>CM076582.1:34391917-34854184 GCA_034641835.2 Pinus albicaulis
TATAAATCTAAGATAGGTATTTAGTCATCCATAAAGGCAAAAGTTACGATGACTAACGGTTTATTTAGATGGCATAACTATATTTTCAAGAAGGGAGGAAGACCATTTGAAGCATCTAGAGAAAGTTCTGTTGAAGTGTAGAAGATTTGGTATTTCTCTTAATCCCACCAAGAGTATTTTTGCTCTAACCTCTAGAAATTTGCTTGGGCATATTATATCAAAAGACGGGAAAAATGTTGATCCAAACAGAGTCAATGCCATTCGGAAGATAGATCTTCCAAGGAACAAGAAGGAAATTCAGTCTTTTCTTGGGAGAGTAAATTTTGTTAGAAGGTTTATCCTCAAATTTGTTGATATTGTCAAAGACATTACCAAGATGTTGAAGAAAGGAGTTGATATTAAATGGACAGTTGAAGCCAAGTAGTCATTTAAAAAAATAAAGAAAACACTCACTTAGGCCCCCGTGTTGATTAGTCCATATTTTTCAAAAGAATTTCTGGTTTTTACATTTGCATCTGAAAACACCATAGCTGGAGCTTTACTACATAAAGGAAAACAAGGTACAGAGAAACCCATTTAATTCTTTAGAAGAACCCTTGCTAACTCAGAGCTGAAATACAATATTTTAGAAAATTAGACATATTCTTTGATCAAATCCATTAAAGATTTCAAAATCTATATTCTGCATTCTCATGTCATAGCATTTATGCCTAACACTATGGTGAAGGACATCTTGACACAAGCTGATCCTGATGGCAAGAGAGGGAAGTCGATAGGCAATTTATTGGAGTATGACATAGAAATCAGACCTACAAAATTGGTGAAAGGACAGGGGCTAGCAAAGCTGATGGCACAGTCCAATTTTGACTATCTTGACATGAATTTTATTGCAGAAATTTCAGAGTTATCATATGAAGATGAAGAGTTGATTCCTATTGAAGAGAAGTAAATTTTATCTGACTGGTACAGAGACATTGTCTTTGTCTTACATCATCACATAGCTCCTTCTTGGATGCATCATCATCATTGTCTTTTTACGGGATTCATGTGTCAGACAAAGGATCAATAAGTCATCTATCTCTTGTGTTTTAAAGTCTTTATACTTGTTTATTATATCACTGTGTTTCATTTCTGAATGATTAATGAAAATGAATAAATCAGAAAGTACTTAATTGTAATCTGATTGTAATCATTGTTATTTTAAATGTTTTCTTCTAAACTGGTTTAAACAGTGAATTCTTAATTGCTCCTGTTTTTCTAGTTTATGCATTTTGATTATTTAGTAAAGAATACTTAATTTATATTTATTAATAATCATTCAATTTCCCTATTATGAATGTGTTGAAAGATTCTTAATTTCCTTTCATCCATTTTAATTCCATTTCATTCACTTTAAAGATCTATAATTATTCCTTGTTTGATTATCTTGCCCTGTGAAACCATCTTTTGTTAAAAAACTTAATCCAGTTAAGCCATCTTTTTTACTCCATTATCCCAACGGCCTGAACTACTCAATATTTCCCTCAGCTATCGAATTCCACCACCCAAATTCAAACAAAACCCCCTGACTTTATACCTAGCCTAATATCTTTCAAAACAAAGCTAAATTTTACAAAGAGAGCCCTCTCTGGGTGCAGATTGGCTAGATTTTGTACCTAAAAGTTGGTTTATGGTTACCTCGGACCCCTTTCCTCTTCCCAACAACTTCAAGGAAAATCTGAGTGATAACATGGTAGGCGAATCAGGAGCGAATAATTTTATTATTACTACTTGTTTACTTTCTAAACTACGGACGGAGCCTGAAGTTAGCCAAGTAGCCTTTGAATTTCTTTTGCTACGAAATTGCATAGTAAATAAATCTTTTGCTTGATCTTCATCTCTAGTCTAGTTTATGGATGAACTGGTTTCAAACATTTGATCAGTTCCTCTAGTCAAATAAGTCTTTGAGAAAATTTAAATCCAATATCTAAACTGCCAAAGAAATTTTCGAGAGTTGTTTATTTTCATTCCATTTAGATAAAAACCAAAAAATATCACTTAGAAATCTAGCTTCGAGAGCCCGCCAACCGGGGCTAATCTGATTGATATATTGAAATCCCCACTTTGTGTTTGAAAATCCGAATCTGATTCCCAGAATTCTTAGAAGACAAGATATTCAAGAAAGCTTTGGAAGCTCTCGACCTCTCTATAGATCAATATCCTGTCTTGTGAAGTGGATTTATCTTGAGGACGAAACTTTTGACGAGCAATTTGAAACATCTTTATTTGTAAATTTTTCTGAATCTGAGTTGTCCAATTTGGTTCCAGACCTAGTATTTCTTGAAGATTTACAATTAGAATTTGTTACTTCACATCTTGATAAAGATTTGCGAGATTCCATACAATCTGAGCTTACCTCTGAAGGAACTTCAAATATTTCTGTGATTACTTCAGCTTCTCCAAGTTCATCAACATTTCCACAAACATCTCAACCTAAAACTACCCCTTCTACTCCTCCACCCACCACTCATAGACCAACCTCACCTGTTATTCCACTACCTCTTCCAATGGCAAACAAATATGCTCCTTTGGTATTACCAGCTAATTTAGGGGCTATGCCTCAAGATTACCAAAGTAAAATCACTCCTTTTGATGGTTCTGGAACCTATACTGCACAACAGCATACTAAAAAGATGACTGATTATTTTGAAATTTATGAAATAGATGCTGATGATGTAAGAACGAGAATATTTGTCCAAATTCTTACTGGAGAAGTTAGAACCTGGTTCAGAGCCCTTCCTGCAAACAGTGTTACTGACTTAGCAGCTCTTTATAGATCATTTTTAAATAGATGGGAAAAGAAGAAAGATCCTCTTCAAATCTTATCAGACTTTGGAAAACTAAAAAGAGGACCAAACGAGACTGTGCAAGATTATGTCACCAGATTCAATGAGGCTTACAATGTTGTTCCCCAAAATCTTAGACCTCCTCCAGATTCAGTATTAATCAAATTCCCTGATGGATTTGATTCCGATATAGCATATCAACTTAGGGAAAGAGCTCCTCAAACTTTAGAAGAAATGCAAAGCATAGTTGTTAGTGTTGTAGCCAACTTGATAGAGAAACGAGCTAGAGCCAGAGCTGAAAGGAGAACGCCTTTAAACGAAGAACCCACAGCTTTTGAAAAGAAACTGGATGTTATTTTTAAAGGGATGGAAAGACTAGGAGATAGATTAGAAACTATTGAAAAGAATAAATCTCCTTGGGATGGTAAACCGAGTAATGCTGTGAGAAATCCAAATTTTAGGAGGAACCAAAATCAAAACACTGGAAAAACTAGTCCTGACCAAAATATTAGGCCCCCATTCCAGGAAAATTATGTTGAAGGCTCAACTTCTGAGGAACCAACTGAAGATGTTCAAATAAACAACTTTACTGAATGCAAGGATGAACCAGAAATTTTCTTGACCCAAGATGATCAAGAAGCTCACATCCTTAAGCAGTTTCAAACCCATTCAGCAAAATCATTTGACTTTAAGGAAGGATATGACACAGCCATTTACAAATTTCATAAGCAATATAATTTGAGGAGCAGAAGAATTGATGTCCCGGAAACAAGTAAACAGAAAGCTGCAAAAAAACCCCTCAAAGGTAAAATCAATGCTACCCCTGTACATATTCTTTCTAGATCAGATCCTAATTCTGCTAACCCAATAATTGAAGATGTATCTGATAGTCAACTGAATAACAGAAAACTTTCCAATACTCTTCCTCCCAAAGGAAATGTAGAGGAACCACCAGAAGTTGATTCGGAAATAACTTCAGCCCATAATCCCACTCCTGAAAAGGAGAAAAATACCGAAAACACAGAAGAAAAAGACAATCCAACTGTTTGAAATACAAGGACTCAGACTGAAAAACCTTTTAATCTGGAAGCTGAAGTAGGAAAATTAAAAATAGTTGTTCCACTTTCTGAATTAGCTAAACATGATGTTTACCAAAGCCAAATCAATAGATCACTTAATATTCCTGGAAATGATGATTCAGTTAATGTTTTTGATGACCAAACCAGATTACTATTTGGCCCTGAAGTAATTGGAAAACCTGGAAGTGGAGGAACTCCTCCATTCTATGTGAGTTTGAATATACATGATAAAATACTTCATAATGCCATGCTTGACTCTGGGGCATCTCACAATCTAATGCCCAAGGCTATAATGGAGAGATTAAATCTAGACATCACCAGACCCTACAAAGATATTTTTTCTTTTGATTCAAGTTAGGTGAAATGTTTAGGACTAATCAAATATTTGTGTGTTACATTGGTTCAATACCCTGCGAAAACCATTTTGATGGATATAGTAGTAGCAGATATTCCTCCAAAATATGGGATGCTATTGTCCAGATCTTGGGGTGAAAAACTCAGAGGATCTCTTAAATTAGACATGTCATATGCTACTGTTTCAGTGTTCGGCCAACCTAAGAGACTATACAGAGAAACCTTGATGAAATATGTAGTCAGTAATCAAGAGAAAGCTGAAAATTTCCCCATCTATTCAGTACACTCTGATATGGACTCATTTATTCTTTATAATGTTGAATCTGATTTTCCAACTGAATTATAAGTTCCAGCAACATAACCAAAAGAAATAGAAAATAAAAAATCTAGTGTTCAAATCCAGGAAATATCTGAAGAAAAATAAACATCAGAAACCCAAGAAAAACCAAAAGAAAGTAAAAAATCAGATCTCACTATTAAGAAAGTTCCTGAAATGCCTGATACAAATTATGAACATGAAATTATTTGGCATTTAGAATTTGATGGCTCAGTTAATAATTTAGGATTAGGAGCTGGAATTTGGATACATAACCTTGAAAATGATCATGTTGAAGGCCATGCTTACAGATTGAACTTTAAATGCACTAATAATATGGCAGAATATGAAGCTCTTTTGTTAGGGCTTAAACTTGTCAAAAATTTAGGGGCAATTAGAGTATTTGTCATAGGAGATTCTAATTTAATTATTCAACAGATCAATGGAAACTTTCTGACAAAAGATCCCAGATTAAGAGAATATAGAGGAACAGTTGTAGAGATTCTCAATATTTTTCTACAGGCTCAGCTAGCCAAAATACCAAGAAAACAAAATTTGCATGCTCATAGTCTTGCAATGTTTGCTAGCACTTGTAAATTACCTTTTGAACCTAATCATCAGTTCACAGCTGAGATTAGATGCAGACCTGCTATACCAAAAAAATTTAAGAATTGGCAAGTGTTTGTAAATGACAATCAGATTAATAATTTTCTGACTTTAGAGAATGAATTTTCTAACAGTTACATAGATGAAGATACAATCATTGAATCTGATCAAATAAATGAACAAGAAACAGACATTTCAGAAGAAAGTGCAACTCAAATGCTTCATCCAATGAAGTTCACCAAAAAAGAAATGCAGGACCTTAAACAAATGGAGGTTGATGAGATTATAGAAGATGAATCTGAAATCATTAATTTGAAAGATAATCATTTTCCTAAAGGATTAACTCCTTTGGAAGATCTTTTTGACTCTAATGATATTCCAAAGAAACCCAAAATGGAACCATTGAAAGCTGATATTGAGGAATATAATCTGGGGACTGAAGAAAATCCTAAAATAATAAAGTTATCTAAATCTTTGCCTCCTGATAAAAAACTAAAATATGTTGAACTAATAAGAGAATTCCAGGATGTCTTTGCCTGGAGTTATGAAGACTTGAAAGCATATGACACTTCTATAATTCAACATACAATACCTTTGAAAGAAAATCAGAAACCATTCAAACAGAAACTCAGAAGAATCAACCCTGTACTATTGCCTTTAATTGAAAAAGAAATCAAACGAATGTATGAAGCAGGGCTAATTGCTCCCATTAGGTTTTCAGAGTGGGTGTCTAATTTAGTACCTACTAGGAAGAAAACTGGAGAGATCAGATTATGTGTTGATTTAAGAAATGTAAATAAGGTTTCTTTGAAGGATAATTACCCTTTGCCCAAAATGGATCACATTTTACAAAGGGTAGTAGGTGCTTCAAGGATTTCTCTGTTAGATGGGTTCTCAGGATCTAACCAGATTCTGGTTCACCCTGAGGATCAGGAAAAAACAGCTTTTACAACACCATGGGGTACATTCAAGTACGTTAAAATGCCATTTGGACTTAAAAATGCTGGAGCAACCTTCCAAAGAGCAATGGACATTGCATTTGCAAAATAAATTCATGACTTTCTTGTTATATATCTGGATGATTTAACTATTTTTTCTAAATCAGATCAACAACATTTGGACCATCTCAGACAAGTATTCATAAAATGCAGAAAGTATGGTATCTCTTTGAATCCAAAAAAGTCCTTGTTTGGTCTTGAAGAAGGTAAACTCTTGGGCCATATCATTTCCAAAGATGGTATTAGAATTGATCCTGCTAGAATAGAAGCTATATTGCAGATACCTCACCCTAGAAATGTTAAAGAACTTCAAGCTTTCATAGGAAAAATCAATTTTTTGAGAAGATTCATTTCTAGCTTAGCTGAATTAATTAGATTGCTTACTAACATGTTAAGAAAGGATTCAAGTATTAAATGGACAGTAGAAGCCAAACAAGAATTTGAAGAAATTAAAATGGCTTTGACTAGAACACCAGTTCTTACCAGTCCACAATTTGATAGAGACTTCATAATATTTTCATTTGCATCAGAACACACTGTAGCAGTTGTTTTATTACAAAAGGATGATCAAGGATGTGAAAAACCTATAGCCTTTTTTAGTAAAGCACTAAGGGATGCATCATTAAAATACAACATCATGGAAAAACAAGCTTTTGCACTTGTAAAAGCCATTAAAGATTTTAGAATCTATATATTGTATTCCCATGTGATAGCCTATGTACCAAATGCTGTTGTCAAAGACATCTTAACTCAAGATGGAATTGAGGGCAAAAGAGGTAAATGGATTGCTACCATATTAGAGTATGATATTGAGATAAAACCTACAAAGCTTATAAAGGGACAGAGATTGGCTCAACTCATGACAAAAACAAATTGCCAAGCCCTGGATATTAATGAACTGGATAACGAACAGGAGATGGCAACTCCACAAATCAGTCAGGCCTTCTTAGATTCACCTTGGTATGCTGATATAATTTATGTTTTGTTAAACCTGCAAGCTCCTCCAGGGTTATCCAGAACAAAGAAAAGGTTTTTAAAGATGACATCCTTAAAGTTTTGTATTTTAGATAATGTTCTCTTTTGGAAAAATCATGATGGTATTCTATTGAATTGTTTGTTAAAAGATGAAGCTGACAAGGCTCTCAATGAATTCCATGCAGGAGACTGTGGTGGACACCTTTATTGGAAATCAACTGCAGATAAGATCCTAAGAGCTGGATTTTATTGGCCAACCTTGTTCTCTGATGTAAAGAAATTTGTCACTGCTTGCCATAAATGTCAAATTTTTGAAGGCAAGAGAAAACTATTACCTTTACCCTTGAAACCAATTTCCACTGAAAAACCTTTCCAACAATGGGGCCTGGATTTCATTGGAGAAATCCATCCTCCTTCTTCTGGCCAACACAAATGGATCCTCACTGCCACAGATTATTTTACTAAATGGATAGAAGCAATTCCTTCCAAACAAGCCAATGACTCTGTGATCATAGGATTCCTAGAAACCAATATATTATCAAGATTTGGCTGTCCTGAGAAAATTATAACTGATAATGCTGCTGCCTTCAAATCTAAGAAAATGATAAGTTTCTGTAACAAATATCATATCACCTTAAGCCATTCCATAGCCTATTACCCTCAGGGTAATGGACTGGCTAAATCTTCCAACAAGAGTCTCATTAATATTATTAAGAAATTATTGGAAGAAAACAAGAAAAATTGGCATAAGAAACTTACAAATGCACTATGGGCAGATAGACTCACCACCAAAAAATATATTGGGACTAGTCCTTATGAGTTAGTCTATGGTATTGAGGTTGTATTTCCTTCGTATTTAGGAGTTCCTGTAATGAAATTAATTCAAGAAGCTCAGGTTGAACCAAATGATATTCAAAGGAGAATAATCAGACCATCAATTTGCAGCAGACCAGAGAGGAAGTTTATCAAAGATCCCAAGTATTGCAAGAGAAACTAAAGAAGATATTTGACAACAGGACCAAGGTAGAAGATTTTCAACTGGGAAACAAAGTTTTAAGATGGGATTCCAGAAGAGAGGATAAAGGAAAACATGGGAAGTTTGACTTCCTATGGAAAGGACCTTATATTATTCATGCTTTACAAGGAAATAATACATATTTCCTGAAAAACTTGGATGGTACAAAAACTGAAGAAGGACCAGTTAATGGTCAAATGTTGAAACATTACTTTGATCCTATTTATTAAAATATCCTGATTTTTAACATGTACATATTATATCCTTTGTAATGTATCAGTTTTGAGTGGATAGTATTTTGCTGAAGTTGAAGCCCGAAGAGAAGGCCCTAAGCTTCAGAAGTATTACTATCATACATACAATAAAGCAACAAGCAGAAGAAGATTCCATGGTTCAGTCAAAATCATTTTGAGGCCAACTGACCTGTTGTTCTTGACTTTTCACCAGGAAAAGCCATCCCCAAGTGGAGCCAGTGTTAGACTCCTATACCAATAGGTGTCATATTTCATGATTGACTTGATGAACTATGCAATATGTTCATACCTTTTCTTGTTGCAAAGGTTTTCCATATTCTCAAAAAATCAAAAAATTTAAAAAATGTAAAGAGGGTATACCCTAAAAGAAAAATCAAAGGGTGAAAAGAATAAAAAATGGCCAAAAAAGTGAAGGAAAATGAACCCCACCAAAAGAAAGGCCAAGGAAAGTGTGCAAGTCTAAATGCCACTACTTTTTGCTCTGATGTAATAAACAAATTGTGTGCAACTTGTATCTTATGCCACAATTGATGAATAGTCAAACAGTTTAAACTTGGCTAGTTCATCTTTCAATTTTATGTTTTAGAGATAGAGAATAAAATCTGACCAAACTATTTAATCTTGGCAGATAAGTAGTTAGGTAGAGTGAATAAAAGGAGCTCAATAGTTTAATCTGAGCCCTTGGATGTAATAAGGTTAGAATTAGATAGATTTTCAGATGTAAAATAAAAGTGTGATAAGGGTTTGCCAGTCTAAGTGCACCCTAATAAAGAAGAAAAAATAGTAGGGTAAAGTAGGTAGGGTAGGTAGATGATGTTGTAGAATTACATGTGATGAATAATAGCTTTAGATGTGTTAAATCTTTTACTTTCATCACAAGTACAAAGGCAGACAATACACTGGAAAAATTTCAAGCAAAGCAAAATCAGATTATTAATTTCCCCTTTCATTTTTCCCTAAAAATTTCACTAATTTCCCCTAAGTACTAAGGTATTTAAAGATTAGAGGGGCTTAAGGCATTTCCTTGACTTTTGGAGGGACCGGACCCTCAGCCCAATAATTTGAAAAACCTAAGTACTTAAAATCATTCATCATGACATTCATTCACCTCTAAGAAATCTTTTCCTAAGTAAAATCCCATTTTACTTAGGAAAATCATGCAATATTTCACAAAAACCCTATTCATGCAAGCATAAGTTAAATACATTACTTTAATGTTTTACACTTAGCACTTTAGTTCATTTTTTCATATTGATTTCTAATTTTATTATTTAAATCCCCATATAAAATTTTCCCTTTTTCCCATGTTATTTTAATAAAATCCCCAATAATTAATATCCCGCTCCTTTGGTTGAAAAATAACCATATAATTGCGTTAATTGTAATTAATTGGTTTAATTACCGATTAATTAAAAAACCCGCTACCCTGCCATATAAAAGGGATTAATTAACCCTCCATGTTAATTAATAACCTAATCCGCCAATCAAATCGCCCCCGATGTGATTAATTCATACGAAATTGCATTGGGCCCGCCATTTTAATTCTCCGCCATATTCCTTTCCCAAGGACCGTCCGATCAACTCATCTCAGATCTACGGTTATCGTCCATATCGCTGGCTATCCTCGTCCGAACGATAACGCGCGATGGCCAAGCGGTTTTCTGAATAGTGCCACGCCACGCGTCGTTCATCATATGGAATTGCTCACCCTCCACTGAAAACTGCCCTTCCTCAAAAGCGGTGCGATGGAAACCGCTTACCGCCTACCTCCCCTAACGAAACCTCCGTACTTGCTGACATCATTCATTAAAATAATAAAAAACCTGCCAACCTTTGACTTTGCAAATAAAACAAATATGCCTGTATCATTTTCATTATTCTGTGTAACAACTAGAGTCTCATGCAGAAAACTCCAAAACCAACTATCGAACGCCATCAACTGCCACCTTGTTGAGGAAAATTGCAGCCGAGCATTCAAAATTCATCTGCCATAGCTAATACCTGTTCCAATTACTGTTCATTTCCCGGAAAACAGGTATTTTCCTCAATTCCTGTCAAACTCTGTAAAATCCTGGTTTTTGTTTTAAATTCCACACGAGAAACTAAAACAGAGTTCAAAATTGATCTTCATTTTATTCCTCAAATCCCCAGAACTGGAATTATATTCCTAAACCTGTGATTGTGCCTGTTTTTTTATAAAAAACCAAGAATTAATTTCTGAATCCACAAGAACTAGAAATGGAGATTCCCGTGGCTCTGAATGTCGCACCCCTCAATGCCCCTCATAGAGATTTAGATTATCTACCTTTAGTAGACAGAGATTTCCAAATTAAAGACCTGGTTCTCAGTGAAAATCCGCTTCGAATTTTTTGCTATTGCAGAGATAATTACTTGAAAGGTTCTGATATTTTCGAATTATGGGAATCCAATCTTCCCATGTACCTTCTCCCCTCAGTCCATATTTTCCCTGAGATAATCCATTACTTCCATGCAAATTATGATCCCAATCAACGAGCAGTTTTGTCCCCGAGTTAGGCCGTCCTTTTTCCCATAACTGCTCAGTCTATCAATGAGATGTTGCAATTTCAACCTAGCCAAGCCCTCACTCCACTGTCCATGGGAGAATTACTTGAGAAATCCTCCCAATTGTCCCATGAAGAGTTAAATTGTCTCTGCCAAACCTTCATGTTGCCAGAACATCAGCCCAAAGGCCCTCCCCCTTATGGTTACACCTTTTTCACTGATGTGGGCAGACTTATTCTAAATATGATATCCTTTATAATGGGCTTCAATACTAGTGAATATGTTGACCAATTAACCCTAGTATTGTTGTCTATTTTCACCCCTGGACAACCCCCTGCTGTCAAGTATGATTTTGCTTCCTACATTGCAGACAAAATCCATGATCAGTTCATGAGATTAGAGAATGAAAGAGTGTTCAAGTATTCTTCTATTATTTATCATCTCATGCTTTATTACCAATCAGAAAATTTCCCTTTCTATGTCAAAAAACTTGATGCCAAAGGGAATCCTAGGTCTGTTATCTTTTGGTCTGCCATCACTCATAATTCTCAAGATTCTCCCTATTCCTACAATGAGTTTATTGACCTTTTTCTACACCCTACAACCACCTTTTTGACAGGAGTCTCTCCTCCTAGGGTCAATAGTGAAATCAAAAAAATTCTTCAGCTCTCAAAGAAATACCGGATAGGTGACTGGTATCTATACCGAAATCACACAGAAATCAGAGTATATGGGTGTGAGTTATGCCCATTAAAGTTGCCAAAATATGTCCCAATGAGACTCTTTGCATTAGAATATTTCAGGCAGATGAACAATTCAGATATAGTTCATTTTTTTAATGCAAAGAAAAAGGCTCAACTCAGGATTAAAAGTCAGCTAGGTCCCTCTATCTGTAACTCTAGAGATGCTGGAAAGGAAGCAGAAAGAATATTAGAATATTATCTTAAATTACAAAAAAGCTTCTATTGGGTACCTCATGACCCAAATAGCTTTATTTGTGATAGAAGAATGAAAAACAAACTATCACCATACATTCATCAAAGAATCCCAGAAATTGAACAGTATGCCAATATGGATGAATGGATGGAAGGGACATTGGTAGAACATGATAGTGAGCCGGTCAATGTTGAAAATGTAATGAAAGACCTTGAAAAAATACTTGACCTAGAATCTTTTGGACAGGTACATATATCGGGTATTGGTTCTTCTTCTGTGACTTCTCAACAAAATTTACAGGAAATCAGTGCATTGGCTACAGTAGCATCTAAAGGAAAAGAGAAAGAGGTTGATATCCAAATCACAGAAAAAGTTACAATGACAGAATAGCCTCAGACTTCTAAAGAACAGGGTCAAGTACAAGTTTCTCTTACTCAGACCAATGTAGCAGAAATATCAATTTTACAGACTCCTCTTAATGTAGAAAAGGGAAAAAAGAGAGATGCTGAAGCAACGACTCCTCTCAGTGGATTTTCTGAACAACTAGATGCTAAAAGACAAAAATTGAATCCTCTTCCAGAAGTGGAATCTGTTCATGAAATTCCTGATAGTCAGACACTAGAGGAGTTGGGTAGTCAGCAAACATATACAATCAGTGGGACATCCACTACTTTACAGAAAAAAGAGTTGCAAAAGAAGCAAAATACAGAAGTGTCATCTTTCAAACCACCAATGAAAGATGCCTGGGACATTAAAAGAACATTCATAAATATCAAGGCCAGAAATGATCCTCTCAGACTTCAAGTTTACAATCAGTGTTTGAAGATGGCTCCTAAGAATCAACAACGATTGATGTCAACTTATGACATCCAGCAGGGAAAGATGCTAATGAGTCACTTCAAACCCAAAGTGCAGCAACCTCAAACAGCTGCAGATTATATCAGGACTAATTTTGAAGTCATAGCAAAGGATATTCATCCTTTGGATCAAATTGAGCTACATAAGCAGATAGGTGAGATGATTTATTCTACTCTGACGGATAAATCAATGATGACTAAGAAATTGTAGGATTCTTTGGAGAATACAAATGCTCAATTAAGCCTTGAAAAAGCCTCTTCTCAGGCTAAGGACAATAGGATAAAAACTTTGGAGGAAATTATTATTGGATTGGGTCATAATCCCAAGGATGTCAAAGGAATAGAAGCTTTGATCAAGAAAAATGATGATGATATTGCAGCTTTGAGAAAACAACTGAAGTTACCAGCCTCAAGACATCCCCATACTGCTGAAACCATGAAGAAAAATTCTGAAGAAGAATTAATGGACTTGCTCTTGAAACTGAATGAGCAACTTAATGAAACAGAAAAAGAGCTTGAAAAGGCATTGAAAGACAAGCAACCTAGTGTTCCAGCATCTACATCAGAAGCAATTATAGGTACATCTACAACAGGTCAGCCAACAGAATTGTCACAGGTGCATACTTCCAATTTGAGTATAGAAGAACTAATAAAGACAATGGAGGAATTGAAACTCCAAGTGACAGAGCTACAGAGAACAAAGGTGCAACTCACCAGATAAAACAAGAGAGGTCAACATATTAGAAAAGTTGGTTAACAGATTGGAAAAGGATCTCACATTGGAGAAGCCTTTAAAGGAAATAAATGAAATTATTTGGGACAACATCATCCAGTCAATAAAAGATGTCTGGCCCTCAATTCAAATAATGCATGAACATAATATTTGGTCAAATTGGCTCTGGAAGAAATCTTAAAAGCAAGAGAAGAATTGGGAAACATGCCTGAAGAAAATGATAGAATTATCCGCTTTTTAAATACTCAGAACAAGCATCAACTTTAAGAACTTGGTATTCAAGACAGGACAGGCACAATTTTGGAGATAAAGAGAGTTTTTACCAAAAGAAATCTGATGCAAAATTTGGAACGAAGATGCTCTGACATGCAAGAAGAAATCACTACCTTCATTAAAAGATTTGATATTTTGTTGAATAAAGGATTTCCCAGTCCTTTAGTTTCAGAGAATAAATTTATGGACCTTGAAAGTTATGTTGAGAAATTGGACAAGCATGCTAACAATCAGGCCAGTTCCTCAACTAGTTCATAAAAAGCTGCATTGCCTACAGGAAAAAATCTTCATGATAGATTGGAAAATTTGTTTTATCTCGAGCATGAGGTAAAGCATTTGTTCCTAGTTCAACCTACCTTATTTAGGTATACAAAAACTGACGAAACTCTCAGAAAACTGCAAAGGACCAGGATACTGGAAGATAAATGGTGGGAAGATCTGCTAGAACTTTTGTAAAAATTATCCTTACATTTATTTTTGATTATGTACTACAGTAAGTAATGATAAAGAAGGATAAAAGGATGAATAAAGGTCAAAGCATATCAGAAACAGTTAAAGAGTATCAGTGAAACAGAGCAGCCAGCACCGAGTTACTGAAGAGGACAGCAATGAGCCAAATCATAGGGACTGCTTCCAGCACATTCTCAAAAGAAGGAAACAACACAACATCAGTTATGATTTCTCTTATCTACGAGACCATCTGTCTCTAGTTTATTGTAAAATACTTATGAGTCATCCTAGATTATATCTTAATTTGTTATGAGATATTTTGTAGAAATACTCCCTCAATTGGAGTATTATGGGTGGATTCTTAGAATTTGCTGTAACATTGACTATTTTGGAATAAAGTGCTATTGGAGAAATTTTTTGTGGCTAGCTAGATGATGAATTGATGCGAAAGACTTTTTACAGGATTCATGTGTCAGACTACGGATCAATAAGTCATCTTTCTCTTGTGTTTTAAAGTCTTTATATATGTTTATTATATCACTGTGTTTCATTTCTAAATGATTAATGAAAAGGAATAAATCAGAAAGTACTTAAGTGTAATATGATTTTAATCATTGTTATTCTAAATGTTTTCTTCTGAACTGGTGTAAACAGTGAATTCTTAATTGCTCTTGTTTTTCTAGTTTAAGCATTTTGATTATTTAGTAAAGAATAATTAATTGCTCTTTATTAATAATCAGTCAATTTCCCTCTTATGAATGTGTTGGAAGATTCTTAATTGCCTTTCATCCATTTTAATTCCATTCCATTCACTTTAGATCCATAATTGTTCTCTGTTTGATTATCTTGCCCTGTGAAACCATCTTTTGTTTAGAAACTTAATCCAGTGAAGCCATCTTTTTGACTCCATATCCCAATGGCCTGAACTACTCAATCTTGCCCTCAGCTATCGAATTCCACCACCCAAATTCAAACAAAACCCCTGGACTTTATAACTATCCTAACATCTTCTAAAACTAAGCTAAATTTTACAGAGAGAGCCCTCTCTGGGTACAGATTGGCTAGATTCTGTACCTAAAAGATTGGTTTGTGGTTACCTCAAACCCCTTTCCTCTTTCCAACAACTTCAAGGAAAATCTGATTGATAACATCTACCTTACATCATTAGCTACAATATAATATATTTGACCATAAATAAAGTATGCATTAATTTACAATTAAAAACATGGATAGAGCCATGATCATCAATGATAAAATACATGTTTATAACCAACATATAACAATAGAAACACCATGGATGCAATAGCAATAAAATCCACATAATAACCAATAAATTTGCATACAAAATACCAAAGGAATGAGCTCTTTATTACTAATTGTAAAAATCAACTGGAGATGGGACTTCCGTGTTTCACCCGACTATAGATTGGCTGAGCCAAATCTCTCTTCATCCAATCACCCTCATGCCATATTCCAAGTATGAATGTGGGAATCAAACTGAAATAATCAACTAGGGCATCCCGAGGCTAAACCACATCACCCTCATCAATCATAAACCAGGCTTTACCGTGATCTACACCCAATGACTACGCCAACACAATAAACATGTCATAACCAGATTTCCCGTGATCTACACCCGATCACTAGTCCAACACATGCATGGATATCACTAGATTCTCTCCTATTCTCTCAGGATTTACCGCAACCCACAGTCTGAATTAGTGCTCACTAGGCCCTAAACTGAGACATACTCTCCAAGATTTACCGCAATCCCAAACCCAGGATTCTCAGGCCTGAATGGAGAGAAAACCACCACCTCTCAGGCTTTACCGCAATCCAAACCTAGATTACCAGGCCCTAAAATAAGGCAGCAAACAAACTGGTTCTATAATCATTCAGAGATCCACCTCACTCAGCTTCAAATCCATCTGGTAATCCGGCTAAACCAAAACATGATAACACCACAACACCATGGCTTTTCGAAAATGGCAAGACTAGGATGAAAACACTGTCACACCTAGAAAAATCCATGCCAAGACAAAAAGGAACCACATGCAATACCATGCATTCTAGATCTAGCAACGAAAATACACATGCAAATTGATACCTGCCAAGAATCCTGCTGTAGATGCTTGATTCCTGCGCCCCCTTGCTTGCTTCCTCCTCCTTATTCTTTCTTTCCTTTCTTGGTCCAATGCCAAAGTGCTCCAAGAAAAATCTAAGTGTCCTAGAGTGAAAGAGAGAGAGAGAATAATGAGAGAGCTCCAAAAATGTGAGTAAAAGCTTTCCAACTGATCCTCAGAAGCCTTTTTATCAATGAGGCCTCTATTTTCTTCATTTTCCATTATTTTCCTTCATTTTCCTCCTCACATGCAACCTGTGACCTTTCATCTCCCTTTTATCCTAATTTCCATTATTTTCATAGATAAATGTGCAAAAAAATACTTTTTACCTCTTTAATGCCTTAGCCACTACCTTTACCAATTTCCTTTAGCCATAATAAACCAAATTGATGCAGGAGCATCAAGGGCGTTGTTTATTTTGTAAATATGTTAAAAGGGGGTGTGATAATTTTTAATATTTTATTAATTAATTTGAATAAAATAGGAGAAGATGAGGATTTTTGTAAATATCTTTTTATTTAATAAAAGGATATGAGGGAATTTAATTAGTTGAAGGATTTTAGGGATAAAGATCTATCCTTTAGGGATGTTGAGAGATTTAGGGTTTGTTGAGGAATTGAAGGGATTGAGCATTTAATTAAATGATTTTTTAAAATTGTATAAATAGGAGGGGGTTTTGAGAGAAAAACACATTGAGATTGTGAGAGAGTGTAAGTGAGAGTGGTTGAGAGCAGGCTTGAAACAACCAAGGCTGTAAGCCTCTGGCAGTTTGTAAAGGCCTAAATATTGAATATCCGGCCAAAGAAAATGGTTGTAAGTGATCTCCTTTTGTTTGTGTGAAAACAATGTTTCAGATTTATATATATATCATTGATTGAATGAGTAAGTCGTAAAATTGGAACTGACTTGTGATTGTTCCTTGAGTTCACTGGTTTTTATTGTTATGTCGATTTGAGATTCAGTTGAATCCTGAGTGAATGGTTTATTCCAGAAGCAACGAATAATTACATTACATGTTTGATTCCGGTGTTTATTTATTAATCTGCATCAAATAGAGTGAAGTGGCAGATGAAAAATCTCTGAGGATCGATTTCAAGGAGAAAAGAACTTTTGTATAAGTAAATGGTCGATTACTGGAGGGCGCTATTGTATATATTTGCCGAGAATTCTGTTTTGAATGTTTGTTTTACTGTCTCTACAAATGCAGTACATTGTCATTGAAATGGATGATCTTCACAATTTTGAATGAACGCATGGAGCGTTAATGAAATGATGGTTATTTTAAATTGAAATAAAACATAACTAATTGCAAAACTGAAGTGGCTTGTATACAGTGGTGCGTGTTAACCCCATACAGATTGCGTTTTGAAATAGGCGCAGGTTTAATTTACATCATGTTTTGTAATGAAAATGCCAATTGCTAGTTGCCAAGAACCGAATTGGCAAGCTGAAGATCAAAATCTGGAGCCCTTTTGAAATTGTGTGTCGTTATTGACTTTTATATAAGATCTGAATTTATGAAATAGGCATAGCAGAAGAACTGAACGGGAATTAGAGGGCAATATTTTAAAAATCTGCTATAATTATCAAATATTGTGCAGCTACAGGAGAACAGCAAGTTATGGAATTTAAATCGCGTCCATAAGTGGTTAAAGAATGCGGATCAAGGAGGAATTAGCGGTCCAATTAAATGGAGGTAATGTACAGAGTTTGGTTTAAACTTTATCTATTTTGACAACAGTGAAATGATATGCCATAGGCGCAGTCCAGCAAATGAAAATTAAAGGCGGAATATGCCATAGGCGCAGCCCAGCAAATGAAAGTTAAAGGCGGAACGATGGTTACAAACCAGAAGCATGGCATTGAAACAAACAAATTGGCAACCATTGCAGATGTTGAAGCGCCAGACGTGGACAAATTAACGCAGGTAGGCAAGAGTTTTGTATTAAACTGCGAATTAGAGCGCTGGAATTGTGTGTGATGAAATGGGATTTACTTTGTAATGGGTATGTTGAAAAGGCATATATATAGTTGTGTTGAATGGGCAAACACATTAATGTTAATGCTGTGGCATATTTCTGATTGTGTTCACCAAATTGGGAACGTTGACAATCCAGTAATCAACCAGTAATGTGTGTTGCGCAAAGGATGGATGGCATTATAATTTTGATTAATTAAATAATGTCCATCTTGTTTAAAAAGACAAAGGTGCACATAAACAATGAATTCAAAGCTGATTTGTTAAATCCTTGGTATTTGGGCTATTGATGAAGTTGAAATTATTAGTTGGATTAGAGGAAATGAATTCTGGTTGAATATAGAATGGAACGCTGGTATTCTCACATTAAAATCAAACAATTCTCATTGATGAGTGGTGTATAAGATCGATATGTGTGCCACATTGAGTAAGAGCACATTCTTTTAAATTGAGTCCAGAGTTACAGGTTTTATTTGTGGGAGCATTCAAATGTTTGGCTGTGTGAGGAATCATGGCGGTAGTGAATTCCATGAGCATGAATTCAAGGTATGTGTATGGTGATTATTCTTGGACAGAATTGAAGTTTAAACATTAGGCTGCAAATACCTTTTGTTGAAAGACATATATGTTTGTGGTGATGACTCATGCCATTGGAAAGAAATGATAATGTGAGACTGAATTTTATTTGGGATTGTGGAAAACAAATTGGACATTGTCATTAAATAGTGAATGAGATGTTTCATTGAGTTAGATTGAAGATTTCAAAAGTTATGAATTTTCCATGAAAGAGTAAACTCTCATAATCAGAGATTGTGAAATGGTTTTATAGCCAATAATTGAAAGATAACTTCCGTAATTGGGAAATGTATATAATTGCCCAAATTGCAGGGACTTAGTAATGCAGTGATTGCAATGTATGCACATCAATGTTTGAAGATCCTGGTTATTGCAGGCTAGCCCTGCATCACAAATTAACACCCACTAGGATGATTTTCCCATCATTCAGCTTGGAATAAGTGTCCATTCAACAATGGTTATTATTTTTAACTTTTATGACAAGGAATTTTAACCAGGGCTGTTACACCCTTATTCTCGATCATTAAGACTAAGATAAAAACCCACCTAAGTTTTGGCTCCCATAACATTTCCTTCAATTCCATATTGTCTCCTTACTCAAATTAGAATACCATTGTTCCAATCACGTGTACTCCATGCTTCATATCAATGCCTAACTTCACATCCAATTCTTAGTCTCACTTAGTTAGGGTGGTGAATTTATCTCGTGCTCCTGTCAAAATTTTATGGCTTCACTATATAGTAGCCATGAACTCACTGGTAATGTGCTCGAGGTAAGGTATGAAAAAAGTGTGAATTGTGTCTCAAACTTCCTAGCAAACTCCTCCTGAGCTTCTGCTAGCGTGGCCACAAATAGCTATGTGTCCTTTCCCCCTTTCTTCCTCTTCAAACACTATGAAGCATAATGTCTGGTCTTATGGTAGGAGAACCACTTGACCTTAGTCAAGTCCTTCTTGTTCTTCTACTATGAGGTTGACTCCTCACTCCTACTCGAGCTCTTCCCTTCTACTTTTTCAATCAGAGCCACGTTCTCGTAATCCACCTGCTTGCTGAGTTTTCCATTTGAATGTACCTAATTTCATCTTGTATGTAGTCATCCCTTGTTGGAAAATGTAACTAGTTTCGGTCTTCATAATTGCTAATGTACTCAAATAATCATGTATATTTTATGTTAAAAGAAAACTAAGAAAGAAAAATATTATTTTTGAGCATGGTTTTCATGCTGCATTTTGATCGGCATCTAGGTAAAGTTTTTCTTCATGCTTATAGGGTTTTTCATGTAAAAAATTATATTTTTTATTGAGTCAAAATAATCTCTATCATTTATATAAGACCCTTTCAAGAAAGTTGTAACATGTAAAATATATTGATTTTGAGTTTAGAAAGTCATGGAAGCTTCCTAGCACAATTCGGATTTGGCAGCTTCAAGTCATCCTAAAGGAAGGTACATGAACCTCTCTTATGTGTATAAATATAAGAAACTTCGACCTCATTCAACACTCACTCACTCACAAGTTCGATCTCTCAAGAAAAGTTCAATCTTGTAAGATTCCATCTTGGAAACTTTGATGTTTTTAATTAAATTACCGAGTTTGTAAATGAAGTTTTAGTGAAGGTTTTCTTCAAACAACGAGAGGAATTATGCAGTGAGTATTTTTTTATAAAATTTGGTTCAATTAAATGCACACAATGACAATGATAACCCCAAAATAAATACCAGTGATCTCACTATTATAAACTATATACTCAAAAAGTTATGCAAATTTGGAACATAGGTTTTGTTAGCGCTCGAATATGCCTCAGGCTGAAGAAGGAAAAACTCGAGGCAACATCAAACCAACCTTAGCCTCGTAGCTAGCCCTACGAGGACAGGAGAGGGCTCTCTCCGGGTCTATCTGGTCAAACTCGATGTGAAGGATGTCCAATAGGATAAGGATGACCTAAATGTAACACTGATATTGATTTTAGGCTAGTAAATTGATATGGATGAGGTTTTTAATAAATGATGGGTTTTCTGGGCTCTGTGGGGCAAAGACAGCAAGAGCAGAGATTAAATGAAAAACGCAGATTATCTCCTAAGGCAAGATAAGCATGAAGTTTAACAATCAAATTGGAATTATATGGAGTGAAAGACCGCTGCGAGGTTGATAAGGGAAATAATTGAATCCTTATCAAACTGAAGAAAACATAGAAAATGAAAGTTTCTCCGGAAATGAGGCTTGACAATCGAATTCTGCCCTTCTCACTTAGAAACATTCAATATTGAAATGGCGATTAATGAACTGTGAACATAACGATGACATATGAAACAAAAGGAAAAACATTTGCTAAATTTCAAGCCACGAGAATCTCAAGAAACAGAGCTGTATTTCTCCATTAAAATCTCTGTCTAAAACTGTACAATAAAACTCTGTTTTTCTCCTACACTAGCTCTCAGAACTCTCTCCTCTCACAAAAAATTCTACAATACATTAATAAACTCAGAGATGGGGAAAACAAATCGATGACAATAGGGGGGCAGTTTCACCTAAAATCTTGAAAATAGGAAAACTCTGCTCTAAAAGGAATAGCGCTGTATTTGTTTGTTGATGACCAATGAATTGGTAGAACTTGTAGCTGAATTTTCTGAACTGCAATTGAAGACCCAAAATGGACTAACCAATTCGATTTGCTTTGCTGGGATAGTTATCTGCTTTTCAATTTGACTTCTGACTTTGATTGCCACGTTATTTTTATCATTTTAAAATTTCTGGAGCGCAGATCATTAAATGTTTGAAAATCTTTGCTGGCCAATTCAAAGACACAAACTGGAGCGTAGATCTTTCGAATTGCAACTGAATGTCAAAATAGGCAATTTGTTCCTATTTTTCTGTTGTGGTCGATGTCATCGTTCTAATTTTGGCTTTGAATTCTTCTTCACTTCCATTACCATTATACCACCCAAAAAATATGGTATTTGGCTTCATTTGAATAGCGCCACACTTTCGAATTCTCTCCTTTACAAATGATTTTTCAACACATATACTATACGCTTGGGATAACGGATCCACTAAAAAATAAGGGATCATTATTAACAAAACCCAAACCTGCAAAGTCAAACAGCTGTTCTGAAGACAACACAACGCTCCCCTTGAATCTGATTACAAAAATGAACAATCCAGCTGGCAATTTCGCTTTCAATTTCCCCTTATGAAGACGCTCTGCATTTCACCTTGAGATCTCCAGCGCAATTCATTTCTTCTTTTTATGACTAATCTAAATAACATCCACGTTTCAAGGAAAATTTGCTCTCCGAGTTGTGATTCATAGAAGTATATTGGTAATTATGGTACCACCATTTCTGATGAATTATAGTATTATTTTAACATGGGAAAAGCATTGTTTAACTGTCTGTCTGCCATTTTAGTCAGTTAGGTGGTGCCTTTCTGTTTCAATTTGTCTCATACATAAGATCACTTGAGTGATCAACAAAGTTAACATTACCACATTGTAAACTAACACTGTAAGGTCTGAAAAGGATGCTCTCTTTCGGCATTTGAAAATGCATCTCTGATAATAAATTCTTTATTTGGTCGGCTTTTTCTGAGTCCCATTTCATTTGTTTCTTCGTGCATGTTTGGAACAAATATAGCTGACTTGATCGACACTTTGGAATGGGATTAATAATGATGGTCAGAGTTTTTTTAAAGTGCTGCTCAAAAGGAATCATTCAACTGCGAAGTCAATGTAATTCTGAATGAATGATGCTGTCTGTTCCATAATAGACCCAGTCTCTGCCATGATAATTATAAGATGAAGAAAATCTACCAGTTTAAATATCCACACATCCATTGTGATAACTCTGAGTATATTGCAGAAAAGTCAACTGTTCGAGACATATACAAGGTGCTTCCCTGTAAGAGAGAATCGAATTCATGCCTCTTGTTTGAGACAGTGGGACAGCCTTGTAAGGTATACCTGTAAAACAATTTCTCAACCACAAAAAGACACAATTTATTTGACTGATTGTTCCATACATTGTCCTTAAGTGCGCAGTATACTTCAGGATGTGTTTTGCACATGTATCTTTGAGCATGTGCCACAATGTCATTAAATTGAAACCCACTCCTAGTAATCTCTTCATGTATCTCCATAGCCTTCAAAGCCTGTCCACGGCTATCAGAGAACTTCAACATATTGGTACTTCACGATACTGTGCCCATAACAAACATAAGCAATATATAGATTCGTAGCCCACTTTCCTCTGTACATATAGCAGTCAAGCCAAATACAAAAATGAGATGCATCATCCATACATCCGCAGACATGAATGCATCAGGCAGGCATCTGAATTTCATAGCAAATATAGACAAAGGACTTTTCTATACTTTCAAAAATAAAATGCAGGTGTACTCCATCAGAAAGCTGTCAGCTAATTCAAGTATCGTCTACAAGTTCTTGAGTTACAGAAACAAGGGATTTTCTTCCCATCGTCCTCATGGTTGAAATGATAATCATACGTAATCTCCTCGCCAGCATTTATATCTCTTACCGCCAAGAAAACTACCTTTTTCTGAGTTTTCACAGAGATCACCTTCGCTACACAAATAGGTGAGCATGAATGATTTACAAAACGAGCAATGCCACCTTTTCGAGTAGCATCAATAATGCTCTCCTTGTCTATTCTAAAGAAGTAGCATGCACCCTCATATTGCATTTTACCTCGTGAGTGATAATTAGCTTCCCTTTTGTCTGCCACACGGAATCCCACTATCTCACCAACATACTCTACCAGCATTTCACCCTTTGAAACGAACTCGGCAGTGTATAACCCAAGTGCATGGATGCCTGATTTGTATACCATCAAACGTTTCCAGCCTTGCTCTTGTTTGAAGCGAAGGTACTCCCTTCTGTAATCAGTCTTGTTGTCTACATTTAGAGGCTTGATAAGACCCCTTGTGCATGATTTGCGCTCATTAATGTGAAGCCATACATTTATTTGTTCCTGTGATACAACCTTCGTGTTGTTTGTCTCAGATTTCCTTCGAAGTTCAGCTCTGTATTCTTCCCAGCTTTTACGACCCTTGTAACCCTCTGTGCGAGCACAAGTTCCTTTCTCAGTTTCCAACCGAAGGTTCGCAGGCAAGGTATTTCCAGATTGAACTATCTCAGAATATTTGTTTTCATATTTCCCGTGATGCATACATCGACCATAAAATCCTACTCTGTCACCATCATCACCCTCAATCTCACTTTGCAACAAGCCCTTTTGATGTGCACACCAGGGATGAAAAGAGACAGAGCATTTCACAACTCTACACTGGATAGACAAACCACCAGGCCGGTTGCATATAGAGCAAACCATTTTCCTTCTAGGAATAACAGCTCCAGAGACATCAAATATACCCATGGTACTAACATTTAAGCACCTCGTTCCAGGCATCCACAGCCCACAAACCATGTGTACCATATGGCTTTCTTTGAGGAAATCTTAACAAGTAGTAAATGTCCTCCAATAAGTCCTGAATACTTTTCATAGCTGGATTTGCAGGGATATTTAGCATGAAGCTTGGCAAGGTGACATAGAGCCTGCAGTTGAAATCTTCAAGACGGAAAATTACATGGTTATTACAAACAACTAACTTGCCAATTTATTCTCCAAAACAGGGTTTTGGAGAAGAATCATCCTTGAGCATTAATGATGATGAACCTCACAAAAAATAATAACTAACGAACCTTGGTGAATTTGCCTACGACGAGCGAGGCCGGCAAAGACGGAGGTCTAGCATTGGCTCCAATGGGGATGGCGGTACAAGCTTCTTGGAGGGTGCCAGAAGCTGAGAGCTTTGGGAGAGCGACCGGTCTTACTCCGTCCGTTGAGCGATGGAATCCATTATTTGACAAAAGACTAATGACTAAATTTCGAAACTGAAACTGAACTCAAACTGATTTGATCTGAAAACTGAAATAACTGAAAAACTGGCTTCAAACTAAAGCTGCAATGAAACTGGAACAAGATGCTGCCCTTTGGCTGCTTATTTATTTACAAAATCTACCCTACTCTGCTGTAAAAACAATAGATCAGGTAATACTGAAATGCCAGATCAACCATTCAAGTAAATCTGAGAAGAACGCTGCTTGAGAGTGCTTCAACCAGATCACAGATGCAATTGCTGGCAGCCCTACATGCACATAATGAGTCTGATCATGTAAAAGACAGTTTGATTTGTCAGTCAAACTGAAAAACATTTCCATGTACATCGCAATAGGATCGCAAAAGTCAGACTCCGTTTGCTGCCCCAACTCTGCAATACATACCTCCAGCTGCACACTGTCAATGCAAACATCTGTAGGCAACTCTATTGTTTCTTGTTTTGAAGGAGGAAGAGTTTCCAAGAACATTCTGGGATCTCGGAAATCATATGACTGGATCTGATCATTTAAACACTGAATCTCCTTCTCAATTCTTTCAACAACTAACTCACAGACACCATTTTTAGCTTCAAGAGAAAACTTCGGAGATTTCAAACATTGAAGCAAGCCACTGAAAAATTCTTCATTAATTTCAAAATCTACTAACTGATTTCTTACTTCTTTTACAGCTTCACACAGTGCAGGGTTTGCCACATACCCTACCATTGCATGAGTAGATCAGCGGGCACTGGAATCTCTGGATCGAGCTGGAGTCGCCGGGTGAATGTTTCAGCCCTCATATGTGTCCAACTGCTGTCCACCATCAGCATCAGATCTGCAACTTGATTTCCTGCACTGGGGCAAGACAATCTACAAGTCGACTGTCACATCAACAGCAAACCATCTTCCCCAGTATGGTCGCCACTATGTTAGCGCTCGAATATGCCTCAGGCTGAAGAAGGCAAAACTCGAGGCAACATCAAACCAACCTTAGCCTCGTAGCTAGCCCTACGAGGACATGAGAGGGCTCTCTCCGGGTCAAACTCAGTGAAAGATGTCCAATAGGATCTGAGATGACCTAAATGTAACACTGATATTGATTTTAGGCTAGTAAAAAGATATGCAAGAGGTTTTTAATAAATGTCGGGGTTTTCTGGGCTGTGTGAGGCAAAGACAGCAAGAGCAGAGATTAAATAAAGAACGCAGATTATCTCCTGAGGCAAGGTAAGCATGAAGTTTAACAATCAAATTGGAATTATATGGAGTGAAAGACCGCTGCGAGGTTGACAAGGGCAATAATTGAATCCTTATCAAACAGAAGAAATTACACAAAACATGAAAGCTTCTCCAGGGCAGAGCAGCAAGCTGAATTCTGCCCTTCTCACTTAGAAACATTCAATATTGAAATGGTGATTAATGAACTGTGAACATAACGATGAAATATGAAACAAAAGAAAAAACATTTGCTAAATTTCAAGCCACAAGAATCTCAAGAAACAGAGCTGTATTTCTCCATTAAAATCTCTGTCAAACTGTACAATAAAAGCTCTGTTTTTCTCCTACACTAGCTCTCAGAACTCTCTCCTCTCACAAATAATTTTCTGGCCACATTAATAAACTCGGAGAGATGGGGAAAACAAATCGATGAGAATAGGGGCGGAGTTTCACCTAAAAACTTGAAAGTAAACTACTAACAAAGGAATAGCGGCGTATTTGTTTGTTGATGACTCATGAATGGGCAGAACCTGTAGCTAAACTTTCTGAACTGCAACTGAAGACCCAAAATAGACTAACCAATTCGATTTGCTTTGCTGGGATAGTTATCTGCACTTCAATTTGACTTCGGCTTTGATTGCCACGTTATTTTTATCATTTGAAAATCTCTGGAGCGCAGATCATTAACTATTTGAAAATCTCTGCTGGCCAATTCAAAGACACAAACTGGAGCGTAGATCTTTCGAATTGCAACTGAATGTCAAAATAGGCAATTTGTTCCTATTTTTCTGTTGTGGTCGATGTCATCATTCTAATTTTGGCTTTGACTTCTTCTTCACTTCCATTACCATTATACCACCCAAAAAATATGGTATTTGGCTTCATTTGAATAGCGCTGCCACCTGCTTTCGGAATTCTCTCCTTTACAAATGATTTTTCAACACATATACTATCTGTGGGATAACAGATCCACTAAAACTAAGGGATCATTATTAACAAAACCCAAACCTGCAAAGTCAAACATCTGTTCTGAAGACAACACAATGCTCCCCTTGAATCTGATTACAAAAATGAACAATCCAGCTGGCAATTTCGCTTTCAATTTCCCCTTATGAAGACGCTCTGCATTTCACCTTGAGATCTCCAGCGCAATTCATTTCTTCTTGCAACAACTAATCTAAATAACATCCACGTTTCAAGAGCTGCTCTCAGGTTGTGAGTCATGAGTTACCATTGGTGAATTGTGTGCACCCACATTTCGATGAATTCACATAGTGTTCAACATTAACACACCGGAGCCATTGTTTAACTTTGTCTTGACTCGCACGTTGGTGTGCCCTTTCTACAACGATTTACCTGTCTCTCATGCACCAAGATCCTTCGGGTGATCCAACAAGTGGCATACATAGCGCATTCGCTTGCCAGGGTCCGAAAGAATTGCATATGCTATCTTTTCAGCATTTGAAATGCATCTTCACGGTGATAAGACCCTAACATTTTGTTCGACAGACTGAGTCCCATTTCATTTGTTTCTTCGTGCATGTTTGGAACAAATATAGCTGACTTGATCGACACTTTGGAATGGGATTAATAATGATGGTCAGAGTTTTTTTAAAGTGCTGCTCAAAAGGAATCATTCAACTGCGAAGTCAATGTAATTCTGAATGAATGATGCTGTCTGTTCCATAATAGACCCAGTCTCTGCCATGATAATTATAAGATGAAGAAAATCTACCAGTTTAAATATCCACACATCCATTGTGATAACTCTGAGTATATTGCAGAAAAGTCAACTGTTCGAGACATATACAAGGTGCTTCCCTGTAAGAGAGAATCGCATTCATGCCTCTTGTTTGAGACAGTGGGACAGCCTTGTAAGGTATACCTGTAAAACAATTTCTCAACCACAAAAAGACGCAATTTCTTTGACTGATTGTTCCATAAATTGTCCTTAAGTGCGCAGTATACTTCAGGATGCGTTTTGCACAGGTATCTTTGAGCATGTGCCACAATGTCATTAAATTGAAACCCACTCCTAGTAATCTCTTCATGTATCTCCATAACCTTCAAAGCCTGTCCACGGCTATCAGAGAACTTCAACATATTGGTACTTCACGATACTGTGCGGCCATAACAAACAGAAGCAATATATAGATTCGTAGCCCACTTTCCTCTGTACATATAGCAGTCAAGCCAAATACAAAAATGAGATGCATCATCCATACATCCGCAGACAGGAATGCATCAGGCAGGCATCTGAATTTCATAGAAAATATAGACAAAGGAATTTGCTATACTTTCAAAAATAAAATGCAGGTGTACTCCTTTAGAAAGCTGTCAGCTAATTCAAGTATCGTCTACAAGTTCTTGAGTTACAGAAACAAGGGATTTTCTTCCCATCGTCCTCATGGTTGAAATGATAATCATACGTAATCTCCTCGCCAGCATTTATATCTCTTACCGCAAAGAAAACTACCTTTTTCTGAGTTTTCACAGAGATCACCTTCGCTACACAAATAGGTGAGCATGAATGATTTACAAAACGAGCAATGCCACCTTTTCGAGTAGCATCAATAATTCTCTCCTTGTCTATTCTAAAGAAGTAGCATGCACCCTCATATTGCATTTTACCTCGTGAGTGATAATTAGCTTCCCGTTTTTCTGCCACACGGAGTCCCACTATCTCACCAACATACTCTACCACCATTTCACCCTTTGAAACGAACTCGGCAGTATATAACCCAAGTGCATGGATGCCTGATTTGTATACCATCAAACGTTTCCAGCCTTGCTCTTGTTTGAAGCGAAGGTACTCCCTTCTGTAATCAGTCTTGTTGTCTACATTTAGAGACTTGATAAGACCCCTTGTGCATGATTTTCGCTCATTAATGTGAAGCCATACATTTATTTGTTCCTGTGATACAACCTTCGTGTTGTTTGTCTCGGATTTCCTTCGAAGTTCAGCTCTGTATTCTTCCCAGCTTTTACGACCCTTGTAACCCTTTGTGCGAGCACAAGTTTCCTTTCTCAGTTTCCAACCGAAGGTTCGCAGGCAAGGTATTTCCAGATTGAACTATCTCAGAATATTTGTTTTCATATTTCCCGTGATGCATACATCGACCATAAAATCATACTCTGTCACCATCATCACCCTCAATCTCACTTTGCAACAAGCCCTTTTGATGTGCACACCAGGGATGAAAAGAGACACAGCATTTCACAACTCTACACTGGATACACAAACCACCAGGCCGGTTGCATATAGAGCAAACCAGTTTCCTTCTAGGAAGAACAACTCCAGAGACATCAAATATACCCATGGTACTAACATTTAAGCACCTCGTTCCAGGCATCCACAGCCCACAAACCATGTGTACCATATGGCTTTCTTTGAGGAAATCTTAACAAGTAGTAAATGTCCTCCAATAAATCCTGAATACTTTTCATAGCTGGATTTGCAGGGATGATTGGCATGAAGTTTGGCAAGGTGACATAGAGCTTGCATTTGAAATCTTCAAGACAGAAAATTACATGGTTATTACAAACAACTAATTTGCCAATTTCTTCTCCAAAACAGGGTTTTGGAGAAGAATCATCCTTTTGATCATTAATGATGATGAAACTCCTGAAATAATAACTTACTGAACCTTGGTGAATTTGCCTCTGACAGCGGACTGACAAGACGGAGTCTAACATTGGCTCCAATGGGGATGGCAGCTGCCGCTTCTTGGAGGTGCCAAGAACTGCAGAGCTTTGGGAGAGCAGACAGTGCCTCCGTCCATTGGGCGATGGAATCCATTATTTGACAAAAGACTAATGACTAAATTTCGAAACTGAAACTGAACTCAAACTGATTCGATCTGAGAACTGAAATAACTGAAAAAATGGCTTAACAAACTTCAAACTAAAGCTGCAATGAAACTGGAACAAGATGCTGCCCTTTGGCTGCTTATTTATTTACAAAATATACCCTACTCTTCTGCAAAAACAATAGATCAGGTAATACTGAAATGCCAGATCAACCATTCAAGTAAACCTAAGAATGATGCTGCTTGAGAATGCTTCCACCAGGACACAGATGTAATTGCTGGCAGCCCTTCATGCACGTAATAAATATGGCTATGTCTAAGGCAGCTTGATCTATCAGTCAAACTGAAAAACATTTCCATGTACATCGCAATGGGATCGCAAAAGCCAGACTCTGTTTGCTGCCCCGACTCTGCAATACATACCTCCAGCTGCACATTGTCAATGCAAACATCTGTAGGCAGCTCTATTGTGTCTTGTTTTGAAGGAAGAAGAGTTTCCAAGAACTTTCTGGGATCTCGGAAATCATAAGACTGGATCTGATCATTTAAACATTGAATCTCCTGCTCAATTCTTTCAACAATTAACTCACAGACACCAGTTTTAGCTTCAAGAGGAAACTTCGGAGATTTCAAACATTGAAGCAAGGCACTGAAAAATTCTTCATTAATTTCAAAATCTGCTAACTGATCTCTTATTTATTTTACAGCTTCACACAGTGTAGGGTTTGCCACATACCCTACCATTGCATGAGTGAATCAGCGAGCGCTGGAATCTCTGGATCGAGCTGGAGTCGCCGGGTGAATGTTTCAGCCTTCATATGTGTCTGACTGCTGTCCACCATCAGCATCAGATCTGCAACTTGATTACATGTACTGGGGCAAGACAATCTACAAGTCGAATGTCGCATCAACAGCAAACCATCTTCCCCAGTATGGTCGCCACTATGTTAGCGCTCGAATCTGCCACAGGCTGAAGAAGGCAAAACTCGAGGCAACATCAAACCAAACTCAGCCTCGTAGCTAGCCCTACGAGGACAGGAGAGGGCTCTCTCCGGGTCAAACTCAGTGAAAGATGTCCAATAGGATCTGAGATGACCTAAATGAAACACTGATATTGATTTTAGGCTAGTAAATTGATATGGATGAGGTTTTTAATAAATGTCGGGGTTTTCTGGGCTGTGTGGGGCAAAGACAGCAAGAGCAGAGATCAAATGAAAAACGCAGATTATCTCCTGAGGCAAGGTAAGCATAAAGTTTAACAATCAAATTGGAACTATATGGAGTGAAAGACCGCTGCGAAGTTGACAAGGGCAATAATTGAATCCTTATCAAACGAAAGAAATTACACAAAACATGAAAGTTTCTCCAGGGCAGAGCAGCAAACTGAATTCTGCCCTTCTCACTTAGAAACATTCAATATTGAAATGGCGATTAATGAATTGTGAACATAACGATGACATATGAAACAAAAGGAAAAACATTTGCTAAATTTCAAGCCACAAGAATCTCAAGAAACAGAGCTGTATTTCTCCATTAAAATCTCTGTCTAAAACTGTACAATAGAACTCTAATTTTCTCCTACCTCAGCTCTCAGAACTCTCCCCCCTCACAAATAATTTTACAATACATTAATAAACTCAGAGATGGGGAAAACAAATGCATTGAGAATAGGGAGAGAGAGGCAGTTTCACTAAAATCTTGAAAATAGGAAAACTGCGCTCTAGGAATATTGTGTTGTTTGTTGATGACCGATGAATTGGTAGAACACAGCTGGCAAGAATTTTACGGACGCAATTGGATGGTGTAAATGGACTAACCAATTAGGTTGCTTTCTTTGGGATAGTTATACGCACTTTTCAATTTGACTTCGACTTTGATTGCCACGTTATTTTTATCATTTGAAAATCTCTGGAGCGCAGATCATTAACTGTTTGAAAATCTCTGCTGGCCAATTCAAAGACACAAACTGGAGCGTATATCTTTCGAATTGCAACTGAATGTCAAAATAGGCAATTTGTTCCTATTTTTCTGTTGTGGTCGATGTCATCGTTCTAATTTTGGCTTTGACTTCTTCAGCACTTCTTTTAAGTATACCACCCAAAAAATATGGTATTTGGCTTCATTTGAATAAACGCGCCTAACTTTTAAATTCTCTCCTTTACAAATGATTTTTCAACACATATACTATCTGTGGGATAACAGATCCACTAAAAATAAGGGATCATTATTAACAAAACCCAAACCTGCAAAGTCAAACAGCTGTTCTGAAGACAACACAACGCTCCCCTTGAATCTGATTACAAAAATGAACAATCCAGCTGGCAATTTCGCTTTCAATTTCCCCTTATGAAGACGCTCTGCATTTCACCTTGAGATCTCCAGCGCAATTCATTTCTTCTTGCAACAGCTAATCTAAATAACATCCATGTTCCAAAGGAGAAAAGAACCAAGTTGGATAGTAAATCTGAATGGTGCATCTTTATTGGGTATACACATGGTTTAGAAGGTTATAAGCTTTGGAACCCAGAAACAAGGAAGGTTGTGTACAACCGAGATGTGGTGTTTAGAGAGGTAAAATATGTTGTTAAACATGAAGTCCTACCAAAGGAACCTGAGAAGATAGAGTTTGAGCTAAAGGAGGAAGAATCATACTCTACAACAAAACAATATTCAGAAGAGGAAGAGACACAAACTCCAACTGTGAGAAGATCAGTTCGAGAAAGAAGGAAACCAGAAAGGTATAGTCCATCTGATTTTTGTTCAATTTTTACTTTATCTATCACTTATGATGATCCCAGAACTCTCAGGGAGGGAGTTGATTTAGAGGATGGAAAAATATGGAAGGAGGCCATGGTTGATGAAATGGTATCCTTGCACAAAAATGAGGCATGGGATCTAGTGGAGTTGTTGGATGGAAGGTTTCCCATTGGGAGAAAATGGGTGTTTAAGAAGAATATGAATGAAAAAGGAAAGGCGGATAAATACAGAGCTTGGTTGGTAGCAAAAGGTTATTCCCAGGTGTCGGGAATTGATTTTGGTGATATTTTCTCTCTTGTTGCGAAGTTAACTTCTATTAGATTAATTTTATTGCATTTTATTAACTTCTCTCTTGTTGCATTTGATTTTGAGGTAGAACAGATGGATGTGAAGACAACATTTTTTCGTAGGGATCTAGAAGAGGATATCTACATGAAGAAACCTGAAGGATTTGCGGTGAAAGGTAAGAAATACTTGGTATGCAGGTTAAAAAAGTCTTTGTGTGGGTTAAAACAATCACCAAGGATGCGGTATCAGAAATTTGATACATATATACGGGGACTTGGCTTCACCAGAAGCAAAGAGGATCACTGTGTGTATCTTAAATTAATTGGAAACCATGTTATTTATTTGGTCTTGTATGTGGATGATATGTTGTTGGTTGGAAATGACAAAGAAATTAACCACGATTTGAAGACCCAATTGTTCTCCAAATTCGACATGAATGATATTGGTGCTGCAAACTATATTTTGGGCATGGAAATTAAAATAGATAGGGAAAAGAGGAAGCTCTGGTTAAACCAGAGGAAGTATGTCGAGACAATATTTCATGGGTTCAATATGAAGGATATTAAACCAGTGAAGGTTCTTATTCCTGTAGGTGTGAAGTTATCTGCTGAACAATGTCCCAAGACACAAGAAGAAGAAGAGGACATGTCCCGTGTTCCATATACAAGTTCATTGGGTATCCTGATGTATGAAATGGTATGTACTAGACCAGACATGGCACATGTAGTGTGAGTATTGAGTAGGTTTATGTAAAAACCATGGAAGGAGCATTGGACAACAATGAAGCACATTTTTAGGTATTTGTAGGGCACTGGTTATTATGGTTTGTGCTACCAAGGAAGACCATGATTGGACATATTTTTGGATATCCATGGCTTTGTTGATGCAGACTCGACTGGTGATCTAGGTCAGAAAATATCTACAAGTGGGTATGTGTTTAGCCTATTTGGAGGTGCATTCAGTTGGATGAGTAAAAGACAATCTATAGTTTCTCTTTCAACTACAAAGGCATAATACATGGCAACCACTCATGCAAGCAAGGAAGCAGTTTGGTTGCAGAGATTATGTTCAAGTATGGGGTTGGTGCAACAAGCTATAATGATAGACTGTGATAGCCAAAGTGAAATTTTATTGGCTAAGAACCTTGCTTATCATTCAAAGACAAAGAAAATTAATGTTCAGTATCACTTCGTGAGAGATATGGTTGACAAAAAGGCGTTGCTGGTAAAGGTGGACACTTTGAAGAATGTTGTATATGCAATGACGAAGTTTATGAGCACTGAGAATTTATCTTGGTGTATAGAAAGAATGGGCATTGTAGGGCTAGACCAATGACTAAGCTCTCCTTTGGCCCCTTGTGGAAATAAAACAACAAGTGGGAGAATGTTGGGTGTGTGTTATATTCTTTCCATGACTAGCCCCAGGCAGGAAGTGGGGCACGGCTAGCCCCCCTGCATGGGGTCTAGGGTAGCGGCCCGAGAATTTTTTTTTTGGACCTTATATTAGGTGGGTAGACTTGCCTATGGTTTTGTGCATGGGTTTTCACATGGTTTTGGGCATGATGGTTTTCTGCTCATGGTATTTTGTAGATCCGGTCAAGGGAACTACAATTATGTTCTAATCAAGGGTTAATGGATTGGGGTTTATGAATGCTTCGACATGTATATATATGTGTGTGTGTGTGTGTGTTGTAACATTGAAAGGAATATAATGAAAAATCAAGCTGGTAGTCCCAATTTTTGGATCTAGGGGAAAATATTTGTGTATATATGTTTTATGTTTTATGCTCTCGCCATTGTTTTATTTTTTGTTTTAAGAGTTAGTTTGCAGATAATTTCTACACAGGGTTAAAACATACACCTCTAACCACTTGTTGACTATCTTTGTTTGCTAATCAGTTTGCGGGTGGTATCTAGTGCTCAAAGGTAGCTCAGTCTTCACAATTCTAAAAATATCCTGCCAAACGTCATCCATGAAACTGCTATCTCTATCAGTGATAATGTTTTTCAGCAACCCATACAATCTAAAAACCTCCCTGAAAAATAACTCGACCACAAATGAAGCTGAATATTTTGATGATATGGAAAATAAATGGGAAAAATTTGTGAGTTTATCTACCACCACATACATGAAATATTTTCCCCACACCAAAGGTGAGCTAGTGATGAAGTTCGTGGAAAGACTCTCAAACTTCTGCTCTGGGATGGGGAGGGGTTGCAAAAAACCTGTTGGATGGGTGCGATTTGTCTTGTTTTGCTAGCAAGTGTTGTACTCCCTCAAAAATCTCAACACACCAGTCTTGAGGACTTTCTAGGTGAACCTCTCCCTAACCTTCCTGTAGGTCTTTACATATCCAAGACATCCTGCTAAGGGTGAGTTGTGAGCTACCTGCATGATTCTTTCTTTGAGTTTTAATTCTAGTACACGATAGATTTGGTCCTTATAGTAGATAATGTCATTCATAACCTCATACCTGTCATCACAAATAGATCCATATGGAATCTTGCAAGAAAATTTATTGTTTGAATACTCCACCAACAATAGTGACTTCCAATATTTTGTCATCTCTATGAGCGAGAAAGTGGGTGGAATCCTTGATAGAGCATCAACCACTATGTTGTTCTTGCCCTTGAGATACTCTATCTCAAAGAGGTAGGCCTAAAACTTTCATATCCTCTCACTCAGTTCCTTCTTCTCCATGATGAACTTCATGATGTTTTAGTCTGTTATGGGGTGTTGATTCTGCATAAGGACCACTCCTATTCTTGTCCATGAAGCGTCGCATTCCAGCACGAATGGCTGGGTGAAATCAGGTAAATCAAGCACATGCCAAGTGCTCATCACTTCCTTCATCCTCTAAAATATTTCTTGTGCTTTCTATGAATAGAGGAAGGCTCCCTTTTTTGTGAGATATATAAGAGGAGTTGTCAATAATGAAAACCCCTTAACAAATTTCCTGTAGTAAGTGCAAATACCAATGAATCTCTTCAACTTTGTCACATTCTTTGGGGTGGGCCATTCAATGATTTCTTATATTTTATCCTCATGCATCTGTACCCCATCGTGACCAATCACATGCCCTAGAGAGAGTATCTCCCTCATACCAAACTCACACTTAGAATCTTTTGCATATAAATATTTCTCCTCTAGAATAACCAGCACCTCATCCAAGTGCCTCAAGTGGTCTTCCCATGTCTTGTTGTAGACCAATATGTCATTGAAGAAGACCAACAAGTATTTATGTAACTTCTTGTTGAACACATGTTTCATACAAGATTGACAAGTTGTGGGGGCGTTGGTTAGCCTAAATGGCATAACCAAAAAATAATAGTGCCCATAGTGGCACCTAAAAGTAGTATTCAGGATGTATTTCTCTTGAACTCGAACATGATGATAGCTAGAATGAACATCAATATTTGAAAAATATTTGGCCCCATTCAACTCATCCATCAACTCATTGATCCTAGGAATAGGATAATGGTTCTTGATTGTTTTCTTATTGAGATCTCAGTAGTCTATACACATCTGCAAAGTGTCATCCTTCTTCTAAGCCATCACTACTGAAGAAGTGAACATATTAGAGCTCGACCGGATATGGCCCAATATGAACAAATCCTTAATGGCCTTCTATATTTCATATTTATAAATCTTGGGATGCTGATAAGGAGTGTCTATTACTACTTGCATGCCCTCCTCAAGTTCTATAACATGTTCAAAGCCTCTATCTGGTGGTCTAGTTGGAGGAATATCACCAAAATATTTATGATTTTTATGAAGTAATACCTATATGTCATCTGAGTGATGTCATGGATGCTCCGACTGTCTGTTAATTGTAATAAGGCACCCTACTACCCACTCAATATCTCCTCGTCTCAATATAGCTCCATTTGGTTGGATGATACAAGCTTTGGCTAGTATTTATGTACAGTTCTTAAAACTAACCTCCTGCCATCTACTGGGTAGTTGAACTCCATCTCCATGTTCGGTTTTTCTATGGTGTCCTTGATGTAGTAAATCCACTGACACCCCAACACTACATTAGTATCCGACACATCCACCACGAAGAAGTCATCTATCATTGTATAGTTCCCCATGGTGAGTTACAGCTTGGGGATGTACCTGTTGTAGTCCATTTGATGTTTCCCTGGTATGAAAACTATAAAACCATCGAACTCTACAGTAGGAATTCCCCTACATTCCACAACTCCGCGTATATGAATTTGTGAGAAGCTCCACCGTCATCGAGTACTCTCACGTTGTGAGAATCCCGACATAGAGGTTAAAATAGGAGATTTTCCATTTGTATGCTAGGACTCGCCTCCAACAGTCTCGTGCGTCTACCCCTGTACCTGATCTTGTATCAGTCCCTATACTTTATCCTCATCCCCATCATCATTGTCACTCTCCAATTACACCTCAATGTAATGAGCTTTACCCTCTTTGTCTTTTCCAACACACTTGTGCACCAATGCCCATGGCTCTTGATAGTTGAAACAAAGTTTCTTCTTCCTCAACTATTTTTGGGTCTCTTTATCCAAATTGGGTTTCCTAATCGACTCCTTTTGAGTGGGATTGACCTGTTTACGTTTTTTAGGGAAATGAGGTTTAGGAGTGAATTTATTTATGGAAGTGACATCCTGTAAGTCCCTGGTTTTATTGATTTCCACACGAAGTGTGGTGGGTTCAAAACTCTTGACCCATCCACGTAGATATACTGCCAACCCCTCTACAAATAACATCACCAATATGGAATATAAAATATATGTGACCATGACCACCATCCTATGAAACTCTGTAATATAAGCCTCCAGACTACCAGTCTTCTTGAGTTGTGCCAACTCTCTAAAATCACTTTCCAGATCATGCCTGTTAAAGTGATCAATAAGTCTCTGACTGAACTCAGTGTATGAGGTGATACTTATATGCCCCAACATCACCAACCCATGGTACCAACACTCGTAAGCCTCACCATCCAAGTGAAAGGTGGCCAATTTTATAGCCTCCTCCTATGTCATATGATGCAACTAAAAATAAGTGTCCAATTTTTGTACCCATGATCAGGTTGAACACAAGGATGACCCATCAAAACAAGGAATGATCACCTTCCTCAATGTTTTTTGTAGTTGCTTATTTTTCCTCGGGAACCACTGAGATGGTTTTGGCATACTCTTCAATTGAAGGTGGTAAAAATTAGTAAAACTCACAATAACATGAAAGTCACGTGCCAATGCTTGGTACTGCTCCACGTAGTATGCATAAGGGATTCCAAAATCATCCTGATGTGTTAAGTCCTCTACAATCTCATCTACAAATTGAGACATATTGGGTCTGGGCATTTTATTAGTCGTGTGTGATTAGTTTTGCACATGAGTATGAGCCTAAATGCCCTCAACACTATTGTTATGCAACCAATTCAAAAAATAGAAGAAAAGATAGATCAACGACTTAAAGATTAGCCTCTTCGAGGGGGAAACCTCTTTTCCATTACATAAATGAACAATTCTTGGATGATACAAATGATAAGACCTCCTTGGTATATATAGGAGTCTAAGGGGTCACAATATAATCATAGCCTATATAACAATAATAATGTAAGGGTACAGCAATAACAATAGTGGGCTTCTATGTGGCACAACAATAACAATAATGGAGATACACTAGTATTATAGGGACCTAACATGCCCCTCTCATTCCAAAAAGAATTTTCCTCAATGCTTGAGTAGTCTAGATGCTTTCGTATAAAATTCTCATCCTCCCATGTAGAATATTCAACAGGTAAGTTCTTCCACTTAATGAAATACTCTAAAATTAATTGATTTTGTAGTTGTAAAGTTATTGTTCCTGTGACTGCTTTAGGCTCAAATATGATTTTTCCTTCTTCTTCAAGTTCTTGAAACACTGCTTGAACTGGGAGCTTGTCATCGATAACCTTCCTTAAGCGATAAACACTATGGAAAACTGGGTGTACTTGGGATGATGCAATAAACTCCAATTTGTATGCCATAGTACCAATCTTTTGCAACACCTTGTAAGGACCATAATACTTGGGTGATAGTTTTTTATCCTTCTTAGCTTTCTTAAGGGACATTTGTTTGTATGGCTGTAGTCATAAAAATAACTAGTCTCCTACATCAAAACTTGTTTCAATGTGATGATGATCTGCTTGTTGTTTCATTTGATTCTGCGCCATAGTGAGGTTATCCTTTAAGAGTTAGAGAACTTGTTGTCGATGCTCGATGTGATCTTCCACTCCTTTAACCTTAGAATTTTCTCTTAAAGATGATGTGATTGATAGTGGATGATATACATAAAGTTCCATAATTGGGGTCTTTTTTGCTGCAGTATGGAAGGAAGTGTTATACTACCATTCAAATAGAGCTAACCACTTGACCCATTGTGTTTATTTATCAGATACAAAGAAACAAAGATATTCTTCCTAACATTTGTTCACTATCTCAGTTTCCCCATCATATTAAGGATGATAAGATGAGTTATGAGCTAATTGAGTAAAAAGACAAGACAATAATTTCAACCAAAAATTTCTAGTAAAAATGGGATCTTTGTCACTTACAATAATATTTAGGTTTCCATGTAGCTTTTGAATTGTTTCCATAAATGCAGTAGCAACTATATTGGCTTTAAAAGGATGAAATACTGTACAAAAATGTGCATACTTGGTAATTTTGTCAACTACCACCATGATGACACTCTTTCCTTCAAAATTGGGTAAAACTGTGATAAAATCCATTGATACCTCTTCCCAACGCTGACTTGGAATGGCTAAAGGTTGTAACTTACCTGGGGTCTTAATTTTCTGATCAGGTGATCATGTCCAAGTTGAAAAAATGCTCAAAAATGGAACTACACAGAATTAATTGAAATCTCAACGAACAGAAAGGCCTCGTCGCTGCAATTCTGGTGCTGTGAACGGGACTCAAATCCGATTTCGTATGTGAAAGTTACTAAGGTTTGAAATCGCCCAATAACCTCCAAAACTAGACTTTTTGACGAAAAAGAAAATTGTCATTTTCAAAAAAAAATTATGGAAAAAATTTGTTTTTATAATTTTTTTTAGGCCTATCAGTGGGTGCCACGTGGCCTTCCCAGAGGCTGCCACATGGCCCCAGGCCATTGATTTAAAAGTGTTAATGAAAATTGGAGGCCATGGGTCTTGAACCCTAACTCGACTACCTGGGCAGGGCCGACCCGATCGACACGCTGTGGGCGTTGGTTGAATGTCTGGGCGAGTCGGGAAGAGAATAAATAGACTCAGGTCGTGGTGTGAACGAACAGTCGGGTCGGATTGATTGAAAGGCGGAGAAAGGTTGGGGGGCCAGCCCCTCAGGGCAGCTCCATCGCGACGTGACCACAGGCGTATAACCATGGGTGTAAACATTCGAACCGGCGGAAAATTTTAGCTTAAGCTTCGACAACATATGACCATAAGGCGAGGACCGAGGGCCTAGCACCAGTGGGAAGACTTGGCAACGAATAAACCGTTAGCCATAACACCACATGTGAACTTGATCTATATGACATTTAATACCACAGTTCGGTTTAATGTCCATTCCGTTGGTGGGTTCAACGGACATCATGTGAACATGCCTTATATAGCATTTAATAAATATGATTGTCACCACCAATTTTGGCGCTAGTTTCCACAATTTCGGAGATTCCACCTTTTTAGCGGGGTTAACTGGAGTTAGCCGACATTTAGTGGGGTTTTCAAGTGACATTGGGCATAAATTTGTTTTGATCATAAATTTCACAATATTGAACCAAATTGGATGAAATTTTAGTCAATTTTGGGTTTCTTGAGAATTCTGGAGTGTTTGGGACAGGTGGCAGAGTGAAAAGAGGTGTTCTTCAACCATTTTTTCTTCAATAAAGAGGAAAGGGCCACTAGGGCCATCAGGAAGATGGAGCTGTATTGGGTTGTACTTCACTGTTTGAGGTGAAACAAAAGCCATTTTTAGCTTATTTCTGTCTTCTGAAATCAATTTCATAGCTATTTTTTTTTTCCGTTTAGGCATATATTTCATTTTATAACCATTTTGAGCATCTTAATAGAGCAAGGACATGCCCATTGGGAGCCTTGGATCCGGCAGATGTAGCCTAGGAGGGGTGAATTGCCTCATCATATTGTTGTGTTATGCTATGGTGAATTTCTCATATTGTGTATTTCTGATATAATATGTTAAGAATTAAACTTAATTAACATTTCATCACACATAAACTCAGAAACAATTACCAAAAACACTTTGTTTAACCTGTAAGACATGGAGAATACTTTGCACACTTATTTTACTGGAAATGGATACTTTGCATAGCATTAAAAATACTTCCATTTTCAGATCAGATGGTATCAAAACTAAGGATTTGAGCCTTAGGGGCTACATTTTTACTCAACATTTGTTCTTGTGCAAAGATATAGTTGATTGTTTGCAAGTTTTGATGCTTACTAGGCTTAAACTCAAGAGAGGTGAAGGACAATTTGTTAGTGCACAAAGTAATGCACAACCAAGAAGGGCTAGAGAGCCACCTCCAAGAGCCATTGAAGAAGCCGCAAGCATGTCTTCAGGAGAAGGAGAAGCTCCTGAAGATACTGATCCTAAAGAAGAGGAACGGGTGTTCCGAAAGGATTTCCTAGACATGACAGAGAGGGTAAGGATACTCTACCAAGAAGGGAATGATAGGCTTGTTGAAGAAGGGTCTAGACACCAGAAAGAAGGAGAGGGTTCTTCAGGAGGAAAGAAAAGTGATGACAAGTCAAAGAAAGGACACGGAGGAAATGGTGATCCACCATCCCCATCTTCATCCTCTTCCTCAACATCCTCATACTCTACCTCGGTGAATCAATCTCACAAGTATAAAACCACTGGTAAAAGTCCATTTTTAAAGCTTGATGTTAAATTTGAGTTGCCTATGTTTAATGGTGAGGTCAATGCAGAAAAATGTGACAATTAGATAAGACATTTGGAAGTTTACTTAAGGATACAAAACCTTCATGAAGACTACACTAAGATTCAGTTAGCCTCTTTGAGAATGGACAGAGCAGCATTGGTATGATGGGAAGCCAAGACCAAGGATGAAATTAAAAAACATGGTAAGATCACTTTATCAATGGCTGAATTTATTTCCGCAATTAAGCAGCAATTTTATCCATTAGCTCATTTACAAAAGGCTATCATGAATTGGCAAAGTTTTAGAAAAATTAAGGGACAAAGTGTTCAAGATTACACTCAAGAGTTTAGACGAAGGACTTTATTACTTGGAATTGATTTGCATAGCCAAGAGACTTTGCTGAAATATATAGGTGGTTTACACAGCTATCTTATACACACTATCCTTATGTTCAATCCTACTGGTCTAGACGAAGTTTGTGTACAAGCTACACATTTAGAGGCTAGAGGTAAACAATATTTTGATGGGAATGAGGGTAGTGAATTTAAAGGCAAAGGTAGAAAAAGAAATGCAAACTATAGGAAAGAAAAAGGAAAATTCTTTTGTAAAAACTGTTCCAAAACAGACCACGATGAAGACCATTGCTGGAACTTCATCCGAAGCTGAAACCAGAAAAAATTAAAACCAAAGATAAGGCCAAAGAAGAAGGAAAAACGGTTGCAACTGCTAAACAAGACTTAGGGTCTGAATCGAGAGACAAAACTAAAAGCATAGCCATGATACTAAAGAACATAAAGGGGAAAGAGATTGTAAAGGAAAAAAATCCCAGTTCTAGCACTTTAAACTGTCACATAGAAGCTCAAAATGAAGAGAGGAGGATAGAGCTATTTCATGTGAGAATAATAGCCAAACACACAAAGATAGACACACTTTTTGACACTGGGTCTCAAGCGAATCTCATCTCATAAGACTTATTCAAGAAGCTGAAACTTGAGACCATTCCACATCCAAAGGCATATCCACTTGGATGGATTTTCAAGGATGCTAATTTACAAGTCTCAAGAAAGTGCATGTTGCGCTTCGCCATAACAGCTCATTATGTTGACTTGGTTGAACTGGATGTGGTACCGCTTGACATTACAAGTGTGGTGTTCGGTAGTCTGTACTGATATGACAAAAAATCAATCTTCTATCGCCATGAGAACAAGTATCACCTGTTCAAGGATGGTAAGGAGTTTATTGTGAGAGCACATCGGAAGAAGCTAGAATCTTATTTAGTGAATGCAAGGCAATTGAAAAGGCTTTTCAATGCAAGTCAAAATTTGACTTTGTTGATGATTAAGCAAAAATAATTTGTACATAATCCTTTTCATGTTATTGCTGATGTAAATGATGATATGTTTTGGTCTGAAAGCAGGTCGTCTTTGGAAGAAGATGACAAGATGTTGCAGAAAGTGCCTTTGGTGTCGATCGATGCAGAGAAAAAAGTGTCGGTGCAAGGTGGTGCAAAAATACATGAGAGGTTAAAGAATGCAAGTAAAGAGGGCACAAAGTTCAGCATGGATCAATGCTGGTTTCAGAATGGCAGATTGGTATGACGAGAAAAGTTGGTCGGGAATCGATACAAGTACATTGCTCATTCGACAAAAATTCGCCATAAGGACAGTTGGCAAGGTGAATCTCAATTTCAATTTCCTTTGAATGTAGACCATTTTAGGAACAATATTATTTCTGCAAATTATAGTTGTTGTTCTGCAAATTTCAAAAACTTGCATCATGACTCAGTCAAGGTTAGCAATAGTCCGTCAGCGGATTCAAGGAAGAATTTATCTTTTTATGAGAAGCTCAATTTGATGAAGTCAGGAAGATTTCAGTGGTTCAAAGTTGGAAGAGTGGAGAATCAGTTTCCTCATCTTCAATTTCTGTAATTCAAAGAGCTTTTGGGGTCCAAAATCTTCCCATTTTGGAAGTGTGATCACGTGATCATGTCCAAGTTGAAAAAATGCTAAAAAATGGAAATGCTCAGAATTGGTTGCAATCTAAACTACTGGAAAGGCCTCGTCGCTATGATTCTGGTGCCATGAACGAGACTCAAATCCGATGTTGTATGTGAAAGTTACTGAGGTTTGAAATTGCCCAATAACCTCCAAAACATGACTTTTTGACCAAAAAGAAAATTGTCATTTTCAAAAAAAAATTATGACAAATTTATTTTTATAAGGTTTTTTTAGGCCTATCAGAGGGTGCCACGTGGATTTTTTGGAGGCTGCCACGTGGCCCCAGGCCATTGACTGAAAAGTGTTAATGAAAATTGGAGGCCATGGGTCTTGAACCCCGACCCGACTACTCAAGCAGGGCCGACACGACCGGCATGTTGTGGGCGTTGGTTGAACGTCTAGGCGAGTCAGGCGGAGTATAAATGGAGTCGGGTCGTGGTGTGAATGAATAGTCGGGTCAGCTTGATTGAATGGCGAGAAATTTTGGGGGGCCAGCCCCGTCGCGACGTGACCGCAGGCGTATAACTATGGGCGTAAACGTTTGAACTGGTGGAGAATTTTAGTTTAAGCCCTCAAGGCTTAAGCTTCGAAAACATATGACCATAAGGCGAGGAACGAGATCCTAGCACCATCGGGAAGACTTGGCAACGGCTAAACCATTAGCCATAACACCACATGTGAACGTGGTCTATATGACATTTAATACCACAGTTCGGTTTAACGTCCATTCCGCCGGCGGGTTCAACGGACATCATGTGAACAAGCCTTACATGGAATTTAATTTAACTATGACTGTCACCAACAATTTTGGCGTTGGTTCCGACAATTTCAGAGATTCCACCTTTTTAGCGGGCTTAACTGGAGATAGCCCACATTTAGTGGGGTTTTCAAGTGACATTGGGCAGAAATTTGTTTTGATCATAACGTTCACAATATTGAACCAAATTGGACAAAATTTTAGTCAATTTTGGGTTTCTTGAGAATTCTGGAGTGTTTGGGATAGATGGTAGAGCGAACAGAGGTGTTCTGTAGCCATTTTTGCTTTAGGAAAGAGGAAAGGGCTACCAGGGTCATCATGAAGACGAAGCTGTATTGGGTTGTACTTCACTGTTTGAGGTGAAACAAAAGCCATTTTTAGCTTATTTCTATCTTTTGAAGTCAATTTCACAGCTGGTTTTACCTGTTTAGGCATATATTTAATTGTATAACCAATTTTAGAAACTTAATAGAGCAAGGACATGCCCATTGGGAGCCTTGGACCCGACAGATGTAGCCCAGGAGGGGTGAAATACCTCATTATATTGTTGTGTTATGCTATGGTGAATTTCTCATGTTGTGTATTTCTGATATAATATGTTAAAAAATAAACTTAATTAACATTTCCTCACACATAAACTCAGAAACAATTACCAAAAACACTTTGTTTAACCTGAAGACATGGAGAATACTTTGCACACTTATTTTAATGGAAATGGATACCTTGCATAGCATTAAAAATACTTCCATTTTCAGATCATTGTCTCAACTTTATTTTGTTGGAAAACCAAACCCTCTGTAACAAACTTGTGAATATCAGATTTCAGGCCCTCTTTATTTTATTTCTAAGACTTCTATTTACACTTCCTCGACAACGACACCAAAATGTTTAGTCAATTTAATGTTCTTAAATTGCAAGCATAAATTATCGACCGGAGTCAGTAAAATGATGAAGTGAAAGTGCACTATATGTGCTAGAAGTCTTCGTCGTTAGAATGCGGATTGAATTAAGAGTTTTTTTAATTTTTGAATTTATGGATCAATGTTAAATTCCTATGGATTAGTGATGTTTTTAGAGAAATTTATCACCTATGTTAGATATTATTTCTATGGTTAATTTCAATTGAATTGAGTTGTTACAAATATTTTGTGAGATGAATCCTTTCAAAAGAAATGATTAGATTAATTATTATTGTGTTTTTATCAAGTTGATTTTTGGATTTTTATGCTGCAGAAAACATTGAACTAACTCTAAATTATCAAAGCATGAGATGTGATACAGTCCTAGTCTTATGAAAATTGAGAGCTAACTAAAAATTTAAATCGAAATGCTATGAGAACAGAGTTTTTATTTACTACAAGTTCTAATTTGGATTGTAAATGAAAAGGAAATTAACTAATCTATATAAAATATGGCAGAATGAATTGAAGAAATTAATCTACAAAATAAGCATAATCAAAGCACTAAACTATTAAAATTGAACTTTAAAAGTGAAGCATAAATCAAAGCATTAACCAGATTCAGACTACGAAATAGCAATGTGTTTGAGATGAATTAAAAACTAAAAGCAAATGACCTGATCTACTTGCAGGGGCCCTTCGCAATGCAATAGGTTTCTTGACACTATCAATGCATAAAATGCATGAAAGAGGAACTTCAAATTAACATAAAAGTCTTCAAACAAAATGTTCAGGAAATAAAAGATGGCGCGCCTTGAATACACAAAGTTTCTATGGTTTTATAGAGTGTGTTCAACAATACGCGAGGTCTAAGCCTATAGATCTCTATTATAATCCTTATACAATTTAAAAACTCAAAAAATATATCACTATCTGTCCATTTTCTATTAGGAAAGAAAATCGACACAATCGTGACATTCTCAGACTCTATTCCTGAGCGTTGCTACGTGTTGACTGCTTCCTTTGAACGTATAAATGCATGATCTCCTTGATGAAGTGGCTCCGATAAACAGGAGGAAATCCATGAGGGGATCATCCTCTATCTATCCATATCCTCCTTTGCTGAGATGGTGCACCAGAACCTTGTTATCAATGAAGGTAGTTTCGGATCTGTGGAATAGCTATGGAATTGTGTCAATTCTATAGCTGAATGTAATATTTAACAAAACAATAGGGCATATTAACAAGTATGAAAAATAGGACACATAAGTATTTTACCCTATTAGGTTGATAGTGATGGGAAAAGGAGGCAAATATGGATGCAAAAAGGGTGTCAAAACATAACAATTTTGGGACTCTACAATCACCAGAAAGCACTATAATTGATTTTATCAATCATACAATAAGAAACGAAAATTTTCGAGTGAATATGAAGATCCTATGGCAGTCCAAGGAGGAATTTCTCCAGCAGAAGCAACCTAGACATCAGAGAGACACCTACAAACATACAAAAAAGGTATAGCAAAGAATGCAAGCATCAAGTCAATCATCAACTTCAACACTCACATCATGATCATCTCAGTAGAAACATTTAAGTGAGGGATGTGAAGCAAAATAAACAACAAAAGAAACCCTAGAAGACCTCCAGATGCAAGGCTATCAGCAATAGGACCTCCCACAGATTATCACATGCAGCTTCAGTAGTAGCTTCAGATCCACCAAAGACAACTTCAATAGTCATATCAACAACTTCAATATCACCTGCAAAAACAAATTAAGGGTAAGTCTTAGGTATGCAATCATCTAAACCTTTCTTTGAATCTATTCTAACCCTATATATAGTCTACACTATGCCCTTTGAATCACTTCAAACTGATTTTTCAAACAAAATTTATGCAAATTAATAAAAAATTCACACCTTTTGCTTTCTTTTTAGGAGCTCGATATTGAAATTGTTGTATCTCTGTAATTTATTCTCTCAAAGGTTTTCAATTTCATCCTATGGTATCCCTCCAAGTCGTCGTTCCAACCCCACAAGTCAGACTGAGATTAGATTCTTCAATAAATATTTATTCCTAATCTCCCACAATGTCTTGATTATAGAATGTTTCAGTAGAGAGAACTTGTATGGAGTGCCACGTCACTGTTTTGACCTTTGGCCCTGAAAATGATACAATAAAAACCACAGTCTATGTGATTTCAGTAAAATTTTACGAAATATAAATCTGATGCTCAGAGAGAAAGTTATGGTGATTTTCCTTAGATCATTTGTTTGAGATGGAATTATGGAGACTGAAAAAACCCTAATTTCCTCTGATCATATATCTGAAAATATAGCGAACCAAGATCTAAAATTCATACACGAAGTTCACCAATATTCTAGCTCCACATCGCTGCAATTTCAAGTTCTGAATCCTTGTAGAAAAAAAATTATAGCAAAAATTTCAGGATGTCTTGTTTGAAGAAGAAAGACCCTAATATCCAAAGCTCTGATACAAAATGTTATGCAACCAACTCACAAAATAGAAGAAAAAATAGATCAACGATAGTAAAAATTAGCCTGTTTGAGGGGGAAAGCTCATTTACATTACATAAATTTATAATTATTGGATGATACAAATGATAAGACCTCCTTGGTATATATATGAGTCTAAGGGGTCACAATATAATCAAAGCCTACATAACAATAATAATGTAAGGGAACAACAATAACGATAGTAGGATTCTAGGGGGCACAAAAATAACAATATGGGAAATACATGGAAAAAACAATAACCATAGGGAGATACACTAACAAAAACAATAAGGGGGATACACTAGTATTATAGGGACCCATGAACTGTTGGACCCTTCCCCATTCGATGGCTCCTTCCCTATGGAATCCCTTATATTTTTCATGCCTTTCATAAAATATACCATCTCTTTTCCCCTCTAGAAAAGTCATTTATTGCATTGAGTAGACTGTTAAAGGCTTGTTCTGCCTTGTTATCCATACCAGGCTCTTCAATATTAGGTGTTTCTTCTAGCTTATTTCCTTTACCGGGTGTTTCTTCCTCACTCTCACTATCTTAGATATCTTCCTCCCTAATAGGTGTGGACCCCTATGTCGATATCTCATCCTGTAAGGTATTCTTGTATATGGATTTTACTTTGTCATGAAATTTCTAGCAGACTACCCTCATACCATAAAAATTGCACTTGAAAACCCATAGGATGAGCCAAGGCTATGGCTTTGATACCACTGTAAGATTTCAACTTGGAAACTCTAATGTTTTTAATTAAATTTTTGAGTTTGTAATTGAAGTTTCAGTGAAGGTTTTCTTCAAATAGTTCAGAGGAATTCTATTATGAGTATTTTTTTATAAACTTATCTTCAATTAAATGCACACAATGAAAATTAGCCCCAAAATAACTACTATTGAACTCACTGTTATAAATTATTTACTAAAACATTTATGTATATATGGAACATAGGTTTCACTACAAATGAAAATAACCATATCAAATTGTTATTTCTCTATTTTTCAAATAGATTCAGAATATAATGGTTTAGGGAAACTTGTATTTTTTCTCTAGCAAGGAAAAACTCATCTCAACAGTCTTTTCCAAGGAAAAAATCACACGTTTTAGTCTAGGGAAGACACAACCAACAATGGAAAACCCTTTTTTAACTCATTCCCAACCAAATATAAAATGCACCAATAATCTAGTCCACCCAGAACCTGTCCATGAGGTGATACACAACTAAAAAGGTATTATTACAACCGTCTAGGCATATTGGTTATGTTCTCGTACCTTTAACACCAGTCTTGGGTGTTACAATTAGGCTCAGAAGAGGGAACATGACCGTAAAGTCTCCCACATTCCACACACAAGCTAGATAAGTAACATACAACTCAAAAATTGAGTACTTGACCTGGCTCTGTCACAGGATAGGCTCCCACAGTCATTGCACACATCCCTACTACTAACACGCGGCCTATATACATAGTAACTCGTCCAACATTTAAAATAAAGTGGGTAACTTTGTTTGGTAGTCAAGATGCTCTATAGAATGGGTGAATCGAACTGCCAGGATATTCAGATTACCATCATGATGGGTACAACCATATTAAATTTCAACTCAACCTCTATCTAGGCTGGAAGCTCGATTCCCTTAATCTACAAAAATAATAACAAAATTACCCAATAAGTCTCTAAAATAAACTAATAACACTTGAATACGTCAATATTCCTCAGGAATATTGTTCTCCATTGAAGCTTAGCAATGAAATCTAATTTATTTCACTCTCAAATCCAAGCTAGGGTGTTTAGTTTCAACACCAAAGTCTGATAAAAATACTATGGTTCCAAAACCCTAATCTCCCTCCTTCGCACTCTCTCCAAGAGCTCTTCCTCCAAACTCACAAATGCATGAATGAGGAGAGTCTCCTCATTTTACTTCTTTTATGAGTTTAGGGTTTCCTTTTCATCTTCTATTTTTATTAAATTCACTTTTATAAAGTCACTTTATGATATTCCACTTTAAAAACTTAAAGTGACTTGTGAATTGCCTAGGAAATATCACCTTTTCTCCTTTTCAAACTTTATGATATTTCCTTAGGAAATTTAAGTCCCCTTATTAATTATTTCCCCACTTTAGCCTATGGGAACCACTTTAGGCTAGCAAATTCTATCATAAGCTTCCTATTTGGTCAGGGACATTATAGATTTGAAGCTGAGAAGACTAAGAAGGCTAAAGTGAAGATAGAGGAAGGAAGGGAAAGTATTGAATATTTTTTTTTGGACTATATCTCTCTCACACGTGCAGAGAATTAGGGTTTCTGCAGCTTTAAGGAAGGCCAAAATTACAAGTATGAATTACAGAGGAATAAGTTGCAAGATCGAGTTGCTGGAATAATGAATATTATTATTTGACCTCGTTGACTTTGAGAAACATTATTGATCCAGATGGATATCGGTGGCCACCCACCTATTCCATTTGGACTTGCACCATCAATTCTTGCAGCTTTCACATTCAACACCACTTACTATTTTTAGCAAGTTTTCAGGTCCTGCACTCTGGGAGCCGTTTTGGGGTATCAATGATCCAGGTGGATATTGGTGGCCACCCATCTATTCCATTTGAACCCCCACCATCAGTTCGTTCAGTTTTTAAGTTGTACCACAACTTACTATTTTTAGCAGTTTTTCGGGTCTTAAACTTCCGGAGCCATTTTGAGGCCCTAAACGACGTTTTTTTGGGAAAACCTGGAGCAACATGTGTTTATGGACTGATGTTTCTCACATAAAAAGTTGTACTCCTCAGATAGATATTTCTAACAAGCTATTGAGCGCGTCAAACGAAGATCGGATGCAAAAGTTCCGTCCCTGGGAATTTGAAACACCAATTTACCCAAACGGGACCCACAGTTTTGGCGCTTCATCTCCTAGGGTTAGGTTTTCAGAAGTTTTAGTTTATCCATTATTTCTCAATAATAAATAATCCCTCAAGCTTCATTGTAACAGAGTTCAGAGGTCTGTAGCTGCCACATCTCTTCTCAGAGATTCGCTACCAGCACCCTAGCTATTTTATTTTTGCTATGTCTGTAAGCATATTTCTGTTATTTGATATTACTGAAATGAAGCATTATTTTTGCTGCATCTCTATGTTTATGGTTATTTTTGTATTCTGTTGCGTTCTTGCATAAATCCGGATCAGTGGTATCAAAGCGGTCTGCTCTTTCTTTGTTTTTCTTTGCATGTCCCCAATGCGGTCAGGGTATAAGAAGTTAGGGCTCGATCTGGTTGAACCCTTGCAAGATCAGCCTCGCAAACCCTGATGACCTCCCATGGCAGAAGAAAAGAAACATGAGGGAGTAGGAGATCCTATTAAAATATTGCTTAAGGAGGCCCTCGAGAAACAAAGGAATGCGATGATGGATAACTTTGCTCATATCCTTCAACGACTACCCACCTACGGCGCATCTACATCCAACAACCACTCTGGAGGCGCCACTCCCTTCAAGATACAGGTAAAATTTGACATTCTTGTATTTGAAGTTCAGATAGATGCAGACACCATAGATAGATGGTTATATTTACTGTAAGGGTATTTCCCAGTCCATGATTTCTCTACCTGAGAAAATATTGTTTTTTCACTCCTCAAAGCCGCTCCCCATGTCAAAGACTAGTGGGAAACCTACTGTGAGTAAGAGGACGGAGGGGAACCCTCTCTGTTCTCGGGCACACCCACTTGGAATTCATTCCGAGATGACATGAAGGAACAAAATTACCCCGTGGGAAGCTATGAGGACAAATACATCCAATGGACCACACTGTGGCATCAAAGAGATCAAGATGTTCACGAACTAATGAATTTGTTCCATACCCTGTGCACAAAGTTGGGTATTAAATATCTAGAGAAAAATTTGGTGCTCAAGTATCGTGGTTTTCTACACAAACATATTCAGGAGGAAATGGAGTTCCTCGACATTACATCGCTTGGAACGGAATATCACTATGCCACCAAGATCGAGTAGAAATTTAAGCAGAAGAAGCAAGACTTTGGATGTTCAAATCTGAAGCCAGGGAAAGGTGTCCCCGAAGCACAGGACAAGGGGAAAGGCCAAAGCGGGGCGACTTAGAACAACCCCACAAATCCAAATAAGGACACGGGGAAGTGGTGTGAATTTCATAATAGCCCCACTCATAGCACAAACGAGTGTCGAGCCAAACAGTCATTGGGGCCGAACTAAAGGCACCCAAATAAGATGCATTTTATGATCCAAAGTCATAACTAGACAAAGGAAATGACAAAGGGAAGAAAATAATTGATGCAGATCCCAGTGCCATTGTTGCCACCACCAAGATCCAGAGGGAGGATCACGAGGATCCAGGGGAGGGGGAGCACCTCTTTCATTCGCAAATGTGGGTGAAGGGTTCTCCACTGCAATTCCTTGTCGATAGCAGAAGCCAAAAGAACCTCATTTCAGTAGAGGTCGTGAAGCGGCTCGGCCTACCGACCATAGCACACCCGTATTCATATACCATTAGGTGGCTTCACCTAGGGAGAGATATCCGCATCCGCCAACAATTCTGCCTTCCGTACAGTATCAAGCCATTCACGGATGAGGTATTGCGTGATGTTGCTCCTCTTGATGTAGCTGATGTATTATTGGGCCAACCATACTTGTGGCCTCTAGGCCTCGTGCTGTCATTATTACTTTGGGAAATAATTTGTACAAGATACCAAAGGTAATAGCACCTCCTGCCATCTCTTTGACTACTGCAAAACAACGCAGTAAGATTGTTTCCCAAACCAGGAAATTTATTTTCCTTACAACTCACTCAGAGGGAAAGAAGAATATTGTGGCCATAACCTCAAAATAGGGCTCCCCTACACGACTGTAGCAAATGGAAAAAGTCATGGAGGAATATGAGGAAATTTTCTCCTCACTCACAGAGGTTCCTCTACACTGTTAGGACAAGCACTCCATTGATCTGACCCCCGACACACCGCCGCCTAATGTTGCCATACCTCTTGCAACTACACATACAAAATCTGCACATGTATTGTCTGAGGCTGATAAAGAAACCAAAATTACTAAACTCATCTAGCATGTCCCCTCGCAAGTCCATGACATGTTCGACAAATCTAATAAACAACTCAACAGAATTTGCCTCATCTCATGGAGGATCTCAACACAATGGGGACCATTGCTTCCTAAGGAGGGAGGAATGATCTAGGTGGATATCGGTGGCCACCCATCTATTCCATTTGGACCTGCACCATCAATTCTTGCAACTTTCACATTCAGCACCACTTACTATTTTTAGCAGGTTTTCGGGTCCTGCACTCCCGGAACCGTTTTGGGGCATCAATGATCCAGGTGTATATTGGTGGCCACCCATCTATTCCATTTGAACCCCCACCATCAGTTCATTCAGTTTTTAAGTTGCAACACAACTTACTATTTTTAGCAGTTTTTTCAGGTCTTGAACTTCCAGAGCCATTTTGAGATCCTAAACGACGTTTTTTGGGAAAACAAAAGCAACAAAGGTCCATGGACTGATTTTTCTCACATTGAAAGTTGAAATCCTTGAATATATATTTATAACAAGCTATTGAGCGCGTCAAATGGAGATCGGATGCAAAAGTTACGTCCCCGAGAAGTTGAAACACCAATTTACCCAAATGGGACCCATAGTTTTGGCGCTTCATCTCCTAGGGTTAGGTTTTCAGACGTTTTAGTTTCTCTATTATTTCTCAATAATAAATAGGCCCTATAGTCTCATTGTAACAAAGTTCAGAGGTCTGTAGGTACCACATCTCTTCTCAGAGATTCGCTTCCAGCACCCTAACTATTTTATTTCCGTTATGTCTATAAGCATATTTCTGTTATTTGATATTACTGAAATGAAGCATTATTTTCATTGCATCTCTAGTTTATGGTTATTTCTGTATTCTATTGCATTCCGCATAAATTCGGATCAATTATCTTTCTCAAAGGAATATCTTTTGAAGAATTTTCCTAGGTTTTATCCAACAGCTACATGGACGAAGTTGTAGGGTCAAAGATGGGGGTCAAGGTTGAAGTTGGAATCAAGTTGAAGTAGGATTGAGATTTTTTGATCTAAACCACTTGGAAGAGATTCTTGGAGGGTTGACTTGGTGCTTGGAAGAGGACTTGGTCTAGGGTTTGGGTCTTGGTTTTCTCATTTGAGGTAGATTATATAAGAAGAAAATAGACTTTTGGGTTTTCCCCTTGGAGGTATTTTTCCCTGGCTTGGAGCCTAATTTCTGTGTCCATTTTCTTTACTATTTTTCTCTTTACATTTGTTTGATGAAAATAACTAATAAATAAAAATAAGAAGATAAATAAATTTCACAGGAAAAAATTAAGGAATAAGGATAAATTAAATTAATAGCTTCCCTACTGCATTCTCCAACATGGCATCAGAGCTAAGGTGAACAAGAAAAGGCATTTGGAATGACACAAATAATGGTTTTATTTTCAAGGGGAATAACTTGCAGAAGGACACGAGGAAAGAAGAAGAAGACCTATTGATATAGAAGGAGGGTTACTACACTAAATAAGACCTCATCATCAAGCTCTCATTGAAAGTTCTCTTGTATACTTCATCATATTGATAAAGGAAGGAAGCAACAAGGAGTATTGGAATCATCACTCACTCTTTGAAGTTGTTTGAAGATATCATTTTTGAAGTCTTCCTAGAAGGCATCTTTCTAGGGCATCTTTAAAGTCTTCATGGAGGTCTTGAAAAATTCAAGATAGTTGGGGACATCATCGAGAATAAGGACTCTTGGTTGAAAAGTAAGTAGTATACTATTTTATATGTCTCATTCTACAAATAACATGGTTTTATTTTTCAATGAAAACAACAAGCTTGTTGGGTTATAAAATTTCCTAGCATGGAAGAAAAGAATTCAATTCACACTCACAAAAAATGAAGTCTTTGAGTATGTTCGTGGTGAAGTTTCTGAACCAAGAAAAGAGAAGATTCAAGAATTAGAAAATTATAATAAATGGGAAGTAATATCACAATGAATCATTGTGGAATCATTAAAAGATCATCTTGTTCCTTTTTCTGCTAATTTGAAGACATCTAAGCCTATGCATGATAAGCTAGTAAAGTTGTATTCTATAAGTACATCATGTGAAAAGGTTTTCTTGAGAAATCAACTTGATAGAATACAAGAATCCAAGTATGAATAAATGGCCACCTATCTAATGAGATCTGAAAAATAAGAGACCGATTGTAACGAATTGGGGAGACTATTTCCGACCCTGAAAGGACTCTTTGTGTATTAAATTCTTTCTACTTGATTGGAGTAGTTTTTCAACTAGAATCTACTCAGATAAATATACTGCACCTTTTGAGGAATTGTGGGCTAAATGTATCTTGGAAGAATCTAGGATCAAGAAAAAGGATGACACTGAATCAAATGATATATCTCAAGCCTTCATTGCATGAACCAAGAATTTGAAGAAAGGGAAGTTTGGAAAGTCCAAGAAGAAGAAAAATATGTCCAAGATTCAATTCTTTGGATGCAATGAGTATGGACGCTTTAAAAGGGATTGTGCAAAAAATAAAGTGAACAACACAAGGAAGGAAAGAAGTGAAGCTCAAATAGTCGAGGAAAGGGGAGACACTAAGAAGAAGTTGAAAATCGAAGATCACAAGTATCTCTATTATTGAAGGAGGTCTCATTTCGATCAGTGATTCCACTTATCAGGAGGGGTCACATCCACTAGTCCAAGATGCTCTTCGAATACCAAGAACTTACATTTCGGCAAAGCCTTTGTGAGTATATCCGAATCTGCTCATATATTGATATGTGATGGAGTAGAACGACTCCTATCTGCACCATGTATCAAATGAAGTGATATCGGAACTATATGTGCTTGAAATTTTCATGAAACATGGGATTCTCTACCAGAAGGACCCCGCTCTTGTTGTTGCAATATATAAATGTAGTTTCTAGGACCTGCTCAAGTAGCTCTCCAAATGGATTCCTCCACCAAAATTCTTCACAACTAGCCATGCCAATGACAATATACTTTGCCTCGACTGTAGTTAATGCTATAGACTTCTGATTCCTGCTCATCCAAGATATTAATGACAGATCCAAGACTAAAAGAAAATCTAGACGCACTCTTTCTGTCAATAAAATTTCTTGACCAGTCAACATTAGTGTATCCATGAAGTCAAACATCTCCGACATAATATCTCAGACCAAGTATGATCGTCCTATGCAAATATATAAAAATGTGTTTGGTAGTGGTCCAATGTGCATGGAGAGGCTCAGTCATGAATTTAGTCAACGTGTTCTATGTAGCTTATGTTTGGACGAGTGTTCACTAGGAACATAAGATCCCCAATCAATTGTCGATACTTGGATGGATTCACCAAATTGGGTCCTCTAGCTTATCCACATAACTTCTTGAATTTCATTTCCATCGGTGTGGGTAGTGACTTGCATTCTTTCATTCCAAATATCTCCAATAACTTCACGATATATTTCCTTTGTGAAAGGAAAATATCACTGGGCCTTTGTCATACCTCAAGGCCTATAATGTAGTGCATGAGTCCAAGGTCCTTCATCTCGAATTCAAAGGCTACATCCCTCTTTCACTTGATAATTATTGGGAAAAATACTGAGAGGCGGGGGGTGGGGAATCAATATTTTAAAACTCACAATAATATTTTCTTTTCAGAATTATGTACGCGACTTTTGTTAGGGTCCAACCCTAACCCATTTATTTATGTCATAAGCCCATAAGGGCCTAGTCCGAGTCATAGTTAGTTGGTTGAGCCAATAAAGCCTGTAAGAGGTTATCTGCATTAATAATAATTGTAAGTGGTTGACCCACATTCTAGAAAAGGGACCACAATTAGTTATAAACGAGCCTTAATAAATAAAATGTTTAACCCATTATTATGTCAGGTACCACGAGTAGTTAGGGTTTTGGATGTTATTAGGCTATAAATAACATTATATAGAAGGACAAAGGATTGTGTCGTATTGTAATTGAGCTATGCTCTGTTGGAGGTTGCCCCCTTGAAGAGGCACGTGAACATTGTATCTTGTTTTTGCATAATGAATTATATCTGTTTCTTGTCTATTTTCTGGTGATATCTATATGTCTCAACTATTTTGTTTCATATTTCTTGTTGTCTGGCTCGTCTAATAGGTCAAGTGCATAACAAGCAGTATCAGAGCTCTTTCCAGGGCCAGCGGGACCTCCAGTTCACAGATTTTTTTTTTTGAGGCTAGAGACCTATTTCGACGTCTTTAAACCACATGATCTATCATTGAGCGCATAAACTTGTGGATTTTGGGAAGCATGCATGCAGGAAATACAAGAGGTGGTCACATTTTTTGGACTCCCTTGTAACTCTTGTGGGTACCCCTTCGAGTAGTAGCGCATTAGATAGAACCACGCATAGAAAGAACTCCCATGTACCCTCGGGTATATAGGAGCCCCCTGTTGAGTCCCAAACTGGCATCTTTCCTATACACCTTTTTAGACTTTTTCCATTTACCTGGACCTCCTAAGTCATCAACATCATTGCATATTAATCATAAAAGAGCATTTAAAGTGGTTTTTAACTATGTTTTGTGTCTGTTGTTTGAATTAGATTTTTGCTCATTTAGCTGCGGAATCTTGTCACTTTCCGCAGCTGCTTCAAATTTCCGCAGACATTTTGTTAAAGTCTATATTGCAGGTGTCTTCAGGAAAATCGAGCCACATGGGCAAGTTGGAAATGATATGGACATGGACCGAGTCCTATTGGCTTAGTCGAATTCACCAAATAAGGCCATGGTCAAATGAAGCCAAGCGGTGGTCAACCTAAGAGTCCTACGGTGAAAGAACTTTGTTTTTCACCACGTGAAGACTTGCGTGGCCGTTTCTAAATCACGGGGGACATATCAACACCTGTGAACGACTCCATAAGCCGAATCCAACAGCCACTCTCCATAGATTTAATCTTCACGACAGCCATAATGCTAGATTTCTGGACGTGGTTGTTCACGTGTCTTTTATCAGCACAAAATGTAGGAAATTAGTTATGTCATCCTCTGTTATAAATAATGTGTTCTCATATGCATAGTAGTTAGCTGCTGTAATGTAATTTTTTTTGAGAAGGAAGCCACTGTGCCGTGACATTATTTCCTTGTTATGACTGCATTTTAAATATATGAGAAGACTCTGTTCATAAGTATAATTCGTGGTTGATAGCTGTTGTTAGACTCCTATACCAATAGGTGTCATTTTTCATGATTGTCTTGATTGAACTATGGAATATGTTCAAACCTTTTTCTTGAGCAAAGGTGTTTCATATTCTTGAAAAACCAAAAAATCAAAAAATTTAAAAAATGTAAAGAGGGTATACCCTAAAAGAAAAATCAAAGGGTAAGAAAAATAAATTGGTCAAGAAAATGAAAGAAATGAACCCCAAGCAAAAAATAGACCAAGGAAAGTGTGAAAATCCAAATGCCACTACTATTTCATTTTTGTAATAAAGCAATTGTGTGCAGCTTGTCAAACTTTTGCCACAATTTATGAAGAGTCAAACTGTTTAAACTTGACTCATTCATGTTTCAATTTCATTTTGTAGAATAGAGAATAAATATCTGACCAAACAGTTTAATCTTGGCAGATAAGTAGATAAGTAGAGTTAATAAAAGGTGCTCAACAGTTTAATCTGAGTTGTTAGACTCCTATACCAATAGGTGTCATTTTTCATGATTGTCTTGATTGAACTATGGAATATGTTCAAACCTTTTTCTTGAGCAAAGGTGTTCCATATTCTTGAAAAACCAAAAAATCAAAAAATTTAAAAAATATAAAGAGGGTATACCCTAAAAGAAAAATCAAAGGGTAAGAAAAATAAAGTGGTCAAAAAAGTGAAAGAAATGAACCCCAAACAAAAATAGACCAAGGAAAGTGTGCAAATCCAAATGCCACTACTATTTCATTTTTGTAAATAAATAATTGTGTGCAGCTTGTCAAACTTTTGCCACAATTGGTGAAGAGTCAAACTGTTTAAACTTGACTCATTCATGTTTCAATTTCATGTTGTAGAATAGAGAATAAATATCTGACCAAACAGTTTAATCTTGGCAGATAAGTAGATAGGTAGAGTTAATAAAAGGTGCTCAACAGTTTAATTTGAGCCCTTGGATGTAATAAGTTGAGAATTAGATAGAATTGCCATGTAAAAGAAAAGAAAATTGATAAGGGTTTGCCAGTCTAAGTGCACCCTAATAAAGAAGAGAAAATGGTAGTGTAAAGTAGATAGGGTAGGTAGATGGTGTTGCAAAGTTTCATGTGATGAATGATGCTACTAAATGTGTTTAATCCTTTACTTTCATCACAAGTACTGAAGCAGAAAATACATTGGAAAATTCACAAAAAGCAAAGTCAAAATCATTAACTTCCCACATCAATTTCTCCCTAAGAGTTTTACTAATTTCCCCAAAGTGCTAAGGTATTTGAAGATTAAAGGGGCTCAAGGCATTTCCTTGACTTTTGGAGGGACCGAACCCTCGGCCTAATGATCAAAAATACCTAAGTACTTGAAGTTATTTATCATTATAATCATTCACTTTTAATCTTTTCCTAAGTAAAATTCTATTTTACTTAGGAAAATCATGCAAATTTCCATAATAATCCCTCAAAATTACTTGCTATTTTATGTTTAAGTGTTGAAATTGAGATGATGCAATTTACTTTAGAAATCTCCACTTTCCTAGTTGTGTAAAGTATTTTGAGTTTTCCTTGTCCCTTTGTCATATTAACATCTGATTTATTTATTAAATCCTTAATAAAAATACCTTATCCTATTGTATTTAACTCCTCCTATGTAATATCTCCAAAACCCTCTTATTATAGATTTTTAGCCAAAGTATTTAATTCCATATGTTTGAAATAAAATCCCTCATTACAATACCCTTTGGTTAAAAACATATCCTTATAAACTATCCCCGCCCCTATGGTTAATAAATTGCATTAATTTATTACCATATAATAAAAATATTGAAAGGGTTTTAAACATATGTTTTATGTTTTAAATGGAAAAATGAATAAAACCCGAAGTTTTAATTTAAACCAAAACTTCAAAATACACCATCCGTAACCCCGACCCCTATTAAACCACCGAAATTAGTTAATCATCTGGATTAATTAATCGTTTAACCTCCATTCAAAACCCGCCCGAAATGATTAATTAACATTAATCACATTGAACCCCCGCTTGTTAACTCACCGCCAATTCCATGTTCCGCCAACCGTTGGATCACTCCGCTGGAGATCTACGTTCCACAAACATTCCGCTAGCCATCCCTTGTACGAAGATTAACGCGCGAAATCGCGACGGTTTTCAAACAGTGCAATGGCTACGTGTCATTTAACTAGTGGAATCGCTGCCTCCCCGCGGAAAACCGCTTGCTCCCGAAAGCGGTGCGGAATTTACCGCTTACCGCCCGACCCCGGTGACGCATCCATCGTACATCAGTGACGTCATCCCATAAAAATAATAAAAATTCCCCCCTGTTTGACTTTGCCGATAAAACAAAACATTCACGTCTTTTTCATCATTTTGTACGCCAGTGAAAGAAAACGCCTTCCACGCAGAAAAATTCAAAATTCGAATTTGTGAAGTCCACTTACCTTATCCTTTCGAAGAAGATTGTAGACAAGCCTCTCAGAAGATTATCTACCTTAGCCGGCACCTATCCAAACACTGTTTTCTCCAAAAACAGGGATTTACCCTAAATTCAAACTGAACTCTGTTGAAATCTCGGCTTTCCTTTTTTCCTTCACTGAAACAGAGTTAGAATTAATTACTAGTTCATTACGTGACCCCGAAAACTGTAATTGAATTACTAAATCTGCAAATGGACCTGTTTTTCCCGTGAATTTACTCAATTCCTCACCATTAGCCAAATTTCCATTTTTCCACAAGAACCAAAATGGGAGTTCCTGTAGCCTTGAATGATGCTCCATTTTGAACCTGGTCAAAACCTCACTCCCTTGTCCATTGAGGAATTGCTTGAAAAATCTACTCGGTTGTCCCCTGAAGAGGTGATCAGAAGATCACATCCTTGGATAAACAGTCTTAATACTAGTCATAAGATTTGTTTACTCCAATATTGTTATCAAATCTATTCAAATAGAGGTTAGAAAGCATAACAGCTAAAGAGTATCAGTGGTTAAAGTGTATCAGGTAAAAGTCAGTGAAAGTTAAAATGAAGTTACAGAGCAGTCAAAGGTAAACAATAAAAGTAAATACAGAAGGCAGTAAAATGGTAAAAAGAGATGAGAATAATTTCACCAATAGTGAGGTTTGTCTAAAGTGAAAGTAAAACAGTCAAAAGAGCAAGAAAGTAAAAAGATGAAAAAACATAACAAGAAGGAACATTTTTGCAGAAATTGCATATTTTAGTCATAGTTTTGAAGAAACTATTGTGATCAATCCAATATTAATTTTACACAACTGAAGGAGGTTTATGTTCTTAAGAGGGCCATCTACAAAAACCTCTCTCACTTTTCTAACAGCCATTATGGTTTTGGAAATATTAAACAATGTTGGAAAGCACTTTTTGCAGAAAATTCCTGTTAAGTCATCATTTTGCAGAAACTATTGTGGCCAATAAGAAATACATCTTACAAAACTGAAGAAGGTTTTTGTTCCTAAGAGACCCATCTACAAAAACCTATCTCATGTTTTGGACATTGATTTCAGACTGAGAGATACATGCACATCTTTATAGGCTAGTTTTCAGACTCTGTAAAACTCTGTTTTACACATCTTTTTGCAGAGCCTAATGTGCACAGCTGGAGAGGAATTTTAGGAAAGTGGAAGAGGTTTATCTCACCAACATATCTATCTACAATAACCTCTTTCAATTTTTACATATCTATTACGGATTGAGAAATATAAAGGTATCATTGGACCCCACATTTGCAGAATTGTTGGAGCAGAATTGCACAAAGAAAGGAAACAGTTAGTGACTTGGATGCCTCATCATCAACTAAGAGTTGGATCAAATTCGAATTCTCCTCTTTGTCATCACCTATCCATACAAAATAGTGCCAAATAGATGAATTAGTTTTAGTGTCCTTTACTTAAGTTCTATTTATGTAAAATAGTTGGAGAGATTTGTGAACTAATCTTGATATTTTTTCAAGATATTTTAGTTTAGAATTTGTATAAATACTTCACTCTTAGAAGTATTTTGGGTGGATTCTATTACTTGGCTGTGACATTGAAGTTTTTTGGAATAAAAAGTGTTTTGGAGAAATTTATTTGTGGCTTACTGGATGACAATTTGAAGCTCCAGACTTTTTGCAAGATTCATGTGTCGGACTGCAGTTCAATAAATCTTTCTATCCTATGTTTTAAGTTTTATATCTGTTTATAATATCATTATGTCCATTTCTGAATAATTTACATAAAGGATTGAATCAGAATTTACTTAATTGTACTCTGATTTCAGATGTGATTATTCTTAATGTTTTCTTCTAAATTAGTTATAAGCACGAATTCTTAAATGCTCTTGCTTCGCTAATTTAAACATTTTGATTACTATAATAAAGAATTCTTCACTGCTCTTTATTTGTAATAATTTCATTTATTTCTTTTGAACATGTTGAAAGATTCTTAACTGCCTTTCATCCCTTCAAACCCATTCCATCCACTTTAAATTCTAAAAATTGTTCTCTGTTTGGCTATCTTGCCCTGCAAAGCCATCTTGTGTGTAGAATAGAAATCCAGTAAAGCCATCCTTTGACTCCATAGCCCAATGGCCTGAAAATATTCAACCTTGCCCTTAGTTGGCGAATTCCACCGTTTTCAAACAAACTCTTGGATTTATAACTAGCCTAAAACTTTCTAAGAACACAGATAAATTATAAAGAGAGAGCCCTCTCTGGATGCAGATTGGCTAGATTCTGCATCCGAAGTTTGGTTTGTGGTTACCTCGGGTATACTTTCCTTTTCCACAACTTCAAGGAAAACCTGAGTGATAACAACTGTTGCCCGAGGATTGTGCAGAGGGCCCCTGCACACGCTGAGGTTTTGTGTATTGATGTATAGTTTCATGCTTTATTTCCTTACGTTCATTATGCCATAATCATTCACGTGTATATATTACATCTCTTATGGTATTAACGTTTTATTTCTATTCATAATTTTTCATGCTTTATACTGCTGTTAACTGATCAGTGTCTTTGTTTCAGATTATAGTAGGCAGCCCGGGCATTTGCACATAGTTTTACAATGACTAATGACATGGAATCAACCTTGTCCTTCTGCTGATTTCTTTTTCTTAATTTTTAATTCCAACATTGTTTTATTCATTTCAGTTTTGTACATTTGCTTTACTAGTTAGTTAGATATTAAACTGCTCATGTCATTATCAGTTACCTCCGAAAGCCATAGTGAGACTAATGGTGAGGGATTGCAGTATGAATGTGTAGTTTGATGTTAGTTTATTTTTCTGCAAGTTAGATATTAAATTGCTCATGTCATTATCAGTTACCTCCAAAAGCCATAGAGAGACTAATGGTGAGGGATTGAAGTATGAGTGTGTAATTTGGTATTAGTTTATTTTTCTGCAAATTAGATATCAGATTACTCAAGTTGTTTATGATTACCTCCGAAAGCCATAGCGAGACTAATGGTGAGGGGTCAGAATATGAGTTGATGTAATTTGATTTTAGCTTTACTTTGCTTGCAATATTTTGATTTCTTTGAGTACAGTTTCTTTTGTGTTTAGACAGCAGCAAGGGTAATGGGTTTCATGATCAATAGTTCACTATTTGTTTAACTAGTATAGTGGCACATTTTCATTTTCTTTTAGGAATTAATTTTGTCATTGTATGTTTCAAAATCCTTTTGAAGTTTGAAGTTTGGGAAATCATTATAAAGGACATCATTGCCTTGAACATTCATAACCATACTTGTCTTTTAGAATTTCCATCTCACATTAGGAAACCAACCAAGATAAATAAAAATCCAAAAACGACAAAAAGAGATAGGTTATCTTGCACATATAGTGCGCCACACTTCGTCAGCTTACGAATCCCGGATTGACAAATTAATGTAGCAATTTAGGACACACTAAATTGACCAAACACCCCCCCAGGAAACCCTGAAGCCTAATCATAGTTCAGCCATCGGTCCTCTCGCTACTACAATACACTAAGAAAAACACTCGGGGAGATTACTCACACGTAAAACGGGGTAGTCGGGTAGCACGACTAAGGGTACGAATGATATTCTTTAGTTGGTGCCCTAAAATATTGGGTCGAATACTATTGTTGGACCCCTGTAGATATTGTGATCTGTAGCACCTGACACTCCTTGTGACCATAGTTTCCTCATATATCTGAAGATCGCTCCTATTCCCTATCTTGCTTAGATCTACCAATTTTGATCCACCGACGTCTTCCATCTAGCTTTCTCGAAATTTGCAGCAGAGATTTGGCTCAGAGTACAGTAAGGGTTTTTGCTGTCATTGTCCAGATCCGATTCTTGTGGCACAGTTGACGGTAACTAGACTTCCAGGTCCAGCTAGTCTAGTCTAGGCCGAATTTTTGCAAAATATTTGGCATTATCAATCTTTTGGGTATTTGGCCACTACAGTATTGATCAGTGAGGAGTAAAACTCCATTTTGGAGCCATTTTGGGACGCTTTCTGGAGACCTATCCCATAAGACTTAGGACGGCAAGATGATCACAGTGGTACCATTCACTTACCAACCCACAATTTCAGGCGATCCCAAATCTGGACTAGTGCATGTACGAAACGCGCTCGCAAGTCATGGCTGCAGAGAGGGTGAATGAAAGAATAGACAACCTCGAGACCCAAATTTCTACACTTTCTGGAAAAATCAAGGAAGCTCTGTCTCTATGGACAACATGTACCAAGGAAGACACGCGTGGTGAAGCATATGAAGAAGGTGAATCCAACCATCACCTTCACTTCCATGGAGGGTCTCACTTTTTAGGTCAACGGGTGGCCAAGCTAGACATTAACAAATTTGATGGCTTGAACTCGACAATATGGTTGGCTCAAATAGCCCAATACTTCCTCCTTAATAATATCCATGATGAAGACACTAAAATAAGAGTGGGATAACTTTCCATGGACCAAGAAAGATGGCAATGGTGGCAATGGAATCAGAAATTTTAGCCACATCCACTCTCTTAGAACGTCTTTTCAAAATCCCTTTGTGAGAGTTTTGATTAGGATTCTCATTTCTTGGGACGTCTCGCTAAGCTCCGAAAAATGGGCACCGTCAGGGAATACATAGCTGCTTTTAAAAACTTGGCCATTAGAGCTGAAGGCTACTTAGATGCCTTTTATTTGGAATGTTTTATCAGTGGTCTGAAGGAAGCAATCCAAGCCCATTTTTGGATGCACCACCCCCTACTTGGTTGGACGCATGTAAAAAATCCTTAGAGGTGGAATTTTCCTTACACGCTCAGTCCAATTGGTCGATTTTTTTTGCAAAGACATGTCTTACCCAGGCCATGGGCTTCACCCAAAATCTAAAGGTTCAGAAGGTGTCTCTGTCTGAAATTGTCGAATGAAGGAAACAAGGACTCTGCTACTACTATGATGATAAGTACCCCCCATGGCATAAATGAAAGGAACCAAAATTTTTCCAAATTGATGCCACTGACAACAATACACCAAAGGAAGCTCCCAAACCTGACATGGATGAGGAAGAAGCGGGTGACACTCAAATAGAACCAGACTAGGATCTTGCAGCTACGCTAGATGAGCCATTTATATCACTACATGCCTTTGCTGGAATTTGTTCACCCTAAACTCTTAAAATCCATGGATTCATTAAACATAGGCCAGTAGTGGGGTTGATTGATAGCGGAAGTACTCATAACTTTGTCCATAAGAGGGTAGTGGAATCATCCCATTATTTTATAAGGGCCGTCTCTAATTTCCAAGTACCGATCACTGATGGGGGGACCATGAAATGTGAGGGTTGCTGTGAAAACATTAAGCTTCAAATGGGGGATTATCACCTTAAATCCCATATGATTTCAATTGAAATGGGTGGATGCGACATTATCCTTGGTGTAGAATGTATTCACACACTCGGCCCTATCACAATGGATTTCCAAGAGCTATATGAGCTTTAAGAAGGAATGCCACACTCATACACTGAGGGGACTCCATACAGGTGCTCCTACTATCCTCAACTTGTATAGAATGGAGAAGCTTTTAAAAAAGGGACATCATGGGGTGGTAGCCTAATTTAATTCCATCCAAACCATTGACTCCACCCCTCCCCAAATTCATTATCATATGCAATAGGTCTTAGATCGAGATCAACGGGTTTTTGACAAACCACAGGAGCTTCCCCCTTCTCGGGGTGAGCATGATCATAGAATCCATCTGAGCCCAGGAGCTCAACCACCAAATGTTCGTCCATGTCACTATCCTTTTGCCAAAAATAATGAAATTGAAAAAATCATCAAGGAGCTTCTAGAAGCAGGGGTTATTCATTCCAACACGAGCCCTTATTCATCTCCTGTAGTCATGGTTTTAAAGGATGGAGAATGGCGCACAGGTCTTGACTTTGGGGCCCTTAATAAGCTCACTATCAAGGAAAAATTCCCTATTCCTGTGGTGGATGATTTTCTTGATGAACTCCATGGTGCTAAATTATTTACCAAGCTTGACCTCCACTCTGGCTATCATCAAATACGAATGAAGGAAGTTGACATCCCCAAAACAACATTCTGAACTCATGAAGGCCATTATAAATTCTTGGTCATGCCATCTGGTCTTTGTATTGCTTCCTCCACTTTTCAAAGCCTCATGAACCACCTTCTGAAGCCTTATCTCAGAAATTTTGTCCTGGTATTTTTGATGATATTCTCATCTACAGTCTCAGCTGGGATAAGCACCTTCAGCATGTTGACGAAATACTACAATTGCTCCAAGACCATAAATTTTTTGTCAAACTCTCTAAGTGCTCCTTTGGAATGGAATAAGTTGAGTATTTGGGACACATTGTGGGATGTGATGGTGTAAAGGTTGATCCGAAGAAGATTCAAGCAATGCAGGATTGGCCCCAACCCAAAAAATTGAATAATTTTAGGGGATTCTTGGGTCTCAAAGGTTACTATCTCAAATTCGTCAGCAATTATGGATGTATTGCACGTCCCCTAACTAATATTCTGAAGAAAAATTCATTCTTATGGACTGACACCATGCAACAAGCTTTCATGGCTCTCAACAAGCCATGTGCTCCACTCCAGTTTTGGCTCTACATGACTTCACCAAATATTTTGTGATTGAATGTGATGCTTCCTGTATGGGAATTGGTGCAGTCTTAATGCAGGAAGGTAGACCATTAGCCTTCTCTAGTCAAAAATTCACTGGCAAACATCTGAGACAATCCACATATGAGAAAGAAATGATGGCCATGTTACATGTAGTCGACACTTGGCACCCATACGTATTGGGGCGACAATTCCGAATTTGTATTGACCATCATAGTTTAAAATATTTTCTAGAGCAACGTCTATCATCACCAAAAAAAAATAAATGGCTGGATATAATGTTGGGATATGATTATGAAATCATTTACAAAAAGGGACTTGACAATGTAGTAGTTGATGCCTTATCACGACAATTTAAGGATGAAGGCACCCTTTTAACCCCGATCAGATTGGATTGAAGGTGCTCATCGGGAATGGTTTAACCACCCCTCCTTGTCCCAAATCATTAATAACTTGAGAGACGATCCCAATGCCTCAACTGAATACTCTTGGCAGGATGAGGTTCTTTGTTACAAAGATCGAATAGTTCTCTTCCCAACCTCAGATCTCAAACCCCGCATCTTAGCTGAATTGCACTCATCTCCAACGGCTGGACATTCGAGATTTCAGAAGACTTATGCGCGCTCCCGCTGCTCCTTCTTTTGGACTAGCATGAAAGCTGACATTCTTACTTTTGTCTCTGAATGTGATGTATGCTAGCTTAATAATGAGGAAACAATCAAGCAACTGGGAACCTTACAACCTTTACCCCTCCCTACCTTAGTATGGACATACATCTCCATGGATTTCATTACTGGACTCCAAAAGTCCAGAAAAAAATTCGTTATCATGGTGGTTGTTGATAAGCTTTCCAAATATTCCCATTTTTGTGCTCTACCCCACCCTTTTACCCCAACATTGGTGGTGTAAATTTTCATGGAATATTCAAACTACATGGCATGTCAACATTTATTGTGTTCGACTGTGACCCCACCTTCACCAGCAAATTTTGGCAGGAAATTTTCAAGCTCCAGGGCACGCAACTCCAACTCAGTACAACTTATTATCCTCAAACCAATGGTCAAATAGAAAAATTTAACAAATTCTTGGAAACCTATCTACGTTGTTTCACTTCTGACAAGAAACATCAATGGGTCCAATGTCTACCTCTAGTTGAAAGCTTTGGTTGAGTTCCAGGAAATGCTTCAAAGCATTCTAGAGTTGTTGGTAATCCTAAAACCATCACAGGAAGTAGACCTCCCTTCTTTTAGGTTGAAGGTCTCCCTTTTTTATGAGGGACAATTCCTCTAGCAGAAGCTTTCAACTTCTTGCCAGTTTGGAAGAGTTCCGGGAACAGCAACAAGTTTTGCGTTCCAGTGTTTGTAAATCATCCTAAAACCACCCTCTTTTTCCATTTAAGAAAGTTGATTTAGCCAAGTCTTGCCATGTATACTTTGCAGTTTGTATTACAACTCTTTTCTTGAACTCCCACATACCCACTTTGGATTAAGAGGGGATGTTGGAGAACACCTAATCCTACATGGGTAGGTGTGGAATGCGAAAAGTCACAATGTAGTCCAAGTGACCTTGGAATGTGAAACCAAGAGTCACACCATTGTATTATAAATGTACATCATGTATAATGGAAAAATAAGAAAGCCTCACACTTTTCTTTCATTGTGTGTTGAGTCTCTTGTGTGTGTGTGATTTCTTCCTCATACACCATGTGTGTGCTTTAACATGGTGTTTAACAGCCTCACAATTTGAGCTTGAATTCTCATTGATCGCATGCATGGTGTCCAATGCATTAGGATTTGTGTGGTATTTACATAGGGCGCTTCCTTTTAGATGACGGGAGATAAGGAACTTTTCAGTGACTTGGAGGAGAAAGATCTCCAGATGCATATTTAAATGGGCGACGACGGATGATACAATGCTATTGGGATTGGTACCATTACCTTTCATAGGTATTTAAGTAAACCATTTCAATTAATATATGTAATGCATATACCAGGTCTGAAGAAAAATTTGGTCTTAGTTGCAATGTTGGAGGATAGAGGTTATGGTGTTGTTTTTAGTGATGGAAAAGATTTCCTGCAACATAAAAAAATGGGAAAATCCAAGAGGATATGGATTTGAGTTAAGATTATCTACAAGTTGGAGGTAGATGGATGCGCATAAATGATGGGCAAGGCAGATCAAGTGGTGAGCTAGGATGAGGGAAAATTATGGCACAGGCGATTGGGCCATCTTCAACATGGAGCCTTGAAAGTCATGCAAGAGATTTATACTGGTCTTCCCAAGGGTATACTTGCACAGTTAGACACATGCAAGGGATGTACTATGGGAAAATATGTAAAGGCCACCTTTCATGAGAAGAAAAACCGAGTTTCAGGGATCCTTGAGATAGTTCACACAGACGTGTGTGGTCCTTTCTCTGTTGCTTCAACAACAAAACATAAGTACTATGTAATCTTTGTTGGTGAATTTTCTCGAAAGTGTTGGATCTTCTTCATGCAGAATAAATATCAAACATTCTCTAAGTTCTGTGAGTTTAAGGCACTGGTGGAGAAAGAGTCGGGGAAGCAAGTGAAGTCTCTTAGGAGCGATGATGGTGGAGAATACACCTCTAACAAATTCAATAACTTCTGCAACAAAGAAGGAATTCGAAGAGAACTCATATCGCCTCATAACCCACAGCAAAATGGGGTCACGAAGAGGAAGACTAGAACTATTGTGGGTGCCGCATGAGCGATGTTCCATGATCAAGGCCTACCGAAGCATCTGTGGGCGGAAGCATGCAATACAATGGTACATGTGCAAAACTATTGTCCTCATAGAGTACTTAACACGAGTACACCTAAAGAGTCTTTCACTGGTAAGAAACCTGATGTTTCACACTTTAATATTTTTGGCTCATTTATTTATGTGCATGTGACCAAGGACGCCAGGAAGAAGCTGGAACCGACTGTTGAGGTTGGGATTTTTTTGGGGTACACTGAAACACCCCATAATTATCATGTGTATTTTCCAAAAAATAGAATGACTGTTGTGTGACGGGATATCAAATTTGATGAGGGGTAAGCCATGCGGTTATCCCTTGAGAGGGAGCTAGACTTGCATGCATAGGAGGAATTGTTGGTTCCCAAGGATGAGTCTCAAGATGTGGATCAACCACATAAGGAGGTTCCTGGAGTGGAGGAAAACACTCATGCAGAGCCATCCATCAGAAATGGCAGAAGGCGCACCACGGAAGCTGATAGATTGAGACTAGATGTTGCAGAGAATGTAGGAGCCCCTACTTCATAGCGCAGATAGAGACAGTCTCCTGACCGATTTACTGGATACATGGCTCTTATGAGAAAATTTATTGTGACTGAACCATCTTCCTTTCAGGAAGTAGTGCAACAGAAAACTTGGTTTGATGCAATGGTGGAGGAGTATGACTCCATTGTCAAGAAAAATGCATGGGAGATAGTCGCAAGACCAGTCGAAAAATCAGTGGTTGGATCGAGATGGATCTATAAGGTAAAACAAGTTGTTGATGGGAGTGTGGAGAAATACAAGACCAGATTTGTGGCTCGGGGATTCTCACAGATTGAGGGGATAGATTATGATGAGACTTTTGCACCTGTTGCAAGGTACTCTTCCATAAGATCCATCCTTGCACTCTTAGCGTAGATGGGTTGGCGCATTCATTAGATGGATGTGAAAACTATGTTTCTCAATGGGATCATTGAGCAAGAGGTGTACATAGAGCAGCCCTAAGGTTTCGAGATCTTCAATAGTGAGTCACATGTGTCAAGACTCAAAAGACGTTGTATGGGCTGAAGCAAGCACCCTGTGCTTGGTGCACTCGGATAGACAACTATTTCACCAGACTGGTGAAGCAGATGCAAACCTGTACCAGATTGTGGTTGAGGGTAAGCTATTGATCATTGTTATTTATGTTGACGATCTAATTTTGACTGGTGATGACCAGCTAATACACTCATGTAAGGAGGATCTTGCAAGGGAGTTCGAAATGAAGGACACGAGACTCCTTCATTATTTCCTTGGATTGGAAATATGACAGCGGGATGGTGAAGTTTTTGTGTATCAAGGCAAGTATGAAAATGAGATACTGGGTAATTTTAACATGGAGAGCTGCAAACCCATGGATGCTCCTCTTCTAGGAAATTGGAGGAAAGAGGATGCTACTCCTGGAGAGGTAGTGGATGCTACTGTCTATCGACAGTTAATGGGTTCTCTAATGTATTTTGTGAACACAAGACCAGAAATTTGCTACACAATTAACCAGCTGATTCAAGCTATGGTTAATCCTACCAAGCTCTTTTGGAAGGCGGGGAAGCATGTCTTGAGATACCTGAGCGGTACATTAGAGTATGGTCTATGGTACAAACAGACAGAGGGAGTGACGCTGCATGGCTTCACAGATGCAGATTGGGTTGGCAGTCCATCAGAAATAAAGAGCACATCAAGGGGGATCTTTAGCATTGGATCGACAACAATTTCCTAATATAGCAAGAAAAAATGATCCATGGTACTCAGTTCAGCGGAAGCGGAATACATGGCAGCAAGTCAAGCTGCCTGTGAGGCTATCTGGATGAGAAAGATATTGGTTGGTTTTTTTGGTTCTCAGATGGATCTGACAGTGATTCATTGTGATAGTTAGAGTTGCATTAAACTCTCGATTAATCTTGTGTTTCATGATAGGGCCAAGAATATAGATATCTGGTACCATCATCTCAGATATTATGTGTAGAGAAGGATCATGTTTCTTTAGTACATTCCCATTAAAGATCAGGATGTAGATATTCTGACGAAGGCGTTCACCAGGATAAAATTCGAATACCATAGAGATAGGATCAGGGTGAAGGATAGTCCCTTTCTTGTTGAGAGGGAGTGTTGATATTCAACAAGAAGATTCAACACCCACACCTAGTGCATTAAGCACCCAGACTAGGGTGGGGCCCACAATGTTATTTTTGGGTGCATGTCTATTTTGGTTATCCCTTAATTAAGATGGACATTAAACTGTAATCTATTCTCAATGTGGACTTGAATGAGTTAACTGAAAGTGAATTCAGTTAGCTAGTGGATTTCAAGTTAGAGGTTGTTGGTGAGGCATGCAAAGTAATTCTAGTTGTAACAGAGTTTGAAGTGCAGTGGTGCATGAGTTGGTGCAAGTTGTAAATAGTTTAACTCAGTTAAGTGATTTAAAATCAGTTGTGCTAGTTGTAACTAAAGATACATTGGTGAGAGATAAAGTGAATTAAATATTAATTAATTCATAATCAGTGATCTCACATGCAATCGAGGATTTACTATTATTAGCTGCATGCATGTCAGATCCAGTAGAGACCCAATTGAGTTCTAGGTGAAAGGGAAGTTGACAATCAGTTGTAGGATTATTGGGTTACACACATGAAAATAAACACCCATTGGAGTTCCCATTATACTTGCGTAGTCAAGGAAGGTGAGAATTTCTATCTTTTAGGGATATTTACCATCAGGGATTGCGCAAGCAAGGTAGGCTATTTGGAGGCTGAGAATTGGCTATGTGTTGGTCGGTTTTGCATATGACAGTGTGAGACAGTTAGCTGAGTACTAGAGGGCTCTTGTGAGAATATTTTTGTATGTAATTGTTTCATGATTCGTGCTTAATATACAATAGAAGATAGTGGGGTTTTTAGCTGTAATATTTCCTTGGGAAATTATCTGTGTTGCGTGTGAATGATATTTCTTCATGTTCATGTGATTATCGATTGTGTTTTTTTTTTTTTTTCCAATTCTGCAAAAGATTTGTAGAAGCGATTCAGTATTTAACTTTAGTACATTGTTAGATCGGATGAATCCAAGATATACATGCATGTCGTATAATTTCTACATGGTGGAGGTGGAGGTGAAGTATATGGCTTGTTATACTGGGATGAGTTTGGGAGTGGATCGGATGGGATCTGAGTAATGGCCAACGACCCAAGACTAGCCTGATCGTGCAATTCCTCTTCTTCAGAGTGCGCAGATTCACCGAAGCTACTGATTTCAGATTCGTCGTTGCTGTCATATTTACCATTGAGAGAGATATAAACGTAACCTTCTTTTGGATCTACTTTGTAAGTTATTCCACTGCACGTATTTGAGCCTCTATGAGACATTCACTCAATATGGCTACATAGAGTACCCTTTTCACATAATGGCATTTTAATTGATAGTTTCAGGGAATGCAACAACTTACCTCTAAGGCCCTTGAAAAATCTCCTTTCGGCTTCAGAATACGATACAAATTGATCAGTAGCATATTCAGTCACAAATCCTCCCAGAACATTATCGATCCAATGATCTATTGCACGAGTAATATTATTGATAGACTTCTCCAATTGTTGTACCAAATTTTGGGTCCACTTGGTGATCATGTCATCCTTTGCACATGTGAAATTCGGCAAGCTGAGGTAGCCAGTCTTGCAACTCGGTTGCAAAGGAAGCAAATAAAATTTCATGGGCCTCAGTGTAGATATACCTTTGTGCCCAATCTTCGGCAGATAATTTAGGGCTTTGGTTTTCTTGGATCGCAAATTCACACACTTTATTGTAAAGCCAATGTTGTAGTTCGTTATTTTTCAGGTGCCACATTTAATCTCCCTAAAAATGATTCTGGTTTCGGCAATAGAACCATTTTTTGGCTTGAGGGGTCCTAACCCAAGTTCATAGTAATTGCGCAGCCAAAAAAACCCTCCAACTATTGGCCCTTTTGGCAGTGATCTGCTTGCGCAGACCAAAGTCTCACCGAAGTAGTATGGGGGGGTGCTGGTACCAGGTTTCTGCACCCCAAGGGAGATTTTGGTGTGGAACCAAAAAATATAATACCTACGCCCTTATGCGCAACTTCACAGAACCAGATCTAAGTACAGACATACAGTAAAGCAGATGCACGTGCATAGATAGTGATAAACAAACTTATCACTTGCGTCTTCACTAATTATTATAGAATAAACCCTTACACAGACATACTATTATACTTCAGATCTAATACTTAAGTAGAACAATATTCATGCATAAATTCAATGTACCAATGTGACCAACAATTACGGAAACACATATGCATTCAACAAAACAGATCTAGATCTATAATAATCAATAGATCATGTGCATAAAAAATCTAAGATAATCACGATTGCAATCATATAAAGTCAGAGTTCGCCAAAATTTCCTTCTTTATTAGGAGATCTTCAATCAATACAATCTTTCCCTTTTGTGCACAACAGTAGATTTTGTACAGACAGCTCAAGACTAGGTCTCCGCGCACACAGCCAGCAAGAGCCTTTCTACCAAACCAACCCAAAACTTAGATCAAAACATAAGCATCTATCGATCTATATATCATAACATAACATGTATATATTTCTTCCATCGACACTTACATATTTATATCTTTCTAAATGTGCACATACCATGGTATCAAACCATGGTTTGAGACTCATGGTTTTCCATTTTACCCATTACAATAGTTAAGGGACTTTGACTCGCCCCAAACCCTCTTGATATTTGCGTGCAACGCTTACAACAAAAACTTAACCCAACATTTATGAAAAACTGATTTCCTATAAGACCCAAATACTTTTCTTTTTGAATTTGATGTCTTATGTCAGAGTTATGATTACTCCACATATTCCTAGAAACTTAAGTAGTTTCTAGCCACCTTGAAAGAAGCAACTCTTTATTGGTTCATGGGACTTCGGGAAAATTTTATCAGAACATGGGAAAAAATGAAACAAAAAGTTTATAAACAAGTATCAAGACTACTACAAATTAAGGGACATTAGAGAAGAATTATTTAAGATGACACACAAATATGAGTAAAATTTAGAAGACTATATTTAGAGGTTTTTCTACAATTTACAAAGAACCAACTAAAATTAATTATACCTCGATACTAAGCATATCATTCTTCCTCGTGGAATTAGAGATAATTCCATGGATGCAGTAAATCTTATGTAATATGGATAAATATCCCAATTAACCTTTTGATGAAAATTTTGAGTTGTGTAGATGATATTCACGAGGTACTTCAAATTCTCGGAGGGGCTATAGGGGCTTGGTCTTAAGAGACCAAACTTGTAAATGTGGGAGGAGTCAAGAGAGTTGAGATAGGAAACTTGTTATACTTTTCTCTTATTGTAGGAAAAATTATCCTCTTCAAGATGTCGATTAGATAATATCAAAATATGTGTTATTTGTGAGGAGAAGCATGCAACTAAAAATTGTCCTTCCTTTCTAGGATTAAAGGTAGTATATAAAGGGACAATTGAATAAATATACAAAATTGTAACTAAAAAAAAAAAAAACAATGGCCACCTCGACTGTTTGGTATGGTATAAAACCAATACTTTGTTTCATATCAATATTCTTTAAAAAAATGGTATCAACTTGCACCATGGGAATAGTGGCTTGGTAACACCTAAGCCAAATCTTGGCAGCAGGGTTGCCGACCTCTGCTGATCTAGATTGGATCATTACATTTTTTTTCATCCATATCGATGCTTTCAGAGTGTAAAACATGGAGTAATTAGCTCACAAGGCCATTTTTACTGGCAGGACCAAGCTCGGCAAAATGGGGTCTGAAGCATTCCAGGAGAATTTTAAGGTATCAAAAAATGTTTTCTGGGGGTAAAAATTTGTTGTTTTAGTGCCACACCTTTTTACACTATTCTACACATAGATACCTTTCCAACAATGCAAGAATCATATCAATCAGAGTTTTTATGTGAAAGTTATGTCACTTAGAAGTTGACCTTCTTATTTTCACCACCATAATTCGAGAGGATGCCACATCAGCCCCCATAATTAATATAAAATGGGCTAGCCACATGGTTACGATGAAGAATAATCTAGAATACTCTATATTGTAACCCTAGTTAAGTGTTTAGGTATTTAAACCTAACCATTAGTAGGCTATCGGGATGTGTTATAACCAAGTCACTAGGAGGAAAATGGATTCCATTCTTTTGAGTGAAATTGTTCCATAACTCTAAAAAAATGGCTGAGAGGGAGGAGATAAAGCACACACAGAGGATTTGTGCACTGTATTAGCCCACGGGCCACATTCCATACTTCTTTCTACTTGCAAACATTTTATATTTAGAGAAAGAGAGCAGAGCGACCTCACCTTCCACATGGGTTTTTCTCCTGAAAGGATTTCCCAAGTCATATCTTGTGTCAAATGTGTGTGTGAAATTATTATTTCATTTTTCTATATTTTCTACATAATTTTAATTCACGTTCATACACTATTAACAATAATCTAAAAATATATAAATATAAAGAGAAAATAAAATTGTAATAGTGTAAATTTTGGATTTTCAAGTGTAATTTTATTAGATTTGTTGTGACTAACTCTCTAGTGGAATATCCACGACAGTCTACAGATCATATTGGTATTATAGCATCTTTCTTTAGGTATATTGTGGAGGTTTTCATGGGATCTATATTGACTTGGCCAAAATTCTTAAAAAGGTAATCATGGTCGAAGAATCTATGAATAACCTTCTTGATCTTGCAGAGGAGAGGTTTGAAAAATGAGTCATCGATATAAATCGTACTATAAATCTCTTCATGGTGGCCCTGAGTAATAATATTGGAATATTCATAGAATATGGGGGTTCTAATGGAGAGGAATAATGGGAGGGGGGATCAAAAGATCAGAAAGAAACATAGAACCAGTCGAAGAAAGGAACCAAAAAAATCAATCTCAATTCGAGTGTCATAAATCATTCACAGTCACTATTCAAAATGGAAATGAAGTTTGATGTCAAGTCGTACCATGGTGATATTGACACTCTAAAGCTAAATCACTGGTTGCAACAACTGTAAGTGTATTTCAATGTCCATATCATTGAGGAAGATCAAGAGATTTTATTTGCACGTCTTAAATTAGAGGGCCATGCCTTGACTTGGTGGGAAATCCACGTGGAGAACTTGAGGTTGGAGGGAGAGGCTCCAGTGAATAAGTGGGAGGAATTTAAAACCCTCATTAAGTCACAGTTTTACCCTATTAAGTATGTGGAGTACCAGTGGATCCGATGGAACTACTTCAGGAAACATTTGGGGCAAAGTGTGCAAGAGTACACCACAAAGTTCAAAAATATGGCCATAATGTCGGGTATCTTCCCAAAGGACCCATATGTACTCCTCAAGTATTTGGGGGGTATACACTGCCATCTGCAAGAGAAATTGATTTTGTTCAAGCCCATATTAGTTGACAAGGCTTGTGTACAAGCATAATACCTAGAGAACATAGGCATGAAGAAAGAGAAATCAAGTGGATTGAAGCAAAGGGAACAACAATACACTTATAAGGAGGGGAGAGTAATAAAAAAGGGGGTAAAGATAATAAAAAAAAAAAAAAAAAATCATGACACATCAGTGAAAATATCCCAATAACTACTGCAACCACTACAACATTAACAACCATACAAAGGAGAAGTGTTGGAAGTTTCATCCAATGCTTAACTCGAAGAACATAAAGAAATACAATAAGAAGAAGAATCTCATGGCCATTGATTCAAGTAACCAAGTTGAAAGTAGCTTGAACATGGATGAGAAGATCATATGTACGTAAGTGCAAAAGGATATGAATCTGACTATCCTTCAGCAACAGGAAGATAAAGAAATTATCAAACTCTTCCATTAAAAGATACATGTTAAGAATATCGAGATTGATGCTCTATTTGACTCAGGATCGCAGGTGAATCTCATTGTAGTAGAGCTGGTCAAGAAATTGGGATTGGAAATTTGTGATCATCCAAACCCATATCCATTGGGATGGTTAAATAATAATTCCAAGCTAAAGGTAACAAAATAGTGAAAAATTAGATTTTCCATCAGTGTTGATTTTATTGATGAAGTAGAACTAGATGTGGTTCCCCTTGATGTATGTGGGGTTGTGTTTGGGAGTCCCTACATGTACATGTGAGGTGCAATATTCATGCGGCATAGATAAAACCAATATCATCTTGTTGAGGATGGAAAATCGTTCACTATCAATGCACACAAACGAAATTAAGAAATTTCAATGGTAAGTTCCAACCAAGCCAAGAAAGTGACCAGTTCCAGTAAGAATTTTGTTTTATTTTTTTAAGAGAAAAGCAGTCTTTAGAAGAGTTAGTAAGATGCAAGGAATCTCTTGAGGGGTGTACTAAGAAATAGAAACAATAAATGGAAGAGGTTATATAGGCATATATGGATATGTTTCAGTCGCCTAAATGGTTTCCACTTAAGAGGGAAGTGGAGCACGAGATCCAACTATTTCCAGACTCCCCATTGGAAAACAATGGGATATATAAGAAGTATGCTATAGAAGCAAGTAAGGTGAAGAAAAATTGCAGCAACTACTAGAGCAAGGTGTCATTTGTCTGAGTACATCACCATGTGGGTCACCCGTCATCATTGTTATAAAGAAGGATGAGACTTGGTGGATGTGTATATATTACAAAGCATTGAACAAGATCATGCTCAAGAATAGGTACCCCCTGCCCAGGATAGATGATCTATTGGATAAATTACAGTAATAAAAATACTTCACTAAGCTGGACTTAAATTCTGGATATAACTAGGTTCAAGTCAGAGAAGAAGATACCCAGAAAACTGCCTTTAAAACTAGACAAGGTTTTCATTAGCGGTTATTCATAACATTTGGCCTATGCAATGCACCGACTACATTTATAAGATTACTGAATGATGTACTATGCCCTTTTATAGATTCATTTTTTATTCTCTATTTGTATGATATACTGGTATACAACGGTACATGGGAGGAGCACATCTCACATTTGACACAGGTGTTGGAGACGTTAGAGAAGAATTAGCTGCTAGAAAATATCAAGGAGTGTGTGTTTGCACAACAGTATTTGGTGTATTTGGGGTATGTGATAGGTGGAGGATAATTGAAGATAGATCCTGCTAAGATGGAGGCCATCATGAAGTGGTTGGTTCCAACTAATTTTTCTTAGATTAGGAGTTTTGTTTGGGAAGCACGATACCTGAGGAAATGTATAGTCTCGTTTTTAGTGGCAGTAGAACCACTCCACACCATAATGGAAAGTGGAAAGAGTTTCCAGTGGGGAAAGGGTCAACAGAGGGCCTTGAGGACATAAAGAAGAATATCAGTCAAGCACCAGTTCTAGCATTACCAAACTCGCATCATCCCTTTGAAGTGGAGAGAGATGCAAGTGGGTATGCTATGTGAGTGGTCTTGATGTAGGGAGGAAGGCCTTTTCTACCATTCTGAAGTATTTCATGGAGTAGTTCTTAACTACCTGTTGACACCTAATCTTTGGGATTAGGAAAATCCACGTAAATATTGTAAATAGAAAAATAAAATAAATTGGAAGATGAAACCCAATAGTCTCCCTCTCCTTGTATATATCCATGATTTCTCTTGATGAAAAAATACAATTCATTCCTGGATTACTCTCCTTTCCTGACATGGTATCAAAGCCAACCCTTTTTTTTAGTTTCCCTCTGCTCCTGTAACTCCTATTCTCTCCATTCATCACTGCCATATTCTATGTCATATATTCTTATTTTCTGTATGTTTGGACAAAGCACTCTCTATTGAAGAATCTATATGAAAAAACATCTTGTTTGTTGTCTTGGTTCGATTACATGTATTTTTTGTGCATATGTGTATTAAATTCGCCGGTCTAATTTGGTGTGTATGCTACGTTGTAATGAATAAACTGTAGTGCCTACATTGGATTACATGTTGATTAAATTATTGTTTGTGGAACCCTCATTGATCATTGGAAGTCCTAAGCGATGTATGGTTAAATGCCACGTGTTGATCATGTATGCATGGTGTTGTACACTCCCTGCATTTGCAAATGATATGTTGGATATATGTTGTGCTTTAATGACTTCGTATTGGTGAAGAAGATGCATTGAAAAATTAGTGATATAATATTGAAGGTATGTCCCACCTCCAACAAATGCAACTTGGTGACATATGTGAGTTAGTTTTGGCATATGGTTAAAACACTATCCAAGTTATTTCCATGTAAATTGATATGGTATGTGCATTGGTTGTGTTATCACTTAGAAGTTTTCCTTGGTTGTGGAAGGAAACTCATTGAGGAAACCTTCAAACGGATTAGAATTGAAAGTTGTCCATTCAATATGGAGAGGTATTTCTCCTTAACTCTACCACGCAAGGTCACTTTAAAAATAAGTCATTAAGCTCATTGGACAAATTTAGTTTGACAAAAAATGAATTTGGTTCTGAAAGAAATGAAAGAGACCATTGGGCATGGAGTCTTTGACAGAATATTAATACTTTCTAAACAAATATCACATGAACAACTATAAACAAAGCAAGATAATTGTATAATTTCTTTGACAAATTATCATCAAGGTATATAAAATACTATAGAAGATAAGCATCAAAACATGGCACTGATATTTCTGCAGTGATATTGAAGCCAAAAAACACTTAAGCATTTGAATAACATGAATCTGAGCAAAAACACATGAATTCTAATTCATATCGCTTTTTCCAAAAAATTAATACTTAATGGTCAATAGGTGTAGCTAAATGAGAAATTAAACACAATAGAAACAAACATGAAATCATTTATACATGAATCTCTGCAAACTAGGCATATAATATTGTCTACAGAAAAATATATATTGATCTAAAATCCACAACAATACACAAGGTTTTTTCCACAAAATTCCAACCTTGTTCCATAAAAATCATAAAATATATACACAAATAAAATTAACCAAATGTCTCTATTTTTTTGGAAAACAAAATCAAATAATAAATTAAAATAAAACTAAATCTAGAATTGGTTGCAAAAAAGTCTCGAATGTTGGAGTTGATCCTTGACCACAATTATGCATTTGAATACTAAGGTGCTTAAGGATGAGGATATGGTTTCCATATGTTGATTTGATGCCCAAGTCAAATTTGATGAGGTGACCTTCAGTTGTTGACTTGACATTTTTATAGGAAACAAAATTTTGAAAAATCTGGAAAAATAGGCCTCAAAGATACATTTGAATATCTCAAACCATGAGATATGTTAGAAAAATAAGGGAGGTTTTTTTTAATTGGTTTGATCCCTCCAAAAAAATCTTTTGGTTTTATAAAATTCATCTCCATTTGTTCAGAAACTACGTTTTAAAACAGTTACTAAAACATGAAAAATCTTGTAGGCATTGTAAAATGATTTTGCAGCGCCAGTAAAAAATGAAAACTACAATGCTTCTGGTTACGAAACTTGGTGTAAAAATTGTTTGATATTTTAAATGATCATTAATGACCACAAACCTCAAAAGATAACTATTCTCAAAAAATTTAATGTGCCTTATAGCTCATAGTTACTTAACCTGACTTAACATAGTTTTTCATTCATATGGATAAGTAACTGGACTGAAGAAAGAAAGAGTCAACCCCCGCAATCAATTTTGAATTTCTTAATAATGTAAACAAGGTGCTAATAGGTCATTTTGGTGTGGCTCCATATATTTTGTGTTGATTACCCTTAAAAAAGTGCTCATGTGTTGAGATTTTCTTATTGTCATATTTCAAGTAATGACATAATGTATTTTTAAAAGTGTTGTAGCATAAAAGTTCATACATATGAAATGTTATGTAATGTGATGCCATATGGAATAATAAATTTTTTGAGCTCTTTTTAATTTCCATCAATGGTATATAATAAATTCATTGAAATCTTTTTTATATGAAATTACCATATGGTGTATGGAATTTGTATAGTGAAGAGTGAAGTTAGTAGTGAGGTTTTTAAATCAGTTTTGTAAGAAGGTGGAAAGTAAGGTTGCATTGTTTTGGAAATAAAAGGCACATGCTTATTTTAGATGATGCATTCGCTAATTTCTATTGTGGGAGTAGTTATCTCTAGCAAAGAGAACTATCATGAGTGGTCCAGGAGGATGAAGCATACATTGATTTTTAATGATTTGTGGAAAGGAATTTGTGAAGGAAAAGGAGACAATGCACCTGAAAATACTACTTCAAACAAAGAGCTTACCATTTGGGAAAACAAGAACATAAATTCCTATGCTTTGATTGCAGCATCAATAATGCAGAGGTTAGTTGTCATATTTCGTCATTTTCAAATGTTTTTGAAGCTTTAAGGAAATTGAAGGAATTATGACTCACACTCTAAGCTTGAAGTTGTTCAATTGATGATAAAGTTGTTCAATATTGAATTAAAAAATGATGAACCTCTTGCCTTATGATATAAATATGGGAAAAATAGTTTTGTTGTGCTAGCTCCCTCATCAGTTAAAAATAAATGTGTTTAGGATCGTCTCAAATTAGCCAGTTATGTGAGGGTTTATGTAGTGTTTATGAGCAGTTCATGAGTTAATTATCTCTTAAAAACACATGTACAACAAATAAATTGCAAAGAAATAAGACACATCAAACACTTTACACAATAGTTGATAACAGAATTCACCCCTCCTGGGCTACATCTCCATGGACCTGCTTCAACTGGTTAGGCCCTCTTTGGATTAAAGGTAAATTCTATGATTACATGCACCTACAGTGCTCCAATAGCTTTGCAACCTCCTCCATTGGATTCAGAAGACCCAAAAACCTTAGAATAGACTCTTCAAGCTCTGTAAATGGTCTTGAGATGATCTAGGCATGACCCCCTCTCCTGCTGACCCTAGGTTTCTTTAATGTTCAAAGTGGAGAAATCACTTACATAAGTTCTCCAACGCCTCTACAACATGCACCATCATGCTTAGAGCATCAAAATCATCTAGGAATGACTCTTCCTGAGCCAAAATTGGTCGAAAAATGCTCCAGTTATGCCTCATTTAATTCAGGCCTAGGAAATCACACTAAAACTGGTGAAACTCCAATTAGGGCCGTTAATTTGGGAGGCATCACCGAATCTTGGGGCTCCGCCAAACAGGCCGCCAAATTAAACTAGAGTTTAATTAATATAACTGCATGTTAATTATGGAATAAGATTGTTTTAGCGCTAATCACTCTTTTAACCAAATCCCATTTTAAAAAAGGATTAGTGTAAATTAAATATCGTTTATGGGTTAATTAACCCATTTTAACGCTGACCTTCGCACATAACAATAAGTATATGCTCGTGGTCTTTGCAAGAGGTTCTGTGGTGAGGGGTCTGGCCCGCCGGGCTGACCCCCTCCTTACCCCCATTGATTCATATGTATTAAAACAAATATGTGTTGAAGTCAATGATTATTAAGATTCAAAGGTGTGTCTTAATGGCATGGATGTTGCATTGTGTGGGGGAGGTCGCAGGGTCGAGCCCCGACCTCCACCCCTTCTCCAACATATATTTTTATCCACCCATACCATTTAACGTAAATTTTAAACCTTACGAAATTTCGCATATGCGCCATTTGTAATATTTAATCCGCACTTTAGCATATATATAGTCCTCTGACTATATAATATAGTTTATACACCATATATATATATATATATATATATATATATATATATATATATATAAAATGAATTTCACCATATAATAAAATTCGGACCATAGTTAAAATTTGAACCTTAGAAGGGGGCACGTGGCGGCCTACGGGTTAGCCACGTGTCCTCATGCCATTGGTTCTTCTCCCAAGACAATGAAAACACAACAAATCATCCTCTTCAACATGCAACCAGAGATTGACACTTGGCACAGTGTCATTGGACGAAAATAAAGGAATATTCCCAATATATATATATATATATATATATATATTGACTAGGTTTCCATGTCACCATTTATCATTTTCTGCCATTTTTTTTAGTTGTTTATAAAAACGAACAACATGCTCTATCTTCCTCATACATATTCCATTTTGAGTGAAACGAAGTGCACTGAATTCCTGATGACAAGCCCTATTTAATCGTTTTGGTTTGGTGCGATTATGAGCACTTTGAATTTTTGGCAAATTTTTGACTCCAATCCAGATTCTGATCACTCCTTCCCACTATCAGGCTTTTGGACCCACAAAAGTTGGTTATCTCATGAGAGCTGAATACTTCTTTCTTTCCCTATTTCTATCATCTTGAATCTACTTGGAAAAATCTCCATGAAAACTGTTAGACTCCTATACCAATAGGTGTCATATTTCATGATTGACTTGATGAACTATGTAATATGTTCATACCTTTTCTTGATTCAAAGGTTTTCCATATTCTCAAAAAATAAAAAAAAAATAAAAAAATGTAAAGAGGGTATACCCTAAAAGAAAAATCAAAGGGTGAAAAGAATTAAAATGGTCAAAAAGTAAAAGAAAATGAACCCCACCAAAAGAAAGGCCAAGGAAAGTGTGCAAGTCTAAATGCCACTACTTTTTGCTCTGATGTAATAAAAAAAATTGTGTGCAACTTGTGTCCTATGCCAAAATTTATGAACAGTCAAACAGTTTAAACTTGGCTAGTTCATATTTGAATTTCATGTTTTAGAGATAGAGAATAAAATCTGACCAAACTATTTAATCTTGGCAGATAAGTAGATAGGTAGAGTGAATAAAAGGTGCTCAACAGTTTAAACTGAGCTCTTGGATGTAATAAGGTTAGAACTAGATATATTTCTATATGTAAAAGAAAAAGAGTGATAAGGGTTTGCCAGTCTAAGTGCACCCTAATAAAGAAGAAAAAATGGTAGAGTAAAGTAGGTAAGGTAGGTAGATGTTGTTGCAGAATTACATGTGATGAATGATGGTTCTAAATGTGTTCAATTTTACTTTCATCACAAGTGCAGATGCAGATACTCCACTGGAACAAGTTAAAGCAGAGCAAAGTCAAAATCATTAACTTCCCATCTCAGTTTTCCCTAAAACATTTCACTAATTTCCCCTAAGTACTAAGGTATTTGAAAATTGGAGGGGCTCAAGGCATTTCCTTGACTTTTGGAGGGACCGGACCCTCGGCCCAATAATTGGAAAACCTAAGTACTTAAAATCATTCACCATTCCTCATTCATTTCTAATAATCTTTTTCCTAAGTAAAATCTCATTTTACTTAGGAAAATCATGCAACAAGTCATAAAAACCCATCTCATACAAGCATAAGTTAAAATACATTACTCTGATGTTTTATACTTAGCACTTTGACTCATTTGTCATATTAATTTCTAACTTAATATTTAAATCCTTGTTGAAATAACATTTTCCTATTATATATAAATCCCTTTTATAAATAACCCAAAAACCCACTTATATAATTTTAGCCAAAGTTAAAAATCCCACGTGTTCAAATAAAAACCCACATTATATACCCTTTAGCTAGATATATCTTTATATTATTATCCCCGCCCCCTATGGTAAATGAATCATGTTGGTTTAAATACCATATAATAAAAATATATGAAAAAATGTTTAAACGTATGTTATATATGTTTAAAAATATAAAATAAAACTCAAAGTTTAATTAAAATCAAACTTTGAATTAACCCATCCCCGTACATTTTTTCCCGACCTTCATCGTACAGAGGAATTAATTAATCCTCACGATTAATTAAATAGCCTAATTCCGCCAATCAAATGCCTCCCGAAATGATTAATTAACGTTAATTACGTTGGGCCTGCACCATTAAAACCCTGTCATTTCCCTGTCTCGTCAACCGTTCGATCGTTCCGTCCAAGATCAACGGCCATTATCAATTCCGCTGGCCGTCTCCTATCCAAACATTAACGCGCGAAATGACAGTGGTTTTCAAACAGTACTATCGCCACGCATCATATGTTCTATGGATTCGCTACCCATCCGCTTAATACCACCTTCCCTCAAAAGTGGTGCGGAAAAAACCGCTTACCACGTATCCTCTGTGACGCGTCCATCGTACCTGCTGACGTCATCAATCAAAACCCACCACCCCTTTGACTTTGCAAATAAAACAAAAAGAACCCGCGTCTTTCAGGCGCTGCATGTTGTGCCTGGGTGAACAGCCAGGACTTATAATCTAATTAAAACCCATACACTAGCAGTTTACGCCACTGAAGCCTCTTGTTAACCAATTCGACATGTTTAACTCCCAAAAATAATTCTAGATTCACTCCACAGACATCTCAAAATCAAATGAAACCTTTTCGACCTCCCCTGCAAACCAATGCTTTCTTAACAATTTGTTTTGTTTTACAGGTGATCAGAAGACCACATCCTTGGATAAACAATCTTAATACTAGTCATAAGACTTGTTTACTCCAAGAGTGTTATCAAATCTATTCAAGCAGAGCTGGAAGATAAAACATCGGTTAGAGAAAAACAAAACAATATTAAATTCTTATTGAAACAGACAGTAAAAACCTAAACTACACATTGAAGGTAAAAGGACACAGTAAAGAACAGTTAAAGAGTATCAGTGGTTAAAGTGTATCAGGCAAAAGTCAGAGTGAAAGTTAAAATGAAGTTATAGAGTGGTCAAAGATAAACAGTAAAAGTAATTACAGAAACAGTAAAATGGTAAAAAGAGGAAATGAAAATACTTTCACCAACATTGAAGTTTGTCTAAAGTGAAAGTAAAATAGTCAAAAGAACAAAAAAGTGAAAAGATGAAAAACACAACAAGAAGGAATATTTTTGCAGAAATTGCATGTTTTAGTCATTGTTTTGCAGACACTATTGTGATCAATCCAAGATGAATTTTTCAAAAATGAAGGAGCTTTATGTTCTTAAGAGGACCATATACAAAAACCTCTCACTTTTCTAACAGCTGTTATGGTTTTGGAAATATTAAACAATGTTGGAAAGCACTGTTTGCAGAAAATTCCTGTTAAGTCATCATTTTGCAGAGAATATTTTGAACAATCCGAAATACATATTACAAAACTGAAGGAGGATTTTGTTCCTAAGAGACCCATCTACAAAAACCTATCTCAGTTGTTTCACAGTGATTTCATATTGAGAGATACATGCACCTCTTTACAGGTTATTTTTCAAACTCTGTAAAACTCTGTTTTACACATATTTTTGTAGAGCGTATTGTGCACAGCTGGAGAGGAATTTTAGGAAACTGAAAGAAGTTTAGCTCACCAACATATTAATCCACAATAACCTCTTTCACTTTTTACATATCTATTACGGATTGAGAAATACAAAGATATAATTGGACCCCAAGTTTGCAGAATTGTTGGAGCAGAATGCACAAAGAAAGGAAGCAGTTAGTGACTTGGATGCCTCATCATCAACTAAGAGTTGGATCAAATTCGAATTATCCTCTTTTTCATCACCTATCCATAAAAAATAGTGCCAAATATATGCATTAGTTTGAGTGTCCTTTACTTAAGTTCTATTTATGTAAAATAGTTGGAGAGATTTGTGAACTAATCTTGATATTTTTTCAAGATATTTTAGTTTAGAATTTGTATAAATACTTCACTCTTGGAAGTATTTTGGGGTGGATTCTTCTAATTTGCTGTAACATTGACTTTTTGGAATAAAATTGTTTTGGAGAAACTTCTTTGTGGCTTGCTAGATGATGATTTGAAGCTCAAGACTTTTTGCAGGATTCATGTGTCAGACTACAGTTCAATAAGTCTTTTCTATCCTATGTTTTAAGTTTTATATCTATTTATAATATCACTGTGTTCCATTTATGAATAATTGACATAAAAGAATAAATCAGAACTTACTTAATTGTACTCTGATTTCAATTGTGATTATTCTAAATGTTTTCTTCTAAATTGGTTATAAGCAACGAATTCTTAATTGCTCTTGTTTCGCTGGTTTAAACATTTTGATTACTATAGTAAAGAATTATTAACTGCTCTTTATTTGTAATCATTAACTTTCTTTCTTTGAACATATTGAAAGATTCTTAAATGCCTTTCATCCCTTCAAAATCCATTCCATTCACTTTAATTTCTAAAATTGTTCTATGTTTGGCTATCTTGCCCTGCAAAGCCATCTTGTGTGTAGAATATTAATCCGGTAAAGCCATCCTTTTGACTCCATAACCCAATGGCCTGAAATAATCAATCGTACCCTTAGTTGGCGGATTCCACCATGCAAATTCAAACAAAACTCTTGGACTTATAACTAGCCTAATATTTTCTAAGAACAAAGCTAAATTTTAAAGAGAGAGCCCTCTCTGGATACAGATTGGCTAGATTCTGTATCTGAAGGTTGGTTTGTGGTTACCTCAGATTTACTTTCATTTTCCACAACTTCAAGGAAAATATGAGTGATAACATAGTGGCGACCATTCTGGGGACCTGAATCATTTTTACTATTACTATTGTTTAACATAAGCTGTAAACGGAGCACAGAAAGATCGACGGTATGTGTTATTTTAGAAATACTTTTGTATGCCATTTGCTGGTAAATAAATATTTGTCGGGTCTATCTCTCTTGGTTTCGCTTATAAAAACGAACCTTAAAGTTTCAAAACATTTCATCGGTTCTCTAGTTTAATAAATCTTTAAGAAAGTTTAAATCTCATATCTAAAGCCTCTTAAAGAAATCATAGAAGTTGTTTTGAAAATTCATAAAAAAGCAAAATAATCATAAAATACTCAAAATTTGGTTTCCTGAAGAACTAACTTTTTCTTCAAAATTGTTTTACAGGTTTAGATCTGATCTATGATGGTGGATAGTGATCAGACACGCAAAGGTTAAATTCATCCACCTGGCGACTCCAAAATCAATTTCACTACTAAGACTCCACTGGAGGAATGAACCTGGAAGAACAATATGGAAAGATCAGGCTTTCAACTTGGATTGTTATCCAAGACATTAATTTCTTTCTAAATTGATAGAGTTTTCCAATGTATATTGTATTTTAGAGAAGATCTTAGAGTAGTTTTTTAATTTATCTCTTTTGAAAATTGTAAATATAAAATCGCCATGCACATTTGAGCATCATTCTTCTGACTCTTTTGATATCATTTTCCAATCAAGACACTATTGATCAGAGATCCAGAGCTTCAAGTTTCAGAGAAATTCCACAACCAAATAATCCATATTCCAAAGCACTTAAGTGATACTGGATGACAGGGTTTGTGGAAAATCTTTCATTTGATGAAATTTTAAATGAATTCAGGGATGAGTTATCAAAACTTGAGTTTGATGTGGATTTTATAAGAGATTTATTTCTTCTTTTTACATCAAGAAAATGTTCTCCTCAAGTTAAAAAATGGCTTCTTGATATAATTTGCGAAAATTATGAAAATGAAATCAAACTTTTGCATTCTCAAATTCAGTCATACAATTTCCGAAATCCTAAAGAATTCTTTGAAAATCTTCCTTCTCCAAAGCAAGAGGAAATTGTACTATCTTTTGACTTGCATATTGAAGATGATTATTCTTTCAAACACAAGACTGAATAAATAAGTTCATGGTCTAATATTCATAATTCAATTGAACAATTAGTCATTGAAGGCCTAGAAGTAAATAACATACATCATGCTTTTATTGATCCTATATCAGATTATATGGAGAATCTTTTGAGCCCAAATCTGCAAACATGTTTTCTCTATAAGGATCAAATACATCAAAAGTGGCATTTACACATCATATCATTTATTATAAAGAGCACATAAGTCTACACAACATACTTCAGTTTTGATCTGACAATCAAATTATCATTTATTTTTACATTCCTTGAGTTTGCTTCATTGGAATTTTTATTACTGATTCAATAAGATTTGGTTGTTGGTAGATTGAGTGAATATCATAACGCCTTAGAAACTTCCACTTGAGGAAACCTCATTACATAAATGAACAATTCTTGGATGATACAAATGAACAAAACATCCTTCTATATATAGGAGTCCATGGGGCCACAATATAATCCTAGTGGGGACACAATGTAATCCTAGCCGACCTAACAATAATAATGTAAGGGCACAATAATAACAATATGGGGGTTACAGGGGTACAACAATAACAATAAGTGGGGCTACACTAATATAATAAGGGACTACACTATTAATATAGGGACTTAACATGCCCCTCTCCTTCAAACAAGTGTTGTCCTCAACGCTTGATTATTTCTTGATGCTTCTGTATAAAATTCTCATCCTCCCATGTGGAATCTTCTACAGGAAAGTTTTTCCACTTGCTGAGATACTCTGAAATTGATCGTACTTGTCGAGTTATTGTTTCTGTGACTGCTTCAGAACTTCTTTCGATGTGATGTTGATATTCTTGTTGTTTTATTAGATTATGCACCAAAGTTAGGTTATCCTTTGAGAGTTGGAGAACTTGTTGTTGATGCTCGATGTCATCTTCCACTAATTTATCATCCATATTATCTATTATTTTATCATTCAAACCATCCAAATTAGCCTTCATTTTCTCTTTTAAACCATCTATTTCATCTTCGGTTGCTCTTCGTAAGATCGAAATTTGTTTCACTTGGTACCGTAATTTTGATATCTCATACTGCAATTCTTCCTCTTCATTTGTCATAGTATAGATTTCTGAGGGCATAATGGGTGTTGAATTCTTTTTTGGAGGCATCGCAAAACCCAATACTGAAATATATGCTCAATAGGCCTTTGGAATCACTTCAAACTGATGTTTCAAACAAGATTTATGCAATTCGAAAAAACAAATAAACACCTTTTACTTGCTTTTGAGGAGCTCGATATTGAAATTTGATTATCTATGTGATTGAAAATATTAAATATCTAACATTTAGCCCTATAGTAGCCCTATGAAGCTTCTTTCAAATGCCACAGGTCTGACCTAATTTGGATTCTCCAAGACAAAGTTGTGTCCAATCTTCCACAATGACCTAATTCTGGACTAGTTCAGTAGAGCACACTTGTAGAACTTGCCACGTGTCACTGTTTCGTCCTTTGTCTCTGAAATTGATAGCCAAGAAACTACAGTCCGTGTACTTGCGACCACTTTTTACGGCACTCAAATCCACTGCCCAGAAAAAGAGTTATTGAACTTTTCCCACGATCACCTCTTTGAGATGCAATTCAGGAGCCTGAAAAAGCACTACCTTCCACAGATCATATCTCCAAAAATATTGCGAACCAAGCTCTGAAATATTTTGGCGAATTTCCTCAGGATTTCAGCTTCGTACCATACGAATTTCAGATTTTGAACCTTCATAGAAAAAAAATTATAGCAAAAATGCCACGATGACCTGTTTAGGAGCTTGAAAAAATACCTAACTTCCACAGATGATATATCCGAAAATATTGCGAACCAAGCTCTGAAATTTTTAGACAATCTTCCTCGGGATTTCAGCTTCGCACCCTAAACATTTCAGCTTCTGAAACTTCGTAGAAAAAAAGTTATAGCGAAAATTCCACGATGACACTGTTTGAAACATTGAAAACCTAGAATCCAAAGAAGCTACGATACTGGGCAAACATGTAACTAGCTCCAAAAATAGAAAAAATGTCAACATGAAAACCATTACATGGAAACCGACCTCCAATATTCATAAATGAACAATTCTTGGATGATACAATTTACAAAACCTCCTTTCTGTATACTTACGAGTCCCGCCGAACGTAATGTAATCCTAGTGGGCCACAATGTAATCCTAGCCGACCTGACAATAATAATGTAAGGGCACAATAATAACAATATGGGGGTTACAGGGGTACAACAATAACAATAAGTGGGGCTACACTAAGATAATAAGGGACTACACTATTAATATAGGGACTTAACACAATAAGCTCAGAATATTGAGCATTTTTTTTTAGTTGCCAATTTTCAACTAGTTTTTCATTAAGTTGGTTTGAAAATTTTTGTGTGTTGTTTTAGTTTCAGATCATATTTCAGGTTGCAGAAAAAGGACTATATTCAATTCAAGATTTTCAACCACAGCAAATGCATGTTTGGGATTGAAACAAGGCAGAAGATTTCCAACTGGGAAACAAAGTTGTAGAATTTTGAGTGGATGGTGACTTACTTTGAGAGTTTAAGAGAGGCCCAAAGTGAAGGCTAAAAACCGGAAGTTTATATCATATATATACAATAAAGCCACAGAAAAAGTTCATGGTTAGGTTAAAGACATTTTAGAAGGCCTCTTGGCCTCTGCCAAACACAGCTTTCCATGAGGAAAAACCATCCCCAAGTGGAGCCAGTGTTAGACTCCTATACCAATAGGTGTCATATTTCATGATTGACTTGATGAACTATGCAATATGTTCATACCTTTTCTTGTTGCAAAGGTTTTCCATATTCTCAAAAAATAAAAAATAAAATAAAAAAAAATGTAAAGAGGGTATACCTTAAAAGAAAAATCAAAGGGTGAAAAGAATAAAAATGGCTAAAAAGTAAAAGAAAATGAACCCCACCAAAAGAAAGGCCAAGGAAAGTGTGTAAGTCTAAATGCCACTACTTTTTGCTCTGATGTAATAAACAAAATTGTGTGCAACTTGTATCCTATGCCACAATTTATGAACAGTCAAACAGTTTAAACTTGGCTAGTTCATATTTGAATTTCATGTTTTAGAGATAGAGAATAAAATCTGACCAAACTATTTAATCTTGGCAGATAAGTAGATAGGTAGAGTGAATAAAAGGTGCTCAACAGTTTAAACTGAGCTCTTGGATGTAATAAGGTTAGAACTAGATATATTTCCATATGTAAAAGAAAAAGAGTGATAAGGGTTTGCTAGTCTAAGTGCACCCTAATAAAGAAGAAAAAATGGTAGAGTAAAGTAGGTAGGGTAGGTAGATGTTGTTGCAGAATTACATGTGATGAATGATGGTTCTAAATGTGTTCAATTTTAATTTCATCACAAGTACGGAATGCGAATGTCAACAACTTCTGGAACAAGTTAAAAAGCAAGACAAGAGTCAAAATCATTAACTTCCACTCTAGGTTTTCCTAAAAAATTTCACTAATTTCCCCTAAGTACTAAGGTATTTGAAAGGAAATTGGAGAGGGCTCAAAAACAATTCCTTGACTTTTGGAGGGCAGGACCTAAGCCCAATAATTAGAAAACCTAAGTACCAAAATCATTCACCATTCTCCATTGAACTTTATAATAATATTTTTCCTAAGTAAAATCCCATTTTACTTGGAAAATCATGCAACAAGTCCATAAAAACCCATCTCATACAAGCATAAGTTAAAATACATTATTCTGATGTTTTATACTTAGCGCTTTGACTCATTTGTCATATTAATTTTTAACTTAATATTTAAATCCTTGTTGAAATAACCTTTTCCTATTATATATAAATCCCTTTATAAATAACCCAAAAACCCACTTATATAATTTTAGCCAAAGTTAAAAATCCCACGTGTTCAAATAAAAACCCACATTATATACCCTTTGGCTAGATATATCTTTATATTATTATCCTCGCCCCCTATGGTAAATGAATCATGTTGTTTTAAATACCATATAATAAAAATATATGAAAAAATGTTTAAACGTATGTTATATATGTTTAAAAATATAAAATAAAACTCAAAGTTTAATTAAAACCAAACTTTGAATTAACCCATCCCCGTACATTTTTTCCCGACCTTCATCGTACAGAGGAATTAATTAATCCTCACGATTAATTAAATAGCCTAATTCCGCCAATCAAATGCCTCCCGAAATGATTAATTAATGTTAATTACGTTGGGCCTGCACCATTAAAACCCTATCATTTCCCTGTCCCGTCAACCGTTCGATCGTCCCGTACAAGATCAATGGCCATTATCAATTCCGCTAGTCGTCTCATATCCGAACATTAACGCGCGAAATGACAGTGGTTTTCAAACAGTACTATCGCCATGCGTCATATGTTCTATGGATTCGCTGCCCATCCGCTTAATACCGCCTTCCCTCAAAAGTGGTGCGGAAAAAATCGCTTACCGCCTATCCTCTATGACGCGTCCATCGTACCTGCTGACGTCATCAATCAAAACCCGCCACCCCTTTGACTTTGCAAATAAAACAAAAAGAACTCACGTCTTTCGACCTGTTAACACGGTGAACGTTGGAACTCCCATCTTTTTTGATGCAAAACCCTTTGTAACCCGGACTGCATACATAGAACCTCTGTTAACTGATTACGACATAGTTTACCTCTAAAATCATTCTGATTTATCACGGACTATAAAATCAAATAGAAACATTTTAGGCCTCCCATGGTTAATGCTTTCTGTAATTTGTTTTATTTGTTGAAGACCATCCTTGGATAAGGTCTTGTAATACTAGTCCTTAAAGACTTGTTTACTCAAGAGTGTTGTCAAATCTATTCAAGCAGAAGAGATGGAAGATAAAACATACGATTGAAAGAACAAACAAAGAAACGGATATTAGCCAGTTTACTGGCAAACAGATAATGAAACAAACTACATTGAAGGTAAAAGGACACAGTAAAGAACAGTTAAAGAGTATCAGTGGTTAAAGTGTATCAGGCAAAAGTCAGAGTGAAAGTTAAAATGAAGTTACAGAGCGGTCAAAGGTAAATAGTAAAAGTAATTACAGAGACAGTAAAATGGTAAAAAGAGGAAATGAAAATACTTTTACCAACATTGAAGTTTGTCTAAAGTGAAAGTAAAAAAGTCAAAAGAACAAAAAAGTGAAAAGATGAAAAACACAACAAGAAGGAATATTTTTGCAGAAATTGCATGTTTTAGTCATTGTTTTGCAGACACTATTGTGATCAATCCAAGATGAATTTTTCAAAAATGAAGGAGCTTTATGTTCTTAAGAGGACCATCTACAAAAACCTCTCTCACTTTTCTAACAGCTGTTATGGTTTTGGAAATATTAAACAATGTTGGAAAGCACTGTTTGCAGAAAATTCCTGTTAAGTCATCATTTTGCAGAGACGATTGTGGCCAATCCGAAATACATCATACAAAACTGAAGGAGGTTTGTGTTCCTAAGAGACCCATATACAAAAACCTATCTCAGTTTTTTCACAGTGATTACATATTGAGAGATACATGCACCTCTTTACAGGATATTTTTCAAACTTTGTAAAAACTTTGTTTTACACATATTGTTGCAGAGCCTATTGTGCACAGCTAGAGAGGTATTTTAGGAAAATGAAAGAGGTTTATCTCACCAACATGTTAATCCACAATAACCTCTTTCACGTTTTACATATCTATTACGGATTGAGAAATAAAAATATATAATTGGACCCCAAGTTTGCAGAATTGTTGGAGCAGAATGCACAAAGAAAGGAAGCAGTTAGTGACTTGGATGCCTCATCATCAACTAAGAGTTGGATCAAATTCGAATTCTCCTCTTTGTCATCACCTATCAATAAAAAATAGTGCCAAATAGATGCATTAGTTTTGAGTGTCCTTTACTTAATTTCTATTTATGTAAAATAGTTGGAGAGATTTGTGAACTAATCTTGATATTTTTTCAAGATATTTTAGTTTAGAATTTGTATAAATACTTCACTCTTGGAAGTATTTTGGAGGGATTCTTCTACTTTGCTGTAACATTGATTTTTGGAATAAAGCGCTTTTGGAGTAATTTCTTTGTGGCTTGCTGGATGATGATTTGAAGCTCAAGACCTTTTGCAGGATTCATGTGTCGGACTACAGTTCAATAAGTCATTTCTACCATGTGTCTTAAGTTTTATATATGTTTACCACATCACTATGTTCCATTTCTGAATAATTGACAAAAAAGAATAAATCGGAAATTGCTTAAATGTACTCTGATTTCAATTGTGATTATTCTAAATGTTTTTTTCTAAACTGGTTATAAACAACGAATTCTTAATTGCTCTTGTTTCGCTGGTTTAAACATTTTGATTACTATAGTAAAGAATTCTTAACTACTCTTTATTTGTAATCATTCGATTTATTTCTTTTGAACATGTTGAAAGATTCTTAATTGCCTTTCATCCCTTCAAAATCCATTTCATTCATTTTAAGATCTAAAATTGTTCTCTATTTGGCTATCTTGCCCTGCAAAGCCGTCTTGTGTGTAGAAGATTAATCTAGTAAAGCCATCCTTTCGACTCCATAGCCCAATGGCATGAAATACTCAATATTGCCCTCAGTTGGCGGATTCCTACATTTAAAATTCAAACAAAACCCCTGTTATAACTAGCTAATATTTTCTAAGAACAAAGCTAAATTTTAAAGAGAGAGCCCTCTCTGGATACAGATTGGCTAGATTCTGTATCTGAAGGTTGGTTTGTGGTTACCTCGGATTTACTTTCATTTTCCACAACTTCAAGGAAAATATGAGTGATAACATAGTGGCGACCATACTGGGGACCTGAATCATTTTTACTGTTACTATTGTTTGCTTATAAGCTATAGACAGAGCCTGAAGATTAGCCAGGTAGCCTTTGAAATTCTTTTTCTTTGCAACTGCATAGTAAATAAATGTTGATTCAGTATATCTCTAGTTTAGCTTATAAACTGAACCTTGGTTTCAAACATTTCATCAGTTCTCTAGTTTAATAAATCTTTAAGAAAGTTTAAATCTCATATCTAAAGCCTCTTAAAGAAATCATAGAAGTTGTTTTGAAAATTCATAAAAAAGCAAAATAATCATAAAATACTCAAAATTTGGTTTCCTGAAGAACTAAATTTTTTCTTCAAAATTGTTTTACAGGTTTAGATCTGATCTATGATGGTGGACAGTGATCAGACACACAAAGGTTAAATTCATCCACCTGGCGACTCCAAAATCAATTTCACTACTAAGACTCCACTGGAGGAATGAACTTGGAAGAACAATATGGAAAGATCAGGCTTTCAACTTGGATTGTTATCCAAGACATTAAGTTCTTTCTAAATTGATAGAGTTTTCCAATGTATATTGTATTTTAGAGAAGATCTTAGAGTAGTTTTTTAATTTATCTCTTTTGAAAATTGTAAATATAAAATCGCCATGCACATTTGAGCATCATTCTTCTGACTCTTTTGATATCACTTTCCAATCAAGAAACTGTTGATCAGAGATCCAGAGCTTCAAGTTTCAGAGCAATTCCAAAACCAAATAATCCATATTCCAAAGCATTAATAGTGATACTGGATGACAGGGTTTGTTGAAAATCTTTCGTTTGATGAAATTTTAAATGAATTCAGGGATGAGTTATCAAAACTTCAGTTTGATGAGGATTTTCTAAGAGCTTTCTTTCTTCTTTTTAAATCAAGAAAATGTTCTCCTCAAGTTAAAAAATGGCTTCTTGATATAATTTGTGAAAATTATGAAAATGAAATCAAACTTTTGCATTCTCAAATTCAGTCATACAATTTCCGAAATTCTAAAGAATTCTTTGAAAATCTTCCTTCTCCAAAGAAAGAGGAAATTGTACTATCTTTCGACTTGCATATTGAAGATGATTATTCTTTCAAACACAAGACTGAAGAAATAAGTTCATGGTCTAATATTCATAATTCAATTGAACAATTATTCATTGAAGGCTTAGAAGTAAATAACATACACCATGCTTTTATTGATCCTATATCAGATTATATGGAGAATCTTTTGAGCCCAAATCTGCAAACATGTTTTCTCTATAAGGATCAAATACATCAAAAGTGGCCTTTACACATCATATCATTTATTATAAAGGCACATGATCATAACATACTTCCAATTTTGATCACAAGCAATCAAGTTATCCATTTATTTTTACAGCTACTTGATTGGCGTCATTGGCATTTTTGTATTACCTGATTCAATAAGATTTTTAGTAGATTGAGTAGATAGATGAGTGCCAATAAGCTCAGAATTTTGAGCCTTTTTTTTAGTTGTCAATTTTCAGCTAGTTTTTCATTAAGTTGGTTTGAAAATTTTTGTGTGTTGTTTTAGTTTCAGATCAGATTTCAGGTTGCAGAAAAAGGACTATATTCAATTCAATATTTTCAACCACAACAAATGCATGTTTGGGATTGGAACAAGGCAGAAGATTTCCAACTGGGAAACAAAGTTTTAAGTTTTGAGTGGATAGTAACTTACTGGAGTTGAAGCCCGAAGTGAAGGCCCTAAGCTTCAGAAGTTTTACTATCATATATACAATAAAGCTACCAGAAGAAGGAGATTACATGGTTTAGTTTGAAGACATTTTGAGGCAACTGACCTGTTGTTCTTGACTTTTCACAAGGAAAAGCCATCCCCAAGTGGAGCCAGTGTTAGACTCCTATACCAATAGGTGTCATATTTCATGATTGACTTGATGGGCTATGTAATATGTTCATACCTTTTCTTGTTGCAAAGGTTTCCATATTCTCAAAAAATCAAAAAATTTAAAAAATGTAAAGAGTGTATACCCTAAAAGAAAAATCAAAGGGTGAAAAGAATAAAATGGTCAAAAAAGTGAAAGAAATGAACCCCAAACAAAAATAGACCAGGAAAGTGTGCAAGTCTAAATGCCACTACTATTTCATTTTTTGTAATAAACAAAATTGTGTGCAACTTGTCAAACTTTTGCCACAATTTATGAAGAGTCAAACTGTTTAAACTTGACTCATTCATTTTTCAATTTCATGTTGTAGAATAGAGAATAAATATCTGGCCAAACAGTTTAATCTTGGTAGATAAGTAGATAGGTAGAGTGAATAAAAGGAGCTCAACAGTTTAAACTGAGCCCTTGGATGTAATAAGGTTAGAACTAGATAGATTTTCATGTAAAAGAAAAAGAAAATTGATAAGGGTTTGCCAGTCTAAGTGCACCCTAATAAAGAAGAAAAAATGGTAGAGTAAAGTAGGTAGGATAGGTAAATGATGTTGCAGAGTTACATGTGATGGATGATGGCTTTAGATGTGTTAAGTCTTTTACTTTCATCACAAGTGCAGATTTAGATACTCCACTGGAGCAAGTTAAAGCAGAGCAAATTCAAAATCATTAACTTCCCATCTCAGTTTTCCCTAAAACATTTCACTAATTTCCCCTAAGTACTAAGGTATTTGAAAATTGGAGGGGCTCAAGGCATTTCCTTGACTTTTGGAGGGACCGGACCGTCGGCCCAATAATTGGAAAACCTAAGTACTTAAAATCATTCACCATTCCTCTTTCATTTCTAATAATCTTTTTCCTAAGTAAAATCCCATTTTACTTAGGAAAATCATGCAACAAGTCATAAAAACCCATCTCATACAAGCATAAGTTAAAATACATTATTCTGATGTTTTATACTTAGTGCTTTGACTCATTTGTCATATTAATTTCTAACTTAATATTTAAATCCTTGTTGAAATAACATTTTCCTATTATATATAAATCCCTTTTATAAATAACCCAAAAACCCACTTATATAATTTTAGCCAAAGTTAAAAATCCCACGTGTTCAAATAAAAACCCACATTATATACCCTTTGGCTAGATATATCTTTATATTATTATCCCCGCCCCCTATGGTAAATGAATCATGTTGGTTTAAATACCATATAATAAAAATACATGAAAAAATGTTTAAACGTATGTTATATATGTTTAAAAATATAAAATAAAACTCAAAGTTTAATTAAAACCAAACTTTGAATTAACCCATCCCCGTACATTTTTTCCCGACCTTCATCGTACAGAGGAATTAATTAATCCCCAAGATTAATTAAACAGCATAATTCTGTCAATCAAACGCCTCCCGAAATGATTAATTAACGTTAATTACGTTGGGCCTGCACCATTAAAACCCTGTCATTTCCCTGTCCCGTCAACCGTTCGATCGTCCCGTCCAAGATCAACGGCCATTATCAATTCCGCTGGCCGTCTCCTATCCGAACATTAACGCGCGAAATGACAGTGGTTTTCAAACATTACTATCACCATGCGTCATCTGTTCTATGGATTCGCTGCCCATCCGCTTAATACCGCCTTCCCTCAAAAGTGGTGTGGAAAAAACCGCTTACCGCCTATCCTCTGTGACGCGTCCATCATACCTGCTGACGTCATCAATCAAAACCCGCCACCCCTTTGACTTTGAAAATAAAACAAAAAGAACCCGCGTCTTTTTCATTATATTGTGCACAGTGAACGACCAGACTCCCATGCAGTAAAACCCTTTGTAACCCAGCTGCGCCACCTGAAGCCTCTGTTAACCAATTCGAGCATGGTTTACCTCCCAAAAATCATTCTAGATTCACTCCACAGACCTCTCAAAATCAAATGAAACATTTTCGATCTCCCATGCAAACTAATGCTTTCCTAACAATTTGTTTTATTTTATAGGTGATTAGAAGACCACATCCTTGGATAAACAGTCTTAATACTAGTCATAAGACTTGTTTACTCCAAGAGTGTTATCAAATCTATTCAAACAGAGATGGAAGATAAAACATACAGTTGAAAGACAAGCAAAGGAAACAAGATATTAAACGATTTACTGTTGAAACAGACAGTAAAAACCTAAACTACACATTGAAGGTAAAAGGACACAGTAAAGAACAGTTAAAGAGTATCAGTGGTTAAAGTGTATCAGGGAAAAGTCAGAGTGAAAGTTAAAATGAAGTTACAGAGCAGTCAAAGGTAAACAGTAAAAGTAATTACAGAGACAGTAAAATGGTAAAAAGAGGAAATGAAAATACTTTCACCAACATTGAAGTTTTTCTAAAGTGAAAGTAAAATAGTCAAAAGAACAAAAAAGTGAAAAGATGAAAAAGACAACAAGAAGGAATATTTTTGCAGAAATTGCATGTTTTAGTCATTTTTTTGCAGACACTATTGTGATCAATCCAAGATGAATTTTGTAAAAATGAAGGAGTTTTATGTTCTTAAGAGGACCATTTACAAAAACCTCTCTCACTTTTCTAACAGCTGTTATGGTTTTGGAAATATTAAACAATGTTGGGAAGCACTGTTTGCAAAAAATTCCTATTAAGTCATCATTTTTCAGAGAATATTGTAGCCAATCAGAAATACATCTTACAAAAATGAAGGAGGTTTTTGTTCCTAAGAGACCAATCTACAAAAACCTATCTCATGTTTTTCACAGTGATTTCATATTGAGAGATACATGCACCTCTTTACAGGCTATTTTTCAAACTCTGTAAAACTCTGTTTTACACATATTTTTGCAGAGCCTATTGTGCACAGCTGGAGAGGAATTTTAGGACACTGAAAGAGGTTTATCTCACCAACCTATTATTCCACAATAACCTATTTCACTTTTTACATATCTATTACGGATTGAGAAATAAAAAGATATCATTGGACCCCAAGTTTGCAGAATTGTTGGAGCAGAATGCACAAAGAAAGGAAGCAGTTAGTGACTTGGATGCCTCATCATCAACTAAGAGTTGGATAAAATTCGAATTCTCCTCTTTGTCATCACCTATCCATCAAAAATAGTGCCAAATAGATGCATTATTTTGAGTGTCCTTTACTTAAGTTCTATTTATGTAAAATAGTTGGAGAGATTTGTGAACTAATCTTGATATTTTTTCAAGATATTTTAGTTTAGAATTTGTATAAATACTTCACTCTTGGAAGTATTTTGGGTGGATTCTTCTACTTTGCTGTAACATTGATTTTTTGGAATAAAAGTGTTTTGGAGAAACTTATTTGTGGATTGCTGGATGATGATTTGAAGCTCAAGACTTTTTGCAGGATTCATGTGTCAGACTACAGTTCAATAAGTCTTTTCTATCCTATGTTTTAAGTTTTATATCTATTTATAATATCACTGTGTTCCATTTCTGAATAATTGACATAAAAGAATAAATCAGAACTTACTTAAGTGTACTCTGATTTCAATTGTGATTATTCTAAATGTTTTCTTCTAAACTGGTTATAAGCAACGAATTTTTAATTGCTCTTGTTTTGCTGGTTTAAACATTTTGATTACTATAGTAAAGAATTCTTAACTGCTCTTTATTTGTAATCATTCACTTTCTTTCTTTGAACATGTTGAAAGATTCTTAATTGCCTTTCATTCCTTCAAAATCCATTCCATTCACTTTAATTTCTAAAATTGTTCTCTGTTTAGTTATCTTGCCCTGCAAAGCCATCTTGTGTGTAGAATATTAATCCAGTAAAGCCATCATTTCGACTCCATAGCCCAATGGCCTGAAATACTCAATCGTACCCTTAGTTGGCGGATTCCACCATTTAAATTCAAACAAACTCTTGGACTTATAACTAGCCTAATATTTTCTAAGAACAAAGCTAAATTTTAAAGAGAGAGCCCTCTCTGGATACAGATTGGCTAGATTCTGTATTTGAAGGTCGGTTTGTGGTTACCTCGGATTTACTTTCCTTTTCCACAACTTTAAGGAAAATCTGAGTGATAACAACAACCACTTGGGTTCACGGACATGCCTTGCCTTGAAAATGGCTTAACACTTCAACCAATGCCCTCCTTTGTCTGTTGACCCATCCAACACTTGATGGCTGCTTGCTGACTGTTTAAACACGTTGTTGTACCAAATCGATCCCTCGGTGCTTGGAAAGCTAACTGATGGCCTTCCCACTGAGAGTTTTGTTCCTCCTTTGCAAAAACATGCATTCGATGCAAGCTTCTCCTTGGAAACCACTTTCCCAAGTTAAGCCCATCTGAGTGAACTACAACAATGAGTTCCACATCAATAATCACAAGAAAAGAAATGACCATTCTTTTTACCTCAACGGTTCCAAATTCCACGTCTGGATGAGTGCATTCGCCATCTCTTCCACTTCTTGGCTGTTGTTTTGGTTGCAATATTTTTTGCATATTTTCCCTCTTGTCCATCATCCTCCAGTGTTGACATGTTGCTCATGCCATGATTTGAGAATGAAGGCTAAAAATGAGCCTCTTGATCAAGAGTGAACCTTCCCGAAATCCTGCAACATCTTGTCACAAACACAACCATCAATCTGAAAAACACATCATGCAAGAAACATAACTTGACGACATATCCTTTTTCTCCTTCAAAGAAACAAATTTCACATTATGTGAACATCGCCATGTAATATTACATCTCGGTGTACAATCCATCGACTAAACACAAGTCGACAAAACATGCCTCTTCAAACAACTGACTCTCAAGTCAAACAAAAGCATGTATAAATTGGCATCTTTGCTGCATCTAAGTGAGTCAACATAACTCTACTTTTCGAACACCTTCCTAGCGTAAACATGCAACATGCAACATGCATTCAATTGGAAAATAAATGCATCAAATAGGCAAAGAAATGCATCAATAATCGAAATACATGCAAGGCTTTAACTGGATAAGAAATCTAACCATATCTTTCCAAACCATTTCCATGGTGCTTCTTTTAGTTGCACTTCATCATGTGAATCATCCTGAACAACATCAATTATGTAATCTTCTTTTCCATTCTTGTCAATATCTCTCTCCACCTTCTTCAAATGTTGTGGATGTCTTATTGGATACAAAGTCCAACACTTGTCTACAAGATGACCTTGTTTATGGCAATGAGTGCAAAATAGTTGCATATTCTTTTCAACATGGTTTTCCTTGTGCATTGGACCTTTGGCTTTCTGTCCTCTTTGTTTAGAAAGTTTATTGTGCATGGCTATGAGTCTTCCAACACCTCGAAACATTATGGTGATTCAAACCACAAAATGAACATGTAATTTTTCTCGAAATCTTATGTGAGAATTTACCATGTTTATCATAATCAAAAGCAACTTGATTAAAGGCAGATTTATACCATGCACATTCACCTTTGTCGTCTTTTTTAGGAGATGAATTTGATGAGGTAGTGGCTATATTTGGAATACCAACAATGGCTTTAATGACTTTAGAGCTTTCAACATCCTCTTGTTTTCCATTATCATTAGTTTCATGCTTATGATCATCTTCTTACAAAGTGGGTGTAAAACTTTTGCATTACTCATGAACACAAACTTCACAAGATTGAGGTAATGAACATAAAATTAAATTCCTTCATGGAACACCTTCATGTGCCTCCTTTTATGTGGAGCATTCTCCATCATGTTGTCCATAACCAAGACCCAAATACCTTGGCCTTTCCTCAACAAAAATTTTCTCAACTATGCCTTGTGCATGTTTTCCCAATCCTTTACCTTCATATCCCATTTTCATCAATACTTTGGACCCTATTCCTCTAATGTGTCCTTCAAAAGTACTTACATATTCATCTTGAGAATAAATAGAAGATAAACTTGATTTTAATACCTCTTTTTCATGCACATACATGGCTAGAGTTTCCTTGGCATCATGGAGTTGAGTCTCCATCTCATGCACCTTGCTAGGTTTTCATTTGCAATATGGAGTCGGGTCTCCATCTCATGCATCTTTTCAAGAAGCTCTTGCTTCTCCTCCTTCATGGAAATCAACTGCTCTTGAAGTATAATGCTCTCCCTCTTATCTTCATACATTTATTGCACCATATCATTCATGATGTAGAGCTTCTGCAACATCTCTTTATCAAAGAGTTTTTCTATATAAGATTGACTAGAAACAATGCTTGATGAAGCTTCCATCACACTTGTAATGCACAAAAAGCTTCTTTGCTATGATTTGAGAACTGAGTCATTAATCTTGACCTTCTCTTCACACACATAAAATTGCACACAGTTAAATTATCCTTGCACAATTACAAAACCAATAGCTAATTCTTCTAACTAATCTTGGCTAAAATGAGCTAAACCATACTCTGATACCAACTTGATCTGAATATGGGAAAACTAGTTTTGTTGTGCTAGCTCCTCATCAGTTAAAAATAAATGTGTTTAGGATTGTCACAAATTAGCCAGTTATGTGAGGGTTTATGTGTCAAGTTTATGTAGTTTTTATGAGCAATTCATGAGTTAATTATCTGTTAAAAATACATGTACAACAAATAAATTGAAGAGAAATAAAACACAACAAACACATTACACAATAGCTGATAACGGAGTTCAACATTTCTAGGCTACATCTCCATGGACTTGCTTCAACTAGCTAAGACCTCTTTGTATTAATGGCCAATTCTATGATTACATGCACCTACAATGCTCCAATGGCTTTGCAACCTACTCCATTGGATTCAGAAGACCCAAAAACCTCAAAATAGACTTTTCAAGCTCTATGAATGACCCCCTCTCCTGTTGTCCCTAAGCTTCTTTAATCTTCAAAGTGGAAAAATCACTTACAGAAGTGCTCCAATGCCTCTACAACCTGCACCATCATGCTTAGAGCATCAAAGTCATCTAGGAATGACTCTTCTTGAGCCAAAAATTGGTCGAAAAATGCTCAATTTATGCCTCATTCAATTCTGGCCTAGGAAACCCCACTAAAACTGGAGAAACTCCAGTTAGGGCCGCTAATTTTGGAGGCAACGCCGAATATGGGGCTCCGCAAAACAAGGCACCAAATTAAACTATAGTTTAATTAATATAAATGCAGTTTAATTATGGAATAAGCTTGTTTTAGCGCTAATCACGCTTTTAACCAAATCCCATTTAAAAAAAGGATTAACGCAAATTAAATATCGTGTATGGGTTAATTTACCTATTTTAGCACTAACCTTCGCGCATATTTTTAAGTCTCCGCTCCTGGTCTTCGCATGAGGTTTTGTGGTGAGGGGGCTGACCCCCTCCTTATCCCCGCCAATCCATGTGTATTAAAACAAATATGCATCGAAGTAAATGGTTATTAAGATTCAAAGGTGTAGCTGAATGGTATGGAGGTTGCATTGTGTGGGGGAGGTCGTAGGGTTGAGCCCCGACCTCCGCCCTTCCTCCAACATATATTTTTCTCCACCCATACCATTTAACGTAAAGTTTAAACCTTATGAAATTTTGCATATGCGCCATATGTAATATTTAATCCACACTTTGGCATATATATAGTCTTCCGACTATATAATATAGTTTATAAACCATATAATAATAATAAAAAAGAAAAAAAATTGACCATATAATACAATTCGGACCATAGTTAAAATTTGAACCTTGGAAGGGGGCACGTGGCAGCCTCTGAGCTAGCCATGTGTCTTCATGCCATTGGTTCTTTTCCCAAGCCAATGAAAACACAACAAATCATCCTCTTGAACATCCAACCAGAGATTGACACTTGGCACAGTGTCATTGGGCGAAAATAAAGGAATATTCCCATAATATCCTTTTTTCGTTGACTAGGCTGCCATATCACCATCTGTCATTTTTTGCAATTTTTTTAGTTGTTTAGAAAAAAAACAATAGGATCTATCTTCCTCATGCAGACTCCGTTTTTAGTGAAATGAAGTGCGCCGAATTCTTGATGACGAACCCTATCTGTTCATTTTGGTTTGGTGCGATTCTAAGCACTTTGAATTTTTGGGAATTTTTTCCCCCAATCCAAATTTTGATCACCTTAGCATCATAAATAAGATCCATTGTGCATGACATAAAAGCCACTGGTGTTGAAATATATGTTCCTCTCACTGCATATGTCAAGACACTATATCCCACTTATTCACATTAGCTTGAGTCATTGCAAGTAAGTGGAAAAATTAAGGATATTTCCTTTGACTCCCTTGAGAAGAAGTTTGATGAAAGAAAGAATGATTTTGGGAACAAGACAACTCCTGAGTCTCCTGAAGAAGTTGTGTGCCTTGCACAAAAAGAGAAGAATCACGCACAAGATTATTCTAGAGTAAGAGGTGGTTGAAGAGGAAGAGGAAGGAATAATTTTAGAGGTAGGGGGTCAGACATTTCCAAGGAGAAAGGTTAGATCTTCATTGCATATGGTGTAACAAAAATGGAAATGATGCTTTCAAATGTAAGTTTCCTTGGGACATAATCGAGCAGGAAAGAAATGGAGAAAAATTTAAAAGGGCATGGTAAAGGGAAAGGTAAAGCACCTGAGATTGATCATTATGTTGTGGCGCCTTGCAACATTGGAGTAACTGAAGTCTTATTCAATGCTTCACTTGCTTCATGGAAATATGCTTGGTTTCTTGATTCAAGAGCAACTTGCCACATGACTTTCAAAATATATTTCTTTGAAAAATTCGCTGACAATAATGATGGAGCAGTCTACTTTGGAGACAAATCAAAACTCAATCCATCAGGGCTTGGCACCATCACGCTCAAATTGCCTTTTCTTCTAGACTTTCTTCTACATGATGTTCTGTACCTCCCGTAGCTAAGGAGAAAATTGTTGTATTTGGTCCACATCTGCTAACAAGGACACTCCATTCACATATTTGATGGCAAGGTTGAGGTTAGAAAAACATCAGATCGCTTACTTGTCATGACTGGGATAGAAGAAGAAATACTTTTGAAGCTGCGAGGAACCTCTGCTCGTGCACACAATTTTTCATATAGTTTTGTTGTCGTTGCTACAAAACCCTCCAAAAAAATTTCCTGCGCTCAATTTTAGAGCCTTCCTTGGTCTTGTACATTGTCTTCGCAAAAATTGAAACACATTCCATTTGTTTTCTTGAAGTGTTCAAGTCCCTTTTGCAAGTTAGGTAAAATGTTGTATTTTCGCGTGTTAGTTATCACACAATGTGTATAAGCCCGTTTTGGTGGTTTCAAGGGGTCATCTTTGTGTATATGAGTTGTTATATCTATGTAAACATTTGTTGCACTCATTTCTAAAGTTTTAAGCATTGTCACATAAGTGTCGCCACGGTCGTCACAATGTGTATCTTTATTGTCACACTTGTCATAAGTTATCAAAAAGTTGTCGCATTGAGGGAAATTTGTTGTTCTTGTGTCTTGGATTATCTCTGTTTTTGTGTCATCAAATATTCTAAGTGTGTGATCACAGTCGAAGTCATTGTTCACATCAACCTCACCGATACGCACTTAGTAAATTTCTGAAAACTTTCTGACCAAGCAACCCAACCTCATATGACCTTCCTGGACGACGCATTGCACAGTATCAACCCTCTAGCTGTGACCTTGCCTCTTGAAATTGTGCAATGCACAATTCCTGCCTCTTGGGACTGCTGCACTGTGCAGTTCCAGTGCTCAAGCCCGAACCTTGACCTCCAGAATTTCACAATCCATCTTTTGAGCCTAGCCTCAATTGTGCATTGCGTAATATCTAGCTTCAAGCTCAACCCTTGCGCTCTTGAGCAGGGAAAATTTTAGGGGCTAATATTCGCAGGTTGGCTAATTTTCCATGTTTTTTCCAAAAACAATATTCGTCAATTTCCATTTTTTTTAAGAATGATTCCCCAAATTTTATAGTATAAAATTATTTTACCTTAAAAATCGCCAAATTATTATAGAGACTATATGAAATTATTAGAAATTTGAATATTTTACAAAAATATCGCCAAACATTTTATAGTTTTCATATTAAGGACCAGTAAGATTCACCAAGGTTTCTAAACCTTAAAATAATTTCCCACCCTTAAAATTTTCCCTGCTCTTGAGTTGCGCAATTGTGCAATTTCCCAGCCTCATCTGTCTCCCGAAACTGCACAATGGGTTGATTTAGTGCCCATCCCCTCAACCTATCACACTGACCTCCAAAATTGTGCATATTTCTTCCTTAGACCGGCCTGGACTACGCATTTTGCAGTCTCAAGGCTCAAGGTTCACCCTTGACTGTTTGAACTGCGCAATTGCGCAGTCACTGAGTCCCTCTCCTAGCTTGTCACCTAGTTCCGACTCAGTAAATGGGTCAATATGCACTATCTTAGACTAGGGGTTTTTCCAAGATGATGTCGTCTTGTCATGAGTGAATCACAAATGCAGATACCTTATCATGACATGGCAAGATGATGAAGAAGGGGAACATGTTGAAAGACATCTTTGTAGCTAGTATGCAAGTTGATCAACTGAGAGAGAAAATGGACACTAGTTTGCGACCACAACTCAAGACTTGAGATCATTGAATATTCTTTATCACCAAGCCATGCAGAGGTGGAAAGAAAAACATTCTCAAGAAAACACTCAACACAGAGCAGCAAGAGTGGTTTAACATTGCCACATCAACAAGTAGTCCATGTCAACAATTTCATGTCATGTTATGTCATGAGTTGTCATATGCCACACCATTATGGTGGATTATGTAATTGATGTTTCGAAAATGTATTCTAAAGTGGAAGTCTAAAGGACATGTACGAAATATGAAGAGTTATGTAAGTCATGTAGAGTTGAAAAGTCATAGGAAGTCAAATAGTCATGAGGGTAGATGAAGAGTCACAAGGAAGGTGAAGCATCACCTACTCATTGTTATAAATACAATACACCCTCATTTTAAGATCAAAAGACTTTTCACCTTGGCTCCTCCCATAAGGCATTAGAGAGATAAGTTATTTCTTTTGAGGAGAAAGGAGTGGCTCGAACACTCCACTATTGAAGCTAGTGGTGTTCATTGTATACATGTGTCTTGGAATTTTTAGTTAATAACAAAAACCTTCATGGGCAACATTTTCTCCATGCATCGATTATGAACATTTGTAAGACTATTATGTAGATCTTTGTATTTCTTGTTTGATTTCATCTGTGCTAAATTAGTTGAACTATTTTGGTTATTTTAGTAATTATCTTATTGAGAATGTGTTGTAATAGTTGTTATCACTGCCCCATCCTTGTGGACTATTCCGCAGGATACTAGACATATCTTTCTCATTGATTGGTTGTAATAACCGTCGCATCTCTTATGGACTATTCCACTGGATGTTAGACAATCCTTCTTGGTTGTGTGTCTCTACTAGGGTGGTACTATTACCTCTCTCTTAGGGGCTCACTTTATTCTTTCCCTCCACAATAGAAGAGCTTTGAAACACCTAAAACTGAACACTCACCATGCACACCTTCTTTCTTTTCGAAGGCACCATTGCACTCCTCTCTCTTGCTGACAGTTAGAGCCAAGGAAAATATTTAAGAATTTGGAAATCATGTCATATTCCGGATGGGGCTCCTATCCTAAACGATGTGAGGTCTAATTAGGACCACATATCGAAGAGACCTCTTGAATGTTGGTGGGTCCAACACCGTCAACAAGTTCTCACTATGATGAAGGTGCACTTCCATAAAGAATTTTATGTCATGCTATATTTGGACATCTGAACTATGACAATCTTCGTTAATTGAAGAAAAATGGTGTTATTATTTTTCCAACTATTCCTAGGAAACTTAAGTAATGTGATGCTTGTATCTTAACAAAGCACAACAAACAATTATTTCATGATTCTCATTTCAGAGCACATAGAAAACTTGAACTCATTCATTATGATTTATTTGTCCCAATGCTTGTTCCTTTTGCAAATGGTAATATATTTATGATGACATTTATTTATGACTACACCATATTGGCTTTATTCATACTGATAATGGAAAATAATATACTTCAAATCAATTTGAAAACTATCTTTTCCTGATCCAGGAGGATCTTGATCGGTACAGATCGATAGAGTTCCAAGTACAATCGACGTCCAGTTCAGTCTCCAATCCGCCAGTTTCGTCAGTGTCGTCCTCAAATTGATCATGGTTTAGTTTCGCCAGTGAAAGCTCCTTCAGTGTTATGGTCGTCATGTGTGATGAGAAGGTGTAAAGTGGGTTAAAGTTATGGTGAAAAACCTTAAAGTGTAAAGGTCTCTGGTTTTAAAAGCTAACCTAGTACCTAAGCCTAAAACCTTATACAAATGACCTAAGTAGTGCAAACTTATCTCCTAATTAAATCCATAAGGTGCAAAACCTAGTGCAAAATGCTATGGTGTAAAACATTTAAAAATGGGTTTTCGACTTTGTATTAAAACCTAAGCGTTAAGACCATAACATAAACCCTTTAAAGGTTCAGGGTCATGGGTTAAAAACATTACAAAAACCTTTATAATAAGGTTCGGGTGTTGGGATTAAATATAAAACTTTATATAAAGTTTATAAACCCGCAGCGTTATCCTAACCATCAAGTCAGACCGCGTTGGAGTTGTGAGAAAAGCCATGTGATAGGCTTGAACCGTGGCGGAAAAGGGTGACAGTTTTAAAGACCGCTGTTTATGAACTTCATTGGAAACCGCGTGCATATGATAAGGTTGTTAAAAAACCACGAAGAGTTAACTACGACAGGGTTAACATTATCCATAACCGCCGAGATCCTTTCCGCCAATTCACATGGGAATGGTTACAACTCCCCGCGCGGTTAGCCTAACCGCCAGTGCTATCTCTGACCGCCCGCCTGATCACACATAGTGGCTTCTCCTCCACCCGGTTAGTTAGCCCGATGGTTAATAAATTTTATTAGAAGGTCCAAATATGGATTTTTGACTTTAAAAAAGCGCTAAGGTGTAGGACTTATCCATAGGTTTTTGCAAATGATAGGACCGAGACCCTTTATCACTTAAATTCCTCGACCAAATGCTAAAATTGGAATTCAGAGGTTTGATGCAGCTTATAAAACCATGAAAAATACATTCAAAGGACATGAAAGTGTTTTTGGAATTTAGTTTCAGAAGGTTAGAGGCAAATTTGTTTCCAACATTGCTTAGTCGTCAGGTGTCAGAATTGAGCACAGAGACAGGCATCGAAAAGGAGAGAGAGTGTACTTTATGTTTATAGAGTCCAGAAGTGCCTGTGAGCACATTCATTCTGATTCATTTCTGTGTAAATAGATTCCTCAAGATCAATCCTAATAAAAACGGATGCCCACTTGAAAGCGGACTTGGAGATGTAGTCTAGGAGGGACGAACTCCGTCATCAAATGTTTGCATCTTCTTCTCTCCGTTTATTGTTGTGATTTAATTCATTTACGCAGTTGGTTTATGTCGTCTTTCATTTAAAATCTTTCTTCAGTTAAAAATCAATCTAAAGGAAAAACTAATCAAACTACCTAAGCACTTTATTCGATCACATTCAGATCATATTTGGTATCGAAGTAGGTTGTGCTTTGTAGTTTGTTTATCAATGGATGTTAACCAGGTTGGGATTGCAATGTGGAAAAGGCGAGCTTGAGGAATTCGATCCAAAGATTAGAAAGCGAAAAGTCGTTCATCAATCAACGATGACAGGGACTGAGACCGTTGAGAATCCTAAAGCTACTAAAAAGAAACACATGGATGAGAATCAAATCCAGCAGATGTTTCTAAACATGCAGCAAATGTTGGCAGAATTATATGAAGACAAGAAGACGAGAGATGCAGCCTCATCGTCGAAGGCATCAAAGAAGGACAAGGGTAAAGGCAAGGCAGATAAATATCCTTCTCCTCCATCATCTTCTTCTTCTTGTTCTACTTCTAGTTCTGAATCAGAAAAAGAAAAGAAACCTAAGAGTCCACTTTTTAAACTGGATGTTAAGTTCAAATTACTTGTGTATGATGGTGAAATAAACCCTGAGAAACTAGATAATTGGGTAAAACAGTTAGAGTTCTATTGTCGTATTCAAGATATTACTGATGATAAGACAAAGATCCAATTAGCTACTCTTAGAATGAGGGGCACTGCTTTGATCTAGTGGGAAAGTAAGACAGATAGATTTAAAGCGTAAAGGAAAAGTTATCACCTCATGGACTAAGTTTATTAAAGCTATAAAGAAACAATTCTATCCGTTGGGTCACACACAGCAAGCTGTAATTTATTGGCAGCGCTTGCGACAAGGTAAGGGACATAATGTTCAAGATTTCACACAAGAATTCAGAAAGAAAGCATTAGCACTTGGTATTTCTTTGGACATAAAAGAAACTTTGTTGAAGTATATTGGCAGTTTGCATTCATATTTGCAGCATACATTATTAATGTTCAATCCTAATGATTTTGATGAAGTTTGTGTTCAATTTATTCATGTCGAATCAGGTGGTATACCATTCAAGTTTACACCAAAGACATCCCATCAGATGGAAACTTAAGACAACAAAAAGAAGGGCAATTCAAAGGGAAAGAAGACTGCCACAGCTTAGAAGAAAGATGATAGACCTACTTGTACACATTGCCAAAGGATCGGCCATGGTGAAGCTAGGTGTTGGAAACTTCATCCGGAACTGAAGCCAAAAAAGTTCCAAACGAAGAAGGGTGAAAGGAAGGCTGAAACAACAATCCAACAAGGCTTGGACTTGGGATCGAATTCAGGTGATGAAGGCAAAATCTCTGCTATGTTTACAACAGGTAAAATTTCTGATGCTAGTACTTCTGCTTCTTCAAACATCAAACAATAGAATGAAGATAAAAGAATCGAGTTATTTCATATAAGGGTAACTTCAAAGCATACTAAGATAGATACATTGTTTGATACGGGATCACAAGCAAATTCGATTTTCGAGTCATTGGTTAAACAATTGGGTTTGAAAACACATATTCATCCAAAACCATATCCTTTAGGATGGTTAAAGGAACAATCTCAAATTCATGTTACCAAACAGTGTCGGTTTAAATTTGCAATCACAGCTAACTATATCGATGAAGTGGAGCTAGATGTGATACCATTAGACATATGTGGAATTGTCTTAGGTAGCCCTTATCTCTATGACCGTGATGCAGTGTTTTATAGGAAGGAACATATGTATCATCTCATAAAATATGGGATTAAGTACATCGTTCGGGCACATAAAATCAAAGATCACTTGAATTTAATTAATGCTAATCAGATGAAGCACTTAATAAGTTCAAGTAAGAGATACATATTCATGTCGATAAAAGAACAACATAAGGATCTTAATGATAATTTTTCAGGTTGTGAAATTCAGTATGAAGGTAATTTGGTTAAAAGGTAGATTCATTTCAAGATCTAGTCAAAGAATCAAAACATCTACTTCATAAAATGGAAATATCACATGAGATGCAGTTGATGTATGATGCCCCTAATAATGGAATGTATCACAAGTAAGTTATAGAGCATAAAGAAATAAAGCAACAAATTCCAGGAAAGGTTAGAAAAGAATTAATGCGACCCAGTTCATCTCCATACAGTTCACCCATAATTTTGGCTCATAAGCAAAACGAGACATGGGGAATAAGTGTCGATTTTAAAGTTGATTCATTTAAGCAGAAAAATTTCACAACATTGTTAGATCATCAACAGCCATATGAAGTTAAAACATATGTTAAAGGTTATGCAATGGAAACAGTGATTCACATAGATTATCAGCTGCTTCAACACTCTCAGTTATATACTAAGTTGCAACAATCTCACTACAGTTGGATGGGATTTCTTCAGCAAATTCACTTAGTAATTAAGGACAGGGAAGGTGTAACAAGTAAAGTAGTTGATATGTTATCTTTGAATGCTTCAGTAGTACTGCATAAAAGTTCATTGTTTCATGAAATTTATGTAAAACAATATAATATTGATGATGATTTCGAAGAAAATTTTGAATCACTAACTCATAATGCTTAGATAGAAAGAGTGCAGGTTATTCGGGAAGTTCATCTTTCTTGGATTGCAGGATATTTCGGCCTAAGCAAGACTACGGCACAAAGTCAAAAGTATTATTACTAGCCTCATATGTATGAAACAATTGTGAAGTACATAAATGAATGTGTAATGTGTTCGACAAGAAAGCCATGCAATCGAAAGATTGGTTTGCACATGCCACTCCCAGTTCCTTTGCAACCATGGGGTAGCATGGATTTGGTTCAAGGACAGACGGAAATGGTGAAGAGAACCGGGATACATATTCTTTGAGGTAATTGCAAAAAACATCCTAAGATATGGGATGAATTTGTAACTTATGTGCATCAAGCTTACAATCAAGCCTTACATTCTTTTGCGCCACGACAAGCATTGAGTCAAGTCAGGGTCAAATTGCACCATGATAAGCATCAGTTTCAGGTCAAAGATCAGGTATGGTTGTATGTCATCAAAGTCAAGATGAAAGTGAGAGAGTTGTATTCTCACTTATTGTCAGCTTAAAATCAAGCTTTTGTGGTCCAAAATCTTTTTAAGTGGAGAGGATTGATCCAGGAGGATCTTGATCAGTACAGATCGACAGAGTTCCAAGTACAATCGACATCCAGTGCAGTCTCCAATCCACCAGTTTCGTCAGTGTCGTCCTCAAATTGATCATGGTTCAGTTTCCCCAGTGAAAGCTCCATCAGTGTTATGGTCGTCATGTGTGATGAGAAGGTGTAAAGTGGGTAAGTGTAAAGGTCTATGGTTTTAAAAGCTAGCCTAGTACCTAAGCCTAAAACCCTATACACATGACCTAAGTAGTGCAAACCTATCTCCTAATTAAATCCCTAAGGTGCAAAACCTAGTGCAAAATGCTATGGTGTAAAACATTTAAAAATGGGTTTTCGACTTTGTATTAAAACCTAAACATTCAAACCTAAGCGCTAAGACCATAACATAAACCTTTTAAAGGTTCGAGGTCATGGGTTAAAAACATTACAAAAACCTTTATAATAAGGTTCAGGTGTTGGGATTAAATATAAAACTTTATATAAAGTTTATAAACCCACAACGTTATCCTAACCGTCAAGTCATACCGCGTCAGTGCTGTGAGAAAAGCCATGTGATAGGTTTGAACCGCGGCGGAAAAGGGTGACGGTTTTAAAGACCGCGGTTTATAAACTTCATTGGAAACCGCGTGCATATGATAAGATTGTTAAAAAACCGCGAAGAGTTAACTGCGGCAGGGTTAACATTATCCATAACCACCAAGATCCTTTCCGCCAATTCACATGGGAATGGTTACAACTCCCCACACAGTTAGCCTAACCACCGGTGCTATCTCTGATCGCCCGCCTGATCACACACAGTGGCTTCTCCTCCACCCGGTTAGTTAGCCCGATGGTTAATAAATTTTATTGTAAGGTCCAAATATGGGTTTTTGAATTTTAAAAAGCGCTAAGGTGTAGGACTTATCACTAGGTTTTAGCAGATGATAGGACCGAGACCCTTTATCACTTAAATTCCTCAACCAAATGCTAAAATTGGAATTCAGAGGTTTGATGCGGCTTATAAAACCATGACAAATACATTCAAAGGACATGAGAGTGTTTTTGGAATTCAGTTTCAAAAGGTTAGAGGCAAATTTGTTTCTAGCATTGCTTAGCCGTCAGGTGTCAGAATTGAGTGCAGAGACAGTCATCGGAAAGGCGAGAGAGAGTACTTTATGTTTACAGAGTCCAAAAGTGCCTATGAGCACATTCATTCTGATTTATTTCTATGTAAAGAGATTCCTCAAAATCAATCCTAATAAAAACAGACGCCCACTTGAAAGCAGACCCAGAGATGTAGTCCAGGAGGGACGAACTCCGTCATCAAATGTTTGCATCTTCTTCTCTCTGTTTATTGCTGTGATTTAATTCATTTAAGCTACTGGTTTATGTCGACTTCCATTTAAAAGCTTTCTTCAGTTAACAATCAATCTAAAGGACAAACTAATCAAACTACCTAAGCACTTTATTCGATCACATTCAGATCATTGTCAGCATGAGATCAGACATCAAAGCCTTATAATCCTCAACAAAACGAAGTAGTTGAAAGAATGAACATGACAATCTTAAATATGTAATGCTCAATGATGTTTTTCAAGAATGTTAGGCTAATGTTTTGGGCTCATGCAATTCTATGTGATGTGGATTTAAAGAATAGGTGTCCATCTCATGCTATTAAAAACAAGACTCCCTATGAAATGTGGTATGGCCACATTCCTTTAGTGAGACATCTCAGGGTTTTTGGTTCCACCTATTATGCCTTGATACCTAAGGAACAAAGAAACAAACTCAGTGCAAGGAGTAAAAAGTGTATCTTATTGGGGTAGTCACACATCTCCAAAACATATTGTCTCTATGATGAAGTGAATAAGAAGTTTATAATATCTAGAGATGCAATCTTTCTTGAATCTTCCAAGACTGGGAATGTCGTTGAGCGGCAACCTGATTGCTTGGATACATTCAAACATTTCTTTCAAGAGTTTGATAATGAAATTCCACACCTTGAAGAGGGGATCCCTATACTAAATCAATCTACGGAATCTCCTTCAAAAGCACTCTCTCCCCCACATGAAGCTCCAACCACTGATCAAGACGACACTTTGAGTGATGTGATTGATAGAATTAGGAGGCTAAATCTTGATTCAACCCTGTATCAGTCAACTGAGTAGCCTAGGCCATCTCATAAAGGTCCTCCAAAATGGCTTACAAAGACACTTAAAAGTGTTTTTCCTGATGAGGTTGGAAAAATAGGAACAAGAAGCTCTGTTAGAAAAAATGGAGATGATGTAGATGATCTTGATTCACTTGTTGATATGGATGTTTCTTATGATTGTGAGCTAAATTTGTCTACAAACTTCGAACCAACTTCCTTCAAAGAAGTCGCTTTTCATGATGAATGGAAATAAGTGATGAAAAAAGAATATGATGCATTTATAAAAATAACACCTCAAAGTTGGTTGATCCTCCATTAGGAACCAAACAATAGGATGCAAGTGGGTCTTCAAGAACAAGTATAAAACAAATGACTCACTTGACAAACATAAAGCCAAGTTTGTTGCAAAAGGTTTTGCACAAAAGGAATGTGTCGATTATGAGCAAACCTTTGCCCCCACAACAAAATGGGATACTTTGGCTTGGCAGCTCAGAATAGTTTAAAAGTCCATTAAATGAATGTAAAAACTGCTTTCTTGAATGGATATATGAAAGATAATGTTTTATGTCCCCATCCAAAAGGATTTTTTGTGAAGGGACATGAACACAAAGTATGCAAGTTTGTAAAATCCTTGTATGTCCTCAAGCAAGCACCACGAGCCTGGTATGAGAAATTGACTGAGCATCTTCTGAAACTCAATTTCAAACATTATGATCTTGATGATGCAACTTTGTTTGTCAAGAAAGTTGGCAATACAATTGTATATCTTGTGGTGTATATAGATGATCTTCTGATGTCAGGGAACAATGAGAACTACATTGCATCTGTAAAGAAAGAATCAAGGAAAGGTTTTGAAATGATAGATTTGGGTTATGTTCACTACTATGTTGGTATTGAAGTAACCCAACATCTGAACTTTATATTCCTCTTAGAAGTACATTCGAGATATGTTGATCATGTTTGGCATGGCTAAGTGTAATCTTTTGACTACTCCAATGGAACATAATTTACAGCTCACATCCATTGAAGGAAAATAATTTGAGGATGTAACGAAGTATAGATAACTCATAGGAAGTCTCAACTACCTGACTACTACCAGACCAGACATTTTCATTTGTTGTTGGAATCCCACACCAGGCATTTCATTTCACCGGGTTTATGCAAAAGCCTTGTGAGGATCATTGGTCTGTTGCAAAAAGAGTTCTAAATTACTTGAAGGGAACTCAAGACTTTGGACTGAAGTGTATCTATTTCAGGTTATGTTATGAGTCTTGGATCAGAAATTGTCTTCTAGAGGTCATGCAAACAATCAATTCCAGCAGATTCCACAACTGACATTGTTCCACAAATGAACAGATTGCAGACATCTTCACCAAATCGCTTGGAAGGGAAAAGTTCCCACTACCAACCAACCAGACACCCTCACAAGACTATAAGGAAAAACAAAACGGTAGCTCCGGAGCCCTGCCAACTTTATCATGTACAATAGTATGTCATATTGCAATGTATTAGCTCTTCCGAATGTTTTCTGAAATAATTAAATTTTTTATCCCAGGGAGAAAAATGTCTTTCAACCAAACATAGTTATTTCATTACATTTAAAGACACAGTATTCAATGAAGCATTACATTTGTATACAGAGTATTCAATAAAGCACGCATCTTTATCAGAAAATTCATCACTCCAAATTTCTTTCCTCGTGATGTGCAATATCAAGATTGAATACCATATAAGATATATCGAAATTAAAGAATATATGAAGCAAAATCTCATGCAGAATAAATTGGGGGATATAAAGTAAAATTTCACATTCAACCGCAATTACAGAAACAAGGACACATAATGCCCCTTAATCAAAGCTTCTCGAGCTTCTCAGGTATATAGAATAACTTCCTGAGACAATTTATTCATCCAGCACAGCCTATGCCACCCGTCAAAGAATTTCAACTGTAAACACCAATATTCTACAACAACAGTTGAAGAAACCCAATTCAAGAAGAAATGGTGTTGAGCCCAAGAAAACTCAAGTGTGGCTCATTAACAGATATATATATATATATATATACACAAATCTAAAGGAAACCCAAAACTTAAATGCTGCGAAAGCTCACAAGCAGTGAATTTCATTCATCTTTTCCATCTGATTTCCCAACATTGGCAAATTTGGGAGGAGCCTATCTGCATCCCACTCGGAGACCTTTTATATGCACTGGTGGGACAATGCCCCAGAGAGCTCACCCTCACTAAATAAGACCCTGTTGGTAGCAATGCCTGGCCTTAAGGAAATAGTATGCTCTGCATCACCACCATCGATTACATCAAAGCTCGACGACTTTTTCCCTTTTGGAAAGAGCTCTGCTCTTAATTCCGTGATATTTTCAGAGGTCAAGTAATTCTTTCGAGGCTTCCATTCATGTTTGGGTGCGTTAGGTGTTGCAGGCCAGCCAGATGGACTATCCCCTCTGGCAGCAGAATTTGCAGAGCTTTCATTAAGAAATAACGAACGAATAGGTCGCCGCATACGATCTGGGGTTTTAAAATCAAAATGTGTTTCTCTAGCAATTTCAACCTGCAATAATATAAGGGAAAACAGTTGCATTTAGAAAACAAAAGAGACAAGATTATCAAAATGTTAAATTGGGAACAGGAACGAGCCCACATACCGCTTGTCTGAATTCCCCCGAGACACAAGACACCGACTCCAGTTCATGATGATGGAGTTTACAAATAACCTGTACCTGTGAAAGAATTTTAAAAAGAAATCAGTTTGCTTCTATAAACAGTAAGAATTTCTATAGTATCGGGCTGTTCTAATGGGCATGGGATAGCATGGGAAAAGGCTATTAAAGTATTCAGTTAAAGACATAGCAAAGGGAAAGGTGGAAGACGCAAGTAGGTGAGTAATCAATCAATCATTATATATTAATAGGAGGATTACTGAACTCTGTAGACATCTATAAGTAGGAGAGGAGCCATTGATAGGAGGATCAAACATTATATTGATAGGAGGATCACTGAACTTTGGAAGTTTTTAGTAGATAACATTTTTAAAATTGCAGGTTTCAGGGACCAGAAAGCCCTCGATAGAGATTAGAGACGAGATCAGAAGAAAACCTAAACTGCATTGGCCACTGTTAAATTCTATAAAGATTCATTATATTCCATAAAGATTCAAATTTTACATGGAAAAGAAGATTCGAGTTGAATTTCTTCGTAGAAAAAACAATAACATTCTTTTTTTAATCAGAGTCAGGGATTTATTTCCACTCACTGACTCCCCTAACAGATACAGAGATCAGATTCGAGACTGGAATTGATGGCTTGTCACTCTTCTACACTGAACGATTCCCAGGTTAAATGTCAAAGGCGGTCCTATCCCAATCAAAATCGAATCTAGGCCAGTAATGGAAAACTCCAACCGACTAGCCGATAAGAATCCGGACAAGGTTATCAGAAATATGCAACGTCCAAAACCGGAAAGAATATGCAACTATTAGCACAATTGCAACAGAAAGCTCAGAAATATGAATATTCATGAGAGGAAATTGAGAAATACGAGATGGAACGCAGAAAGATACATACCAAGATATCGAAAGGCAGCAACCCCGTGTCCCTTCTGGTCAAGCTTTCGTCTTTGGGAGGGGAAGCTTTCGCCGGCGTGACGCAAAATTCCTTCTTGGCAGGCCTCTGGCGTAAGATCCTCCCAGTCCCCGAACGATCATTATCCGGCAAGCTAAATTTGACCTTTAGCCTATTCTCCATCATTTGAACCTCGCTCCTCTTTCTAGCAAACGTGCGACTGAGATTTCCAGAGCACTCTGTTTTTCTCTTTTCCGAAGCGCAGGCCTTCGCTGCCTTTTTCTTGTGCTGCCGCACCCTTTTCCGACACATTTTTTGGAAGAATTGAAAATTCCTCTTTCCCCTCTGTCGCTACAGCAGAACAGCAAGAATTACTGCCCAGCTGAAATGAATTCAATGGCTATATATGTAAAAGCTTAAGACCTCGAGCGAACCCAAAAAACCCAATTTGACAAATACCCTGGAGAATTCGAACGCGGATTCACATCAAGAAACCTAGCAAAAATCACTGTTGCAATATCAAGAAACCTAGCGAAATCTCTGTTCATTTCTTGCACGGCGTTGCACCCTCGAGCTCGTTGAATGCCACGAGGCGGGAAAAGATGGGCCTCCTTTCTTTCGCAGTCCGGTCCACTACGAACCTTCCCGGGCAAGGCGGCGGCCCCGTTTGGCAGGTAGTCTACGTGGCGCATTTCCGATATCTGAGGTGGCGTTTCTTTGGAGACGTGTTCGCAATCGATTTGACAGCTGCTTGTCTGTCGGAGTCTACAAGTGATTACGTCAAGTGGGTGGTGGTGAAAATACCTGGCTGATGTGGCAGATGGGTGCCAACTGGAGTCTCGGACAAATTAATTTGGAGATCACTTCTCGTTGTTCGTGCAGTTAATACTTGGAAGTTTAGTTCGTTTGGGAGTTATTATTGGTTTTATAACGTGTATTCAGTAATGGGAGCTTAATAAACGCATAGTTATGGGAATAATCGGAGCTTATGAATTTAAAAATGGAATTGTATTTAATGTGATTTTTTGGAATTTGGTGAAAAAATGATTGGTGAAATTTTGATTTGTGGTATTTAAATTGGTTTTTTTTTGTACTATATATGGATTTAATACTATGAACAAGTTTGTGATTTTAATAAATTTTGATTTGTGTTATTTAAATTGGTTTTTTTTACTATATATGGATTTAACATTATGAACAAGCTTGTGAATTTAGAGAAATTACATCCAAAAACCAGATTTTAAATTTGAAAGAACCATTTTAAAATGATAAATATTTTAATTTTATTCACCTATTTTTAATATATTTGTTTGTGCAGTTAATAGTTGGGAGTTTAGTTCGTTTAGGCGTTATTATTAGTTTTATAACATGTATTTAGTTGTTGGAGCTTAATAAATTCATAGTTGTGGGAATAATAGCTTATGATTTTTTGGACTTTCTGGTGCCAAAATTTGGTGGAAAAATTAAAGGCGAAATCTTGATTTGTGTTATTTAAATTGGTTTTTTTTACTATATATATGGATTCAACATTGAAAAATCCTTAGGGCACTTCTATTGTGTAAGGGTTACCCATCAAGCTTGTGATTTCAATAAATTCCTCTAGATTTTAGTGAAATTAGACCAGAAAGCTTGTGATTAATAAATTCATGTTGAATTTAGAGAAATTAAACAGGAGAAGAGAAATTACACCGGAGAAATCCACTAGAAAAACTTCCAAAAAGGCTTAGGAAAGCTTGTAAATAAAAAATTCCTGTTGAATTTTAGAGAGGTTAAACCGGAGAAGAGAAATTAAACTGGAGAAATCCACCAGAAAAACTTCCAAAAAGGCTGAAGACCAGAAAAATCCATCAGAAAACTTCCAAAAAGGCTCAAGACCAGAAAAATCCACCAGAAGTCTCACTAAAGACAACTGGTTTTTTCCAAAAAGGCTCAAGACCAAAAAAATCCACGACCATTTTCTTGAGCATGTGTCCCAAAAACAGTGAAGAGATAAAAGCTTTTGTTATGGATAAGTTCCACACAAATGTACTTGGGAGAAGGAGCTAGGAAGAAAGAAAAAGTACTATATTGAAGATTTTAATCTCACTCGTAATCATCAACAAAAATAGTTGGAAGTTTAGTTCTTTTGGGAGTTAATATTGGTTTTCATGACGGTTTAGTAAATGAGGCATTAGCTTGAGCATGTGTCCCACAAAAGAGATAAAAGTTTTTGTTATGGATAAGTTCCACACAAATGTACTAGGGAGAAGGAGCTAGGGAGAAAGAAGAAGTGTTATATTGAAGAGTTTAATCCCACTCATAATCATTAACAAAAAACGTACATAGGAGCCAATATCCCACTCATAATCATCAATAAAAAACGTACATAGGGGCCAATATTTCTTGGAGAGCCAAAATTCTTATTTCTCAATTAGAGACTAATTCTCATCAACTCCAATGTGAAAAGAAGTGTGGGAGGAAAGAGACTAATTCTCATCAACTCCATTGTGAAAAGAAGTGTGGGAGAAAAGAGTACGTATTTTTTTCTCTTCGGAAAAGTGGAAACATAAAAAAAAAATCATTTTAGAATGTGTTGAATAGAGAAACAATCTCTCTCATAGGCTATCTTTAAAATGAGATTTTAAATTTGAAAGAACCATTTTAAAATTATACGTATTTTAATTTTATTCACCTATTTTTATTATATAACTATTTTTAGATTTTATTATAAAATGAGTGTGGTAGGGTAATTTAGCTTAGAAATTATGCTCTAGAAAAATTACATTTAAAAATTTGTAATTAATATTGGTTAATGCTAAATTAAAAGTGGCCAATAGGTATATCAAATCCTATAATCTTGCTTCCATAAAAACTATTTAATTAAATCTTATTCTTATTCATTTTTTATGTAAAAATTTGCTTAAATTATGTTGGGAAGTAATTGATGATAAATATGTTATTTACCCTAGTTGTTTTCAAGGATTTTATTTTTATATGGTTTTCCTGCCAAACTTAAGAATAAAAAATCACTATGCACATATCTAAAAATCATACATGAATATTGCAACCATATCCATGTTAGATGAGATTATCCTAGGTGGTTGGGAGGGAGAATGAAATCCTCATAACCTATACTCAATTCTTGCAAGTGACATGACAAATGTGACAATTTTTTTAAAAATATTGAAAAATAAATATTTATTTTTCAAAGTCAAACATTATAAGTTATCTTGGTCGATGCAAAATTAATAATGGTTAATAGTCTAAACGATTGGTACAATCTTGCCTTGGTAAGGAGTAATAACACTAATATTATAACATCAATGTAGTAATACAATTAACATTGGTATATCATATGAATTAATTTATGTGTGAGATGATAGAATCTTAAGTGTGTGATCTACAATGTTAGAGATAATGATGTACCATTGGTGAAATAATTTATGTGTGAGATGATAGAGTCTTAAGTGTGCGATCTACAATGTTAGAGGTAATGATGTACCATTGGTATATTTTTCACAGGGAGAGCAATATCCATGCTACTGTAGAGTCTTTAAGACTTTGCATTGAGCATGATCATATATCCATTATCCATCGTTACATTACAGGTAATAATGTACTATTGGTATGTTTTTCACAGGGAAAGTAATATCCACATTGATGTAGAGTCTTTAAGACTTTGCAATGAGCATGAGCATGCATCTATTATCCATCTTCCATTATCTATTGACTTAACCTTTTGTTTATAATTTCTGTTATTTTTGCCAAGATTTTCATTCATCTGTAGAATTAGTTTTTGTTGCTTTCTTTAATGAGTTGTTTATACCTCACTCAAATCACGTACAATCCCTTCTTTGAAAAAATAGTGGCACCTTAGATTGTATTAATTGATTTTTTCTAAAATTGTTCATATTGTTTCTCTATTGTAAAAGTTATTCTTCTCATGAGAATCTAGAGATCCATCGTACACCATATTTTAAAATAACATAAATATAATAATAATAATATAATTTTATCCCCGATGGGGGTAATGAACAACAACAATGGGCACTCAGTGAGCGTTAAGGCTCACACCACGCGAAGTTTGTTGGATGTGATGTGGTACATTTCAGAGCACTTAGGATTAGCACCGGATCAGTTTCGAGGCAGGTTGGAGTATTTGGCTCCAAGGTGGAATGGAAATGTGTATCATTTTCATCTGTGAAATGCACGACAGGCAGAGATGAGAGTGTGCTAGTGAGAATGTTGTAGGTTGCTGCTCTGGGGCACCATGCAGACCTTCAATATTTTTTCATGTGAATTGGGTTGAATTGGGAGAGGGTCTTATGGCTAGTGAGCTAGAATCTGTAAGCAAACACGCAACATGGGATCCAGACACTTGTTCTCTCCATGCATGCGTCTACAACACGGGATATTTGCAGATAAACTTTGTCATTTGGATTTTCATTTCGACAAGACTTTGGTTTGAAAGAAATACGTTGGGGGAGTGGAGTCTTCTGAGACTCTTGCTTTCTCTCCTAGTCTTAGATGTGTTCATTTAGTTTCTAATCTGCAAGAAGACGAGTTTGTGGCGGGGGTGGATTTTTTTCTATCACCTCATCATTCTTCTGGGTTGTGGTCGGTCTCTCATTTTTGTTTTGACCTCTATCCTGGATGTTTGGTTTCATTTTTTGTGGGTTGAATGGTTCATTTGCTTTGGTTATGTGTTGTTTGCGGCAACAGGGCTCTGGAGCTACCGTCTTTTTTTTTCCTTATAGTCTTGTGAGGGTGTTTGGTTGGTCAATCTTGGGTTTGGAAATTCGTAGTGAGCATCTCTCGTGGTGGCTTTCCTTCTCCTTTTGGGACCCTTTCTAGGTAGTGTGGGTTCTATGCATTGTTGTTGAAGGTCTTGAGAGGCGTAGGTGTTTGGGCTCGGGTATCTATTTTCCTTATTTGTCATTTTTACCTTCCACATTGTTGCTTGTCGGGCAGGGAAGGGATTGCATAATAGTTATTTGATCCACCTTAGCCAACAGTCATATGGTTGGCTTCTTCAGTCTGGCTGTGGCATTGAGCCAAAAGGAAGGGTGGTCTCAGCTGTCACCATTGAAGGGGTCAACAACCGAGGCTCTATCAGTAGGTGTGCTCTTGGTAGGGAGGTTGTAGGGGTTGAGAAGTTGTGATGATTCAGCAGTGGGGACGTCCTCGCCGTGGAGGTGACCGTCGGGGGCATCCATGTTGACAGGCTGACAGGGGGATGGACATGAACGAGGATGAGGTGGAAGGTGTCGTCGGGGAAGGATAGGTTTCCCATGCCCTAGCTCCATTCCCATGCTATGTGATCCATCCACCGTCATTGGAGACAATTAAAGAAGAAATCTGAGGTATCCAAGCCAACCTGGACATTCTATGAGAGCACAAATATGAGGATTGAAATGAGATGGTGGCTTACATCAATGATGTGCAATTCAGTCAAAACGAGATCCTGGAGCAGTTGGTTGTGATGAGACGTAGTCAACGTCATAGCAATGAATGAATGGACAAAATTGAAGCACAACTAACCCATATTGACTTCCATATACATGAATATTGCGGGTAGCCAACTAACCCGAGTAACCAAGCTCAGAATCCCCCTCCGTGATATGAAATTTGTAGGTATTTTGCTTATTTTTTTATATATATGGCCATCTTTTCTGTGGAACATACATAATCACTGGGTATATCTCTTATGTTTTTGTCGGGCTCTCCTCACTAACAAATCTAGTCAGAGTGAAGCAAGGAGAGCCGCAGTGTTGAAATTCAACAAGAAAATGCAACACACACACTAGTGTGGGATCACAGGTCACACAGTGATGGGTCCTAGCGATACATTAGTGTGCAAGCCAATTTTTAAATAAATTGGAAAATAAATTGTAATATTATCTCATAAAAACTTGTAATAGTTAACTAAGTGTGATAGACTTAGTTAGCTCAAGAATTTCGAGTTGAGGGTCTAAGGATAGGCATGTAGTGTGATTCTATTATTTACAAGGTCCACTTGTAGCACTAGTGTAGTGTGGGTGGGATCAGTTAACTCACAATAATTGAGTTAAAATCACTTTAACTAGTTCTAGTTGTTTAATGAGTTAGTGGAATATCAAGTGAATTAAAATAGATCTAATTCATCAGTAGTGATCTACTAAGTAACTAATGATTCACTGTTTATAGCTGCATGCATGCTAATTTTGGTGGATACCCAGTTGAGACAAAGGTTCAAGGCTAGTAAACTAGCAGTTGTATTTTAGGAAAAATGCCTAGGTGTAGTTATAAAACCATGAGAAGCCCATGATGAATTGCACAATCAAGGAAGGTTGAATTTGTAGAAATTATACAACAAGCATGTATATCTTGGATTCACCCGATCTAACAATGTGCTAAAGTTAAATACTGAATCACTTCTACAAATATTTTACGGAATTAAAAAACACAATCGCTAATCATATGAACATGAAGAAAGATCAATCACACACAACACATATAATCTCCCGGGGAAAGCTTACAACTAAAAACCCCACTATCTTCTATTGTATATTATACCATGGATCATGAAACAATTACATATAAAAATATTCTCACAAGAGCCCTCAGTACATCAACTAATTGTTTCACACTGTCATACAAAAAATGGAAAATCCCTTAGCCAATTTACTGCCTCCAAACAACCCGCCTTCACTGTGCAATCCCTGCTAAATGCAATTTTGCCTGCCTTGACTGCGCAAGTATCATGGGCACATCCAATGTGTGTTTACTTGCATGTGTGCAAGCGGATAATGTCACAACTGGTAGTCAACTTCCCTTTCACCTAGAACTCAATTGGGTCTCCACTGGATCTTACATGCATGCAGCTAATATTAGTAAATCCTCAGTTGCATGTGAGATCACTGATTGTGAATTAATTAATATCTAATTAACTAGATCTCTTACTAGTGTATCTTCAGTTACAACTAGCACAACTGAGTTTAAAGCACTTAACTAAGTTAAATTGATTTAAAACTTGCACCAACTCATGCACCACTGCACTTCGAACTCTGTTACAACTAGAATTACTCTGCATGTCCCACCAACCAACCTCTAACTCGCAATTGACTGGCTAATTGATTTTTCCACTTCATTTAACTATTTCAAGTCCACATTGAGAATAGATTATAGTTTAATGTCCATCTAAATTAAGGGATAATAAAAATAGACATGCACCCAAAAATAGACCTGTGGGCCCCACCCTAGTGTAGGTGCTTAATGCACTATTGTGGGTGCTGAATCTTCTTGTTGAATATCAACACTCCCTCTCAACAAGAAATGGATTATCCTTCACCCCAATCCTATCTCTATGATATTCAAATTTGCTCCTGGTGAGAGCCTTTGTTAGAATATATGCATCCTGATCTTCCGTGGGAATGTACTGAAGCAACATGATCCCCCTCTGCCCAAAATATCTGATATGATGGTACCGGATATCTATATGCTTGGAACTATCATGAAACACAAGATTAATTGAGAGTTTAATGCAACCCTGATTATCACAATGAACCACTGTCGAACCATCTGAGAATAAAACAAAATAACCAAGATCTTTCTCATCTAGATAGCCTCACATGTAGCTTGGATTGCTTCCATGTATTCTGCTTCTGCGAAATTGAGTGCCACAGATATCTACTTCCCGCTGTACTAAGAAACAACTATAGATCCAAAGCTAAAGATCCCTCATGATGTGCTCTTTCTATCTGATGGACTTCCAGCCCAATTTGCATCCGTGAAGCCATGCAACTTCACTCCATTCGTTCTTCGGTACCATAGACAATACTCTAATGTGCCCCTCAGGTATCTCAGGACATGCTTCCCTGCCTTCCAAAAGAGCCTGGTAGGCTTAACCATAGCTTTCCTCGGCTAGTTAACCACATAGCAAATGTCTGGTCTCGTGTTCACTAGATATATTAGCGAACCCATAACTGTCAATAGACAGTAGCATCCACTACCTCTCTAGAAGTAGCATCCTCTTTCCTCCATTTTCCTGGAAGAGGACTATCCATGGGTTTGCATCTCTCCATGTTAAAATTACCTAGTATCTCCTTTGCATACTTGCCTTGAGACAAAAATAGTTCACCATCCCACTGCCATATTTCCAATCCAAGGAAATAATGAAGGAGGCCCATATCCTTTATTTCGAACTCCCTTGCAAGATCCTCCTTGCATGAGTGTATCAACTGCTCATCACCAGTCAAAATTAGATAATCAACATAAAGAAAAATGATCAATAGCTTACCCTCAACCATGATTTGGTACAGGTTTGCATCTGCTTCAATTTTGGTGAAGCCCAGTGCGGTGAAATAGTTGTTTATCTGAGTGTACCAAGCACGGGGTGCTTGCTTCAGCCCATACAACACTATTTTGAGTCTGCACACATGTGACTCCTTGTTGAAGATCTCTAAACCTTCAGGCTGCTCTATGTACACCTCTTCCTCAATGATACCATTGAGAAACATAGTTTTCACATCCATTTGATGAATGCGCCAGCCCATATGCGCTGAGAGTGCAAGGATGGATCTTATGGAAGAGTACCTTGCGACAAGCGCAAAAGTCTCATCATAATATATCCCCTCGATCTGTGAGAAGCCCCGGGCCACAAATATGGCCTTGTATTTCTCCACACTCCCATCAACAACTTGCTTTACCTCGTAGATCCATCTTGAACCTACCATTGATTTATCAACTAGTCTTGGGACAATTTCCCATGCACTGTTTTTGACAATGGAGTCATACTCCTCCACCATTGCATCAACCCAAATAGGCTACTGCACTGCTTCCTGAAAGGAAGATGGTTCAGTCACAATACATTTGCTCATAAGAGCCATGTATCCAGTAAATCGGTCAGGAGATTTTCTCTATTTGCGATGTGAAGTAGGGGCTCCTACATTTTGTGCAACATCAAGTCTCAGCCTATCAACTTCTGTAGTGTGCCTTCTGCCATTTCTGATGGATGGATCTACATGAGTGGCTTCCTCAACTCCATGAACCTCCTCATGTGGCTGATCCACATCTTGAGACTCATCTTTGGGAACCAGCAGTTCCTCCTCTGCATGCAAGTCCAAATCCCTCTCAAGGGACAACCATATGGATTTCCCCTCATCAATTTTTATATCTCATTGCACAGCAGTCATTCTACTGTTTGGAAAATACACACGATAATTATGGGGTGTCTCTGTGTACCCCAAAACAATCCCAACTTTAGAAGTCAGTTCCAGCTTCTTCCTGGCGTCCTTGGTCACATGCACATAAAAAGATGAGATAGAAATCTTAAAGTGTGAAACATCTGGTTTCTTACCTGTGAAAGCTTCTTCAGGTGTACTCATGCCAAGTACTCTATGAGGACAATAGTTTTGCACATAAACTGCAATTTTGCACGCTTCTGCCCACAAATGAATTGGTAAGCCCTGATCATGCAACATCGCTCGTGTTGCACCCACGATTGTTCTGTTCTTCCTCTCCGCGACCCCATTCTGATGTGGGTTATGGGGTGCTATGAGTTCTCTTCAAATTCCTTCTTTGTTGTAGAAGTTCTTGAATTTGTTAGAGATTTATGCTCCACCATTATCGGTCCCAAGAGCCTTCACTTGCTTCCCCGACTCTTTCTCCACTAGTCTTAAACTCACAAAACTTAGAGAATCTTTGATCTTTCTTCTGCATGAAGAAGATCAAGCATTTACGAGAAAAGTCATCAACAAAGATTACATAGTACTTATGTTTTTCTGTTGAAGCAACCAAGAATGGCCCACACATGTTTGTGTGAAATCTATCAAGGATCCCCGAAGCACGGTTCTCCTTCTCATAAAAGGTGGAATTTACATACTTCCCCATGGTGCAACCCTTGCATTGATCTAATTGAGAAAGTGTTCCCATTGGAAGTCCAATAGATATTTGCTACATGACTTTCAAGGCTCCATGATGAAGATGGCCCAATCGCATGTGCCATAATTCGCCCTTATCCTAGCTCACCACTTTCTTCGCCTTGGCCATCATGGAAACACAACCATCTACCTCCATCTTGTAGAGGTTCTTAACTTGAATCCCTATCCTCTTGGTTTGACCCATTGTTTTATGTCGTAGGAAAGCTTTTCCATCACTAAAACAACGTCATAGCCTATGTCCTCCAAAATTGCGACTGAGACCAAATTTTTATTCAAACCTGGTACATGCATCAAACATTTTAATTGAAATGGTTTTCTTGACTCCCTCTGAAAGGTAATGGTACCAATCCCAGTAGCACTGTACCGTTTGTCCTCTCCCATCTCAATATGCATCTGGAGATATTTCTCCTCCAAGTCACTGAAAATTTCCTTATCTCTCGTTATGTGAAAGGAAGCGCCATTATCCAAATACCACATTGATCCCAATTCACTTGACACCATACATGCAATCAAAAAGAATTCAAGCTCAAAATGCGTGGCAAGGGCCTCACCAGCTGCAGCTCCAAAAACCTGCTTGTTCTTCTTCTTTTGTGGACAGTTAGTAGCAAAATGCCCATGTTCATGACAGTGAAAACACTTCACCTTGGACATGTCCTACTTCTTTCCTTTAGACTCGGATTTAGAATGGAATTTCTTCCCCTTCCCCTTCTTTTCCTTGGCAGCCAAAGAAAAATCCTTTTCATCATCATGCTTTGATGAAGAACCATCTCTAGCGTTCTGCCTGAACTCCTCCTGCACCAAATCCGACCACAGTCGTTCCCAATTTGGCAATTTCTCTCATCCATTGACAGAGTCTTCATAACTGTGCCAACTCTTAGGAAGTCCTAGGAGATCCAAACTCACCGAATCATCATCAACGATTGTTATTCCCACACTCCCCAGTTCATCCCGACAATTGACAAACTTTGTGAGATACTTTGGAATGGTGTCGCCCTTTTCCATCTTTATCTTCCTGAGTTTATCTTTGAGCGCCAATTTCCTATGGTCGCTGTGGCTTTGGAATAGATCCATCAAAGCCTTACACATAGCATATGGTGTAGCTTTCCCATGGAGGCTTGAGACAATGTGGTCTCATACTCCCTCCAATGGGATCCTCCTCACCTTTGCCACTTTCTTTTTCCATGCATCAAGATTGGCAGCATATGGCTTAGGAACATCTTTGTCAATGAATTCCTTCAAGCCATTGTCTTCGAGTACTGCCTCCATCCTTTCCTTCCAAGAAATTTAGTTCGAGCTTCCCTCGATTGCATACTCTAACCTCAAGCCATTGAAAGCCATTTTGATCTTGAATCAACTGTAGCACCAAGAAAGTCTTCTGCAAATTCTAATTCTATCCAATCACAAACTAAACTCCTGCTTCACTTCTGCAATTTCTTGTGCTCTGATACCATGTAGAAATTATACAACAAGAATGTATATCTTGGATTCACTTGATCTAACAATGTGCTAAAGTTAAATACTAAATCACTTCTACAAATATTTTTCATAATTAAAAAACACAATCGCTAATCACATGAACATGAAGAAAGATCAATCACACACAACACAGATAATTTCTCGAGGAAAGCTTACAGCTAAAAACCCCACTATCTTCTATTGTATATTATATCATGGATCATGAAACAATTACATAAAAAACTCTTCTCACAAGAGTCCTTAGTACGTCAGCTAATTGTCTCACGCTCTCATACAAAAATTTGCAAATCCCTTAGCCAATTTACTGCCTCTAGACAACCTGCCTTCACTGTGCAATCCCTACTGAATGCAATCCTTGGATTGATGCAATCATGCCTGCCTTGAATGCGCAAGTATCATGGGCACATCCAATGTGTGTTTACTTGCATTTGTGCAAGTGGATAATGTCACAACTGATAGTCAACTTCCATTTCACCTAGAACTCAACTGGGTCTCCACTGGATCTTACATGCATGCAGCTAAAATTAGTAAATCCTCAGTTGCATGTGAGATCACTGATTTTGAATTAATTAATATTTAATTCACTAGATCTCTCACTAGTGTATCTTCAGTTACAACTAGCACAACTGAGTTTAACTCACTTAACTGAGTTAAACTGATTTACAACTTGCACCAACTCATGCACCACTGCACTTCAAGCACTATTACAACTAGAATTACTCTACATGTCCCACCAACCAACCTCTAACTCGAAATTCACTAGCTAACTGATTTTGCCACTTCAGTTAACTATTGCAAGTCCACATTGATAATATATTACAGTGTAATTTCCATCTAAATTAAGGGATAATAAAATAGACATGGACCTAAAAATAGCCCTGTGGGCCCCACCCTAGTGTAGGTGCTTAATGCAACGAGGTGCTTAATGCACTAGTGCGGGTGTTGAATTTTCTTGTTGAATATCAACATAATTTCCTATTTAATAGGGGTTTAATTCTCTAGGAATTTCATAAGCAGGGTAGGTTGAGGGTAGGCTGATAATTGGCTATTTGTTTGTCTATTTTTGCCTAAATCAGTGTGAAGAAATTGGTAGAGTGTATGAGGTTGTGGTGATCACAAATGCATTGTATTGTTTCATGATTCATTGGTTGATTATACACTAAATATGGAGGGGTTTTGAGTAGTTTCTTTCCCCAGGAATATCTGGTGTTGTGTATTGATTTAATTCTTTCTCTTACTTGCATGTGTTTGAGTGATCGTGTTTTATATTCCGCAGATTTTGTAGAAGGATTCAGTATCTTTCTTTAGTACATTTCATGACTAGATTGAGTCCATTGATATAATTTCTACATGTTATTATAGTTGTGTTAGAGATTTTATACATGGTATCAAAGTGTCAGGAATCACAATAGTGGAGAAGAAATTGAGCTTGCGTTGAACAATATTCAAATTTGTAGGTACTTTATTTGGAGCTATAAGTTGATCAAGATGTCTTTCAATGGCTTAAGACTCAAATATGCACTTAAGGGAAATTTGAATTATATTGCATGGAAGGAAAATATGGAGGCAGTGTTGGAGGACAATGGGTTAGAGGAATTCATAGATAATGATATTCTCAAGCCCGCAACAACAAATGCCCAACTTCTTGATGCATGGCAAAAGAAGGTAGCAAAGGCGAGGATGATCTTGTTAGAGGGAGTTTGAGATCACATTGTCTCAAGTCTCCATGGAAAGACAAATCCATATGATATGTGGAAGGCCTTGACAGATCTGTTTCAAACCAGCAGTGACCACAGAAAATTGGCACTCAAGGAAAAGCTCGGGAAAATCAAAATGGAGAAGGGAGACACAACCCATAAATACTTGATCAAGTTCACTCAATGTCGAGATGAGCTTGGAAGTGTTGGGATTATTGTAGCTGATGATGAATTGGTGAGCCTAGCACTTCTAGGCCTTCCCAATAGTTGGTATAGTTACTAGCTTTCTATGAATGGGAGGGAGAAGTTACCTGATTGGGAGTAGCTATGGTTAGATTTGGTACAAGAAGAGTTTCAGCGGAATACCAAGGATGGATCCTCATCCAAGACTGATGATGAGGAAAATTGTGCCTTGGTTGGTAAGGCGAAGAAGGGGAAAGGAAAGCAGTCCTATTCCAAATATGAGACCGACAAAGAAGGAAAGAAGCATGACATGTCAAAGGTTAAATGTTTTCACTGTCATGATCATGTACACTATGCCACAAATTGTCCACAAAAGAAGAAGAACAACAAGAAGTCTCCAGGAGCTGTAGCAGGTGAAGCTTTGGCCTCACAGATTGAGTTGGAATTCTCTCTCATCGCATGCATGGCGTCAACTCTGATGGGATCTATGTGGTACTTGGATAGTGGAGCATCTTTCCACATGACGGGAAACAAATAACTCTTTAGTAGCTTGGAGGAGAAGGATCTTCAGATGCACATCGAGATGGGTGATGATGGGAGGTATAACGTAACCAAGATTGGTACAGTTACTTTCCATAGACATTCAGGTAAACCTTTCTTATTAAAAGATGTCATGCATGTACCATGATTGAAAAAAAATTTAGTTTCAGTTGCTATGTTGAAGGGTCTTGTATATGATGTGGTTTTTAGTGAAGGAAAGGTTTTCCTTCGTCACAAAGCCATAATAAAGGTAAAGAAGAATGGGGTTTGTGTGAAGAACCTCTACAAACTTGATGTATATGGAGCACAACATTGAGCAGTAAAGCAGGGAAGGTGGTGAGCCAAGATATAAGTGAGTTATGGCATAGGAGATTGGGCCATCTACACCACAGTGCTTTGAGGATCATGCATCAAATTTCTATAGGTCTTCCAAAGGACACTCTTGCGTAGATAGACACATGCAAGGGATGTACCATGGGGAAGTATGAGAAAGTTGTGCGATTGTCCCTTCAGAGGGAGATTTATTTGCATGCATATGAGGAACTCTTAGTTCCAAAGGATGAACCTTGGGATGTGGAGGAACCACAAGTAGAGGATCATGGAGTGGCAAAAACCACTCATGCAGATCCATCCACCAGAAATGGTAGGAAGTGCACCAGAGAAGTTGATAGATTGATGCTAGATGCGACAGATCATGTAGGAGAATCTACATCACAACGCAGGTAGACAAGGTCCCCAGACAGGTACACTGGATACATGGCTCTTATGAGCGAGTGTATTGTGACAAAACCATCCTCTTTTGAGGAAGCAGTGTAGCAGCCAACATGGGTTGATGCCATGGTTGAGGAGTATGACTCCATTATCAGAAACATTACATGGGAAGTGGTCCCAAGACTAGTGGGGAATTAAATGGTTGGATCTAGGTGGATCTACAAGTTGAAGCAAGCAACAGATGGGAGTGTGGAGAAACACAAGGCTAGATTTGTGGCCCGGGGATTCTCATAGGTAAAGGGGATTGACTATGAGGATACTTTTTCACCGGTTGCAAGGTACTCATCGATTAGATCTATACTTGCACTCTTAGCGTAGATGGGATGGCAGATACATCAAATGGATGTAAAGACAACCTTTCTCAATGGATTTATTGAGGAAGAAGTGTACATTAAGCAGTCCAAAGGTTTTGAGACCTTTGATAGGGAGTCACATGTGTGCAGACTCAAGAGAGCACTGTATGGATTGAAGCAAGCACCTCATGCTTAGTACACCAGGATCAACAACTATTTCTTCGGGTTGGGCTTCACAAAGAGTGAAGTGGATGCGAACCTATATCATATTGTGGTTGATGGTAAGATTTTTATTGTTGTACTTTATGTAGATGATATTATACTGACAAGTGATGAGCAACTCATAAATTCTTGCAAATAGGATCTTGCAAAAGAGTTTGAGATGAAGGACATGGGGCTCTTGCATTATTTCCTAAGCTTGGAAATATGGCAAAGAGATAGGGAGCTATTTGTATGTTAGGGAAATTATGCCAAGGATATTCTGAGGAAGTTCCACATGGAGGGCATCAAACCCATGGAGACTCCTCTTGCAGGTAAATAGAGGAAGGAGGATGCTACTTTAGGTGAGGTAGTGGATGCTATTGTTTACAAACAGCTTGAGGGTTCACTTATGTATTTGGTGAACACACGACCATACATATGCTATGCAGTTAGCCAGCTTAGTCAAGCTATGGTTAAGCCTACCAAGCTCTTTTGAAAGTCGGGAAGCATATGTTGAGATATCTTAGGGGCACTACATAGTATGGATAATGGTACAAACAGATAGAGGGAGTGAAGCTTCAAGGCTTCACCGCTGAAGATTGGGCAGGTAGTCCATCAGACAGGAAGAGCACATCAGCGGGCATCTTTAGCATAGGATCAACAACAATTTCTTAGTACAACAGGAAGCAAAGATCAATTTTACTCAGTTCAGCCGAGGCAGAGTACATGGAAACTATTCAAGCTTCTTGTGAGGCCATCTAGATGAGGAAGATACTTGTTGGTTTGTTCGGTCATCAGATGGTTCCGACGGTGATACATTGTGATAACCAGAGTTGCATAAAACTCTTGGTTAATCCAGTATTCCATGATAGGTCCAAGCATATTGACATCTGGTACCACCATCTCAAATATTGTGTTCAAAGGCGCATTATGTTGTTGTAGTACATTCCAACGAAAGATCAGGATGCAAATATCTTGACGAAGGCGCTTGTGAAGAGTAAATTTGAATACCGCAAAGGTGGGATCAGAGTCGCAGATAATCCCTTTCTTGTTGAGAGGAAGTGTTGAAATTCAACAAGAAATTACAACACACACACTAGTGTGGGATCACAAGTCACACATTGATGGGTCCTAGCAATACATTAGTGTGCAAGCCAAATTTTAAATAAATTGTAATGTTATCTCATAACAACTTGTAATAGTTAACTAAGTGTGATAGACTTAGTTAGCTCAATAATTTCGAGTTGAGGGTATAAGGATAGACATGTAGAGTGATTATATTATTTGCAGAGTCTAGTTGCAGTTGTAGCACCAGTGTAGTGTGGGTGGTGTTAGAGTCGGTCTTTACAGCCCTCCGTCAGAGATCATTTCTCTTATTGCATTTCATTGTTTAGGTGTCTCATTCCGCTCATTCATCTGCATTTCGTTAGGGGCATGCCATTGTCTGACCGAAGGGTTTTGTTCATTCATTTTCCCTCATGCTTGTACCTGCTGGGTTGGTCAAATCTTCTCAAAATTCATCAAAGTTCAGTTCATGTCATTTACAGTCCTAGATGTTGTTTTGGTAAAAAAGAGTCAGTTTAGTTTCTAGGTCTAGGGTTTGGTCTTTCGAAATTTTGAATAATGCCCGCAGGCCATGAGGAGGTTTTCAATAAGTTTTCAGTTCAAAATTTTTATCATCAAACATGCTCAAGGACATTTCTTGTTCAAAACTCTGTTTTGAATAAGAAATTGTCAAAATTTGTTTTTGTAATAAAATGTATCTTATCACCATGATGTACTTCACCATGCAAACTCTGGTTTTCCTTTGCTAAGGTTCAACGCCAACATCCCTGCAAAAAATCAACTAATTTCATCATTCAAAGCTCCAAAAAGTCAATGAGGAAACAAAAGACAAAAGTTGTATTAAATGAAAAAATACCAAAGGTAAAAAACATTACAACATGGGTTTTGAAGAAGTAAAAATCAAAACCATCTCTATATGAGATATTTCCCAAGATTATTCATTCATTTGCAACAAGTGTTATTGAGAAAATCTCAGAGAGAAGTCAAGTTTGAAGGTTGAAGAGCAAAACTGTCATTTGAGAAGAGGTCGACTGTGTGTTAAGTTGTGCGCGGCGCATTGGGCTTGCGTGCGGCGCACCCACACGACGCGGCGCAAAGAGCTGAAAAGCTCTGTGTTATTTTCTTCTGGCGCGACGCACCCAAAGGCCACGGCGCATTGGGTCTGCGCGCGACGCACAGAGCCCCAAAGGCCAAATCACTTCCGCTCTACAAAAATTCGATTTGTTTCAGTGCAATTTTCTCCAAGTAAGTGTGTCAAGGCCTGTTTAATGATTTTTAGCTATGGTACTGTGGTTTAGAAGTGAAGAAATCAAATAATTGAGTGGTGAAACATAAACCCTACACCCATATTGAAATTTTCTCCATAGGGTTTTGAAAAGAGGTATTGGATGTTGTTTGGTGTTTAAACTATCATTCCACTTTCATTCGTGCTTTCATTACTGTCACACTATCATACCATAGTTTTTACTCCCATTCCCGCTGTCCCATATCCCTATTCCCTTTGTCCCATGTTTTAAATCCCCAAACCCTATCACTTGTCACCACTTCATATCATTGATAAATCCTGATTACCAAAGATTCAAGGACTGTTTCAATATCCTTGATTTCACTTTAACCCAAGTATATCTTGTCATTGCATTTATACCTATCCCTAAAAACTACAGGTCCCATCACCATCCCACTCCCATATCCTTTGCAAATATTCCTAATTCCCAAATCCCTAATCCCTATACAGTCAAATGACTATTTTCACAAGTTAATTTTCATTTGACAATCCTTTAGCCCACTGTTTATACTTCCCACAGTCCCTCATTTCATTCTTGATACATTTGGCATATTTGGTATTGAAAGGCAAGCACTAATTCATCATTTTCAAACATACACCTAACTCTTATTTTCACCATACATATATCAGCATATATTTGTCAAACACCTTGTTTTCAGCACCATCTGGAGTTGGTTCGCTTATTTGTCCTACATTTGTGTGATGGTCATGTTAATCTTGCTGGAGTGAACTTCACCTTGACACCCGAGACTATTTTTGAGGTGACTGGGATACCGAACATTGGTGAGGAGTGGAATAAGAGACAGCAGCTGGATAGAGCATATTATGAACCTTACATCAGGCCTAGATATTTGAGGTAGTTGAGCAGATTATTCCCGTTCCGGTTTCTGAAGGAGTCCTATGCACCATTAATGAAACTCATCATTAGATACTTCAGCTGCGAGGGTAGATTCTCGCGCCTTTATGCATATCATATCAGACTTTTGATGCATTTCACGAGAGTGCGAATGATGAATGTTCCATACTTCATGTGCCGAAACATAGAGCGTATGACTACCCTTGTGCAGAAGAAGACTCCGGAGCAGTAGCATAACAACATTTATCATTACGCGCTCATCAAAATCATTGTGGTACATCAGCTTGGTTTGCAGGGCATCACATGGGATGAGTTCATCTCTCGTGACTTCTTTGCAGCCCCCCAGCCTCCTCCCGAGATTGTTCATGATGAGGCAGAGCCTTCACATCAGTTTGAGGTTCCTGAGACTGAGCCTATCAGTGCTCCAGTGTATGTGACATATCAGAGAGGCCACAAAGCCTTATTTGCAGCAGCACGACGAGTACTATCTCCACCAGGGGTGGAAGGGGTCTCGTTATCTTCAACGGCAGCGCGAGTACTATCTCCACATGGCGTGGAAGGGGTCTCACCTTCGACATCAACACAGGTACAGGTTCAAGATAGAGGCAAGAGGCCTATGCACGATGAGGGCTCTTCAGGAGGCCAAGACACTGATTTTATACTCATCGATGTTGATGCGAGCTCTCCCAGCTCAAAACTGAAAGAGATAATCCAGGAGCAGAAAGCTGAGATCGGAACACTGACCGAGAAATTGCAGAGATCTCAGTGGGTTATAAATTACTTGGAGCAACAGAATAAACAACTGGAGGATCAGCAGACACTCATAGAGTTACGGCAAATCCATGAAGACCGAGAATTGGCCCGAAAGAGACCAGGTGACATGACACCAGTTGAGCGAGAGACTTGCCTTACGCACGTCAACATTCATCTGGAGAAGCTCTTGGTGAAGGCCAATAGGGACAAAGACATGCTCAGACATATGAAGAATCACTATTGGGCCCGCACACACGTTTGCAGAGCAAAAATGAAGATCTTGAAGGCAAGGTTGAGAAGAGCACTAAAACGTCGGAAAAGGCCGGATCCGCTCCGAATCTTGGCCGAAGCTTCCTTGGCTGAGCGTGAGACATGATGGGAGACCTTCACTCCAAATTTCAGCAAATTTGGAGAATATTTTGTCATTTTGAAAATTTTGGTTGCAAAACAGGTTTTTCCGCTCGACGCGTCGCGCCACCCAACTCGCGCTTATGATTGGGACATCTTCTGAAGGAAAAATTTGCATTTTTGGGTTTGTCATGATATATTATGTATGCTCAGGAATGGCTGAAGCATTTCATCAAATTCTGGGCTGCCTAAAGGGCCAAAAACACTCCAAAAATGGCCTTTCTGCCACTTTTTGCACCAGCAGGAACTAGTCTTGGTAGTTTGCAGTTTTGGAGGGATAAATGACATCCAAATTGAACAATTCCACTTGGGTTGGATAGCAGAAATCCATGGCTTTCCAACGAGCTATCATGAGCTCAATTTGGACTTCGGGAAGTGCCCCAGAAATAGGGTCAAAGTGGCGCTACGCATAGAGAATTTGGGAGCGACGCATAGAGGAATTTTGCCCAAATTTCACTTTTCAGCCCAGAAATTCGCCCAGTTTTGACTAGTTTTACTCTTTCCTGTGATAATTGATCTATCTTGATGTAATTTGGTAACTATGATGTAAATTTGGCATGTTTTTACTTGTTCTAGAGGATTCATTCACTAAAAAGTGAAAATTAAGTGAATGGATCTGTTTCCTAGCATATAGAGGCAAGTTGTTTGGCTGCCTAGATTTTAGCTCCATGTTTAGAATTGGTTGAAACAGCTCCTAGAAGGATGAGCTCGAACCCTAGAGGCATGGGAAGGGGTTAGGATGGTCTATATATTGTATTTTCTGAGACATTTTCAGGGTTGGATACTTGGGAAAAGTTTGGCACCTCATTGTACATTCATTTTAGATTTTTGGCAAAGGAAAGACTAGAGTTTTGCAGCACTTGTTGGGATCCTTGTGGCTTCTGAGTTTTGATGATGTTCTTCTCATGTTATTGTAAGTTTCATTAATTTTATATGTATTCCATTTCCCTTCTCTATTCTTCTGAATTAAACAAATGAGTATTTGAGGTAGAATTCATTGATTTGTTGGTGCTCTGCCTTAGACTTTTGTTTAGTTTTACATGTTTTTCGTCAGTTTGAAGAGGATCCTTGCACTCTCTTGCCCTCTTCAGCTCCTCAGCAGTATTTTCAATCCATTCATTTGATCTCAGACATCAAAGCCGCTGCCTACCTCTCCCCAACTTGAACTCTGCAAGAATTTGGCCTCATCCCCAAGCCCAAAATTGTTTTTCCCTTTTTTCAACAAAAACCCCTAAAAATCAAAATAAAATCCTCTTATTTGTTTATCTAGCCTAAGATCAGTTGTTATTTTAGTCATCTCAAGCCCCTTTGAATATTTTCAGGGAGATTGACCCGGAGAGAGCCCTCTCCTGTCCTCGTAGGGCTAGCTACGAGGCTGAGCGTGGTATGGTGTTGTCCTTCTTCTGCCTTATTTCAACCTAAGTTGTATTTAGGAACTAACATAGTGGCGACCATACTAGGGAGAAAATGGTTTGCTTGTTGATGTTATTTGTTTCATAAGTTTTAGACGGAGTCTGAAGTCACGCCAGGTAGCTTTCGAAACACTTTTGCCTTGCATTAGCGGAAGTAGATAAACGCTGCTTCAGTCGATCTCCAATTTAGCTTGTGAACGTGACATTTGCCTTGTGAATTACCCCAGTATATTTCATCGTTCTGGAATTTTGGGTGATTGAGTCTAGAATTTGATAGGTTGAATAGATCGGTTTTGTCCTTTGATTTTTGAATAAGATAAACACACTGGCTTCCAGAAGACATACTAGATCACATCCCGATCCTGATCCGCCTCCAGTGCATGAGAATCCCAATCTGATTTCAAAAATCCTCCATCGAGAAAGTCTCGTGATCCCTTTGTTTAAATCTAATTCATACCCTACTGTATTTAAATTCATTGAAGATATTGAGTTTGACGATCGGTTCGAGTTGTCGTTGTTTGAAACTAAATCTGAAAGTGCTACTAGTTCTACCGTCATAAATCCTGAGTTTATCAAGTATCTTGAGATTGAACAAGCCAATAGATCCATTGATAATTACATTTTGAATCTTCAGAAATCTATTGTGGCAACGAATATCCCTGAATTCATAGAGTCTGCTTCTGAAACTCTTGGTCCATCAGTAGTTACATCTGATTCAAAAGTTCATGCTGAACCCTCTTTCATTCCTACCATTCCCATACAACCATCCATTTCTGATCAGCAATCAGTAGTAGTTCCTCCTCCATCTCCACCACATACCCCTCATACACCTACTACTCCTTCTCCACCCGTTTCTCCAAGACAGATCATAAATCCACCAAGAGCAATGGCTGCTAGATTCGCACCTCTTGTTCTGCCAGCAAAATTGGATCCCATGCCCGCTGATTATCAGAGTAAAATTCCTTTTTTTGATGGTACTCCTCAAAGTGTGCCCGCTCAGCAGCATATTGACAGAATGACAGAATTTTTGGACCTCCATGAAATTGATGAAGAGAATGTCTCCATGAGATTATTTGTGCAAACTTTTGGAGGTGAGGTACGTAAATGGTTCAGAGCTTTGCAGCCCAGAAGTATTAATAAATTGGAAGAGCTTTAGAGACAGTTTCTAGATCGGTGGGAAATGAAAAAAGATCCGCTTCATATCACTTCTGAGTATACCAAGATCAAGCACAATCATGGTGAGTCCGTCCAAGATTATATTATCAGATTTAATGCGGTTTATAATGCAATTCCTGATGACTTGAGGCCTTCTAAGAAATCAGCTTTGTTAAAATTTCTGGATGGTTTTGATCCGGAGATGGCCTATTCATTACGAGATAGAGATCTGTACACTTTAGAGGACATGCAGAAGATTTCCATGAGTGTTGAGGTGAATTTGAATGATAAGAGAGCTAGATTGAAAGCAGAGAAGAAAGTTGTGATAAAGGAAGAAGCTTCTACATCCACATATCAGATACTTCACAAAGTGTAAAAAATGTTTGAAAGGTTCACTCTTGATAAGCCTGAACCGTAGATTCGAAATCCCAATTTCCGTGGTCAGCAACAGCCACAATTCAGGATTAAGCAATGAGAACAACGAGCACAAGAACCAGCAGTCCAACAGCAAATAAAGACACCTCTTCAGCAGAATTTTGTTGGTCAGGATTCAGATGATGAAGATGATGTAGTAGGGGAGGAAAATCATTTCTTTACTCTTGATGATTTGCCCATTTATATCACTGAAGATGATGAGTATGCAGAAAGTTCAGCGGTACAAAAAGATGAGGATTTTATCTTGGCTAATGATGTTGCTCTTGAAGAAGAGTTGGATGAGTATTAGAGAGGTTATATGAATGCATTGTCAGCCCAGCAGAAGCAATATTCTCTCAGAAACAGAGATGTACCAGTCAATCTAATTCAGAAGAGAAAGTAAGTTTCAGCACCTAAAAATGATTCACCTGTTGCACAAAAGAAAGCAAAAGAGATAGTTGATCCACTGCCACCAAGTCATCATCAGCAGAAAAATCACATCACCCAATTACATCGAAGGAGAAGGTTGAAAAGAAAGATGTTCCAGCCAAAGAGATCAAGAAGAATTTTGCCTTTAGTTTGGAGAATGAGATTTCAAAATTAAAGGTATCCATTCCCTTGACCGAACTAATGAGGAACAACAGTTATAAAGGTCAATTTTCCAAAATTTTGAATTTCGATCCCATGTATGATATGGTGAATATTGAAGATGATCAGCCAGAACTGATATTTGGACCATCTTTAGATGGTGAGTCTCCGGACAGCGAAGTGCCTCCTTTTTATATCAGTCTTCGATTGCATGAGTTTGTATTGCATAATGCCATGTTCGATTCCGGTGCTTCCCATAATCTTATGCCGAAATAAATCATGGAAAATTTGGGTTTAGACATTACCAGGAAGTACCATGATATTTATTCATTTGATTCTAGGAGAGTGAAATATATTGGGCTCATTAAAGACTTGGTTGTAAGTTTGGATCAGATTCCTACAAAAAATGTTTTGATGGATGTTGTTGTAGTAGACATTCCTCCGAGATTTGGTATGTTGCTTTCCAGATCTTGGGGAGAAAAATTGAAAGGGACATTACAATTAGATTTCTCCTATGCGACGATTCCCGTGTTTGGCCAAATGAGAAAATTGTATCGGGAACAAAAAATGAAGTATATGATTACAACCAAGGAGAAACCGATCAATCATCCGATTAATTATGTACATACAGATCTAGAGTCTTTTGTTTTGTTTGTCGATAGTTTCAATGATGTAGACAGTCAGTTAGTTCAAGCAGAAGATATTCCAGAGATTACCGAGAATTTCAGAGAATTTTTGCAGAAAGAAAGGCAAAAGCCGGAAAGCACAGTTGAGCAATTAGCTAAAGATAGTGGACAGCAAGCAGAAAAAACAGAGCTAGCACAATTTCATCACTTAGAGGATGATGAAGAGGGTCTATGGACCATGGATTTCGATGGTGCAGTGGGCAATGATGGTGCTGGGATTGGTATTTGGGTACGCAGTCCTTTTTCCACTCCAAATAAGGTACCAAGCAATGTACGGGTATGTTCTTACAAATTAGCATTTGATTGTTCAAACAATGAGGCTAAGTATGAAGCTCTCATTGCTGGCCTAAAGATTCTTAGAAAGCTGAATTCTAAGAGAATTGCAGTCTATGGCGACTCTGAATTGGTGATTAAGCAGGTAAAGGGTGAATATCAAATGAAACATCCCCGGATGTGAGCTTACCGGAACGCTATCCTTGATATTTTAAAGCAGTTTTCAGATTATACCTTGACTTGTATTGCTCGCATTCAAAATGGAATTGCAGATGCACTTGCTAAGGCAGCAAGTAACTTGAAGATCCCAATGAATTCAAGTAATAAGTTCGAAATCCATGTGAAGCAGCATCCTACCGTCCCAGATAATCAGAGATGTTGGCAAGTTTTCCAAGATGATGATGAGATTAATGATTTTCTGCAAAGTAAAGGTAAGTTCAAAGATACCTCAATCGATGTAGAATATGATAATGGTGATGATGTTCAAGTAAATCAAATGGAGGTGTTGCAGCTGAAATATAACATTATTCCTAAAGGTTTGATACCTTTAGAAGAACTCTTCGATCAGGATGATGTGGCCAAGAAGCCAACTTTACGACTGACTGAAAATGGATTTAAGGATGTAAATATTTGGACAACCGAACACCCCAAAATGGTGAAGTTATCCAAATCATTGTCACCGGAGGTAAGAGCTGAATATGTAATTTTGTTGTCTTCATTTGCTGATGCTTTCGCTTGGGATTACTTAGATTTAAAGACGTATGACACTAATATCATCCAGCATACTATCCCTATTAAGCCTAATCAGAAGCCTTTTAGACAAAAGCTAAGAAGAATCAATCCAAAGTTGCTGTTGAGTCCCAAACTTGCATTTTTCCTATACACCTTTCTAGACTTTTTCCATTTACCTGGACCTCTTAAGTCATCAACATCATTGCATATTAATCATAAAAGAGCATTTAAAGTGGTTTTTAACTATGTTTTTTGTCTGCTGTTTGAATTAGATTTTTGCTCATTGAGCTGCGAAATCTTGTCACTTTCCGCAGCTGCTTCAACTTTCCGCAGCCATTTTGTTAAAATCCATATTGCAGGTGTCTTCAGGAAAATCGAGCCACATGGGCAAGTTGGAAATAACATGGATATGGACCAAGTCCTATTGGCTCAGTCGAATTCACCAAAGAAGGCCGTGGTCAAAGGTAGTCAAGCGGTGGTCAACCTAAGAGTCCTATGGTGACAGAACTCTGTTTTTCACCACGTGAAGACTTGCATGGCCGTTCCTAAGTCTCAGGGGACATATCAACACCTGTGAACTGCTCCATAAGCCGAATTCAATGGCCACTCTCCATAGATTTAATCTTCACGGCAGCCATAATGCTAGATTTCTGGACGTGGTCGTTCACGTGTCTTTTATCAGCGCAGTTTGTAGGAAATTAGTTATGTCATCCTCTGTTATAAATAATGCGTTCTCATATGCATAATAGTTAGATTTTGTAATTTAATTTTGGCTGTCAAGAAAGCCCACTGTGCCGTGACATTATTTCCTTGTTATGACTGTGTTTTGAATACATGAGAAGACTATGTTCATAAGCATAATTCGTGTTTGATAGCTATTCCCCGAGGATTGTGCAGAGGGCCCCTGCACACGCCGAGGTTTTGTTTATTGCAGTATAGTTTCATGCTTTATTTCCTTACGTTCATTATGCCATAAGTTATTCACGTGTATATATTACATCTCTTATGGTATTAACGTTTTATTTCTGTTCATAATTTTTCATGCTTTATACTGCTGTTAACTGATCAGTGTCTTTGTTCCAGATTACAATAGGCAGCCCGGGCATTTGCACATAGTTTTACAATGACTAATGACATGGAATCAGTCTTGTCCTTCTGTTGATTTATTTTTCTTAGCTTTTAATTCCAGCACTATTTTATTTATTTCAGTTTTGTACATTTTCTTTATTAGTTAGATTAGATATTAAATTACTCATGTCATTATCAGTTACCTCCGAAAGCCATAGCGAGACTAATGGTGAGGGATTGAAGTATGAGTGTGTAGTTTGATATTAGTTTATTTTTCTCCAAGTTAGATATTAAATTGCTCATGTCATTATCAGTTACCTCCGAAAGCCATAGCGAGACTAATGGTGAGGGATTGAAGTATGAGTGTGTAATTTGATATTAGTTTATTTTTCTGCAAATTAGATATTAGATTGCTCAAGTTGTTTATGATTACCTTCGAAAGCCATAGCGAGACTAATGGTGAGGGGTTAGAATATGAGTTGATGTAATTTGATTTTAGCTTTACTTTGCTTGCAATTCTTGGATTTCTTTGAGCATAGTTTCTTTTGTATTTAGACAGCAGCAAGGGTAATGGGTTTCATGATCAATAGTTCACTATTTGTTTGACTAGTATAGTGGCACATTTTCATTTTCTTTTAGGAATTAATTTTTTCATTGCATGTTTTAAAACCCTTTTGAAGTTTGAAGTTTGGGAAATCATTATAAAGGACATCATTGCCTTGAAAATTTATATCCATACTTGTCTTTTAGAATTTCCATCTCACATTAGGAAACCAACCAAGATAAAAACCCAAGATAAATAAAAAAACCAAAAACGACAAAAAGTAAGAGATAGGTTATCTTGCACATATAGTGCGCCACACTTCGTCAGCTTACGAATCCCGGATTGACAAATTAATGTAGCAATTTAGGACACACTAAATTGACCAAACATTTTGGCGCCGTTGCTGGGGAAGTGTAACTAGGTAGCCAATTTCTTAAAAAAAAAACAAAATAATAAAAAGAAGGGAAAACTTGATAACTTCTTGAAGTATGCTCTCCTCTTGCACCTAGTGTGATCTGGAGGATCAGAAAAGAGAGTTATTGGTTCAATAATTTCTTAAGTATGCTCTCTTCTTGCACCTAGTGTGACTTGGAAGATTAGAAAGAGAATTATTAGCCCAACTTAAAAAAAAAAAAATGACATGCATAGAGCAAGAGATTCTAGTGGAAGGTTTATAGCTAGAGCCAAGAGTTCGATTTTCACAACTCCATCTTCTTCAAGGCATAGACAAGATTCACCACCATCTACCCCTAGCCTTAAGATTCTTGGAATTCAAGGAGCAGCTGAATTAGAGGATTCTCCTACACCATCTACCAAATCTCATTTAGAAGAGGACCCTTTATTTACTTCTACAAGAGAGTATATTGTAATTAAAGAAGTAGAATCACCTGAAGAAGAAAAGGAAGAGACTCCCTCTCATCCTCCCTTGATAGAAGAACCAGAGGAATTTGAGGACTCTAAAGAAACTATCATGACAGAGGAAATAATAGATAGATTCGGAGGTAGAGGTAGAGGTAGAGGAGGAGGAAATAATGGAGACAACAATGGTGGAGGTGAAGGTAATAATGGAAGAAATAGGGAAGGAGACAACTGGTTTGGATTCCCTATAGTTGACGAGGAAACTCATACAACGATGAAAAACATCTCACCATCTGTCCTCCCCAACTTTTATGGATTGCGAAGTGAGGATCCTCAAACATTTCTGTTTGAGTTTGAAGTCGTGTGCCGAACCTATGACTATATGGAAGACTCTCAAAAACTCAAACTGTTTCCTTCAACATTGAAGGGAGCTGCTTTGAAATGGTTCATGGGATTAGTCACCCAATCTATTAGGACTTGGAATGATATGAAACAAACATTTTTGGATAGATACCTGGACTATTGCATGCCCACCAATCACAAGGATGAGGTATTCAAAATGGTGCAAAAAGAAGATGAAAATTTGGAAGATTTACTTGAGAGATTTCAATACAACTTAAAAAGAGCAAAGATGAGCAACTTAGATGATGAAACTTTGAAATCCCTTATATTAAAAGCCATCAGAGATGAATGGATAGATATTTTAAACATGATGGGGAAAGGAGACACTTCTCAACTTCCACTTCGTGACATAACAGAACTATGTGTCCATCAATCAAGGGGAAAATCTAAAACGGGAAAAGAGCCTAGAGATCCTTCTCTTATCAGGGCAAACAAATCTGCAACTGGATCAGTAAGTAGGGCAGAGATTGGCAATATGCTTGATGAATTCAAAACTGATATCTTAGGGAGCCTTAGTGAACAACTAGACACCCTTAAAATTCAAAACAAGCAGAAAGCATAAACCGATGCTCTAGCCATCTTTTGTCCGAAATGTAGGAAGAAACATGCTTTAAGGGAATGTCCCTTGGATGAAAAAGTTGTAGAAACATGTATGATTTTCTCAGATAATCATGAGACCAAGGATTGTCCTTCAATTCCTGGACTCAAAGCTGTCTTTCAAGAAGATCCAAATTCAGTAGAATCTCTCTGTTTTGTTGCAAGAAGACCTTGGCAGGGACAACAAACTCAAGGTTTTAACAACCCTATGAATTCTCAACCCCCACTAAATTGGAATCCTTGGCAACAACCTTGGCCCCAACCTCAAAATTCATATCAGTCATGGGTACAAGGTATGCAAAATCCTTATGGGAGATTTGCTCAATTTTATCAATATCCTCCATCTTTTCAAAATCAACAAGCTCCACAACTTCCAAACCCAAATCTACAACTTCCATTTCCATTTCCACAACAACAACCTTCTCAACAAAATCCAAATCCTCAACTCATGCTTCCATTCAAACAAAAGACAAATCAACTTCCAGCTCAGCCATTGCCAAATCCTAACAATAAAAATCCTCAGAATACTTACATGATAGAAGGACAACAATTTCCTACCTATATGATTTTTCCTCTCAATGATGTACAACTCAGGTCTGGTAGAGTTTTAGAAAAACCTTCTATAGATGTCCAAGAGCAAGATACCTCTAAGGAGGACTCTCTTAAAGTCAATAAGGGTTCTGAGGAAGCATCTCTTCAAAACTAAAAAATTCAAAAAGAGAAAGAAAATTTATCCCCCACAACTCCTATAGTTGAACAACCTGCATTTTCATCCACACCTCCTTTCCCTGAAAGATTACAAATTGATAAAGGGGTGGAAAAACAAATCTTGTTGCCTAACTATGATTTTCTAGATGAATTAAAGAATGTTTGTATCAAGATTCCCTTGCTACAAGCCATTAGAGAGATTCCTATTCTAGCAAAAACAATAAAGGAGTTGAGTCTCAAAAGACCAGGAAGGAAACTAAGAGATACAAGAAGAATCCACCTGGTAGGAAAAATTGCAGATATCACGATGGGAAAAATTACCATGCAGAATTATGTAGATCCAGATAGTCCAATTGTCAAAACACATATAAATGGGATAGAAATTCCAAACACATTGATTGACTTAGGGGCTGCTATCAACATTATGAGTAGACAGATTATGGAACAGCTAAAACTTCCTAATCTTCTTTTTACACCTACTTTACTACAACTTGCAGATCGATCAATTATCAAACCAGATGGTGTATTAGAAGATATTTCAGTCTCCTTAGATTCTTGGGAATATCCAGTAGATTTTATGATTTTGACTCCCAAGAGTAATCTAGGAGGGCACCCACTTATCTTAGGAAAACCTTGGCTAGCCACAGCTGATGCTTTCATTAGTTGTAGATCTGGGGATATGTACATTTCTAATGGTAATTCGACAAAGAAATTCAATTTGTATCCTCTAGCAAAAGCAATCACAGAAGTAGGAGACAATGAATGGGTTGATGATGAGGACACTATACAACCTGTCTTTACCATTTCTGAAATCAGTGAGGATAGTCAAATTCCGAACACATTAGAAAATTTTGAGACATCTTCAGAATATGACCCCACACAATTTCAGTTGGAATCTGACATAGAATATTTATCATCAAGACAAATGTCTCTTTACTCTATGGAAGAGTTCGGTAGTTCTACCATTGAGATTTTTCCAAGAAAAACATTAAATATCAACAAAAATTTGGAAAAGTCACAACAGGAGGAACTAACCAAAATCTTGCAAAAACATTCTACTGCATTTGCATGGGAGTATACTGATATGAAAGGTATTGATCCTAAGACTTGCATCCATCATATCTATATTGAGGAAAACAATAGACCAATCAGACAACCTCAAAGAAGGATGAATCCAAATCTTAGGGAAATAGTGAAAGAAGAGCTCCAAAAACTTCTCAATGTAAACTTCATTTATCCAATTTCAGATAGCCGATGGGTTTCTCCTTTGGTTATAGTACCTAAAAAGAATGGTAACTGGAGAGTATGCATTGATTACAGGGAATTGAACAAAGCAACTTTGAAGGATCACTTTCCTTTGCCTTTTATTGATCAGGTATTAGATACATTAGCAGGTAAAAAGTACTTTTCATTTTTTGATGGTTTTAGTGGCTATAATCAAATTCAGGTAGCACCTGAAGATCAAGATAAGACCACATTTACTTGTCCATGGGGAACTTTTGCCTACCGAGTGCTTCCTTTTGGGTTATGTAATGCACCAGCAACATTCCAAAGAGCAGTACTAGGAATTTTTTCTGATCTAATCCATGATCGTGTAGAGGTTTATATGGATGATTTTACAGTTTATGGTAATTCATTTGAAGAGGCATTAGAAAATTTGGAAAAAGTTCTTATAAGATGTAAAGAAACAAACCTTTCATTAAGCCATGAAAATGCTTTATGATGTTTACTGAAGGGATTGTTTTAGGACATCATATTTCAGGAGATGGGATTAAGGTTGATAGATCAAAAGTTGAAGTCATCTCCAAGTTGCCTATTCCAAATTGTCAAAGAGATGTTAGAAGTTTTCTAGGATTTACTGGTTACCATAGAAGATTTATAGAAAACTTCACTAAAATAGCATCTCCACTCTTCAAATTGCTTACAAAAGACTGTGAATTTAAATGGGATCCTGATTGTCAATCAGCTTTTGAAACTTTGAAAACAAGAATATTTGAAGCACCTATCTTGAGAGGACCAAATTGGAAACTCCCTTTCCATATTTCTACGGATGCTTCAGATATAGCTCTAGGAGCTGTGTTGGGTCAAAAAGATTTAGTTCCTTATGCCATTTATTATACCAGTAAAAATTTGACTCCCACAGAGTTGAACTATACTGTGACTGAAAAAGAGTTTTTAGCTGTTGTTCATGCAATTAATAAGTTTAGACATTACATAACAGGCTATGAAACTTTTATTCATACCGACCATTCTGCAATTAGATATTTAATGAACAAACCTGTTACTAATGGCAGAGTGACAAGATGGCTTTTACTTTTGCAAGAATTCAATATTACCGTGTTGGATAGACCAGGAAAACAGAATACAGTAGCTGATTTCTTGTCTAGGATTCAGAATACTAAAGAAGATTCTCCTGTAGAGGATAAGTTTCCTGATGAATACTTGTTTGCAGTAACTATTAAGACTCCTTGGTATGCAGATATTGCTAACTATTTGGTTATAGGAAAACTGCCTTCACATTTATTTCCAAGTGAAAAACGAAAAATTATTCAGGAGAGTTCAAAATATTCATGGATTTCTAACGAATTGTTTAAAACAGGGCCAGATCTTGTGATCAGAAGATGTGTCAGGGAGGATGAAATGCCTGATATCCTCAAGGCATGTCATGATGAACCATGCGGCAGACACTTTGCTGACAAAAGGACAACCTATAAAATCCTCTCTTTAGGATATTGTTGGCCTTCCCTCTTCAAAGATGCAAAACAATATGTCAAAAGGTGTGACAGCTGCCAAAGAGTATGGAAACCTACCCTTTCAAATGAAATGCCATTGCAAACACAGGTACTCATTGAACCCTTTGAAAAATGGGCTTTAGATTTCATTGGAACTATTAATCCACCATCTAAGCAAAAGAAGTATATATTGGTTTGTACTGATTATGTTACTAAATGGGTGGAAGCCAAAGCATTAGTGTCTGCTACTGAAAATTCAGTTGTTAATTTTCTTTATGAGGATATTTTTACTCGCTTAGGTGTTCCAAGAGAAATTGTGATAGATCAGGGAAGCCAATTCACATCCAACCTGGTGGAGAAGCTGATGGAAGAATACAAAATCAAGCACAGAAGATATACTCCTTACCATCCGCAAGAAAATGGTCAAGTGGAGTCTACAAACAAAGTTCTCGAAATTATCATCACCAAAACTGTTCATCTACACAGAAGAGATTGGGCAGAAAGGCTTCTTGAAGCCTTGTGGGCCTACAGAACTACATGGAGAAATACAACAAGACATTCTCCCTATGAACTTGTTTATGGGAAAGAAGTCCTGTTCCCCATTGAGTTCCAAATCAAAACCTTCAAGATGGCAGTTCAGTTGGGGATGGATCTATCAGAAGCCCAAAAGCATAGAATGGAGCAGTTGAATGAGCTAGATGAGATCAGACAAGAGGCAATTCTAAGAACTGATCTAGTTCAATATCAAAGAGATAAATGGCATGACAAATACATCAAAGAGAAGAAGTTTCAAGAAGGAGATTGGGCATTGTTATTTGATTCCAAGTTTAAAGATTTTAAAGGAAAATTTTAGACTCATTGGCTTGGGCCATATGAGATTGACAAGATCTTTAGCAATGGAGTGGTAAGAATCAAGACCATTGATGAATCTCAAACTCCTCTTATTGTGAATGGCCACAGATTAAAGATCTATCATAAGCCACTCTCAAAAGAGGAATTTGTCAAAATGTTTCAAGATAATTCTGCAATAAGGCTGGTGAAGAAGAATCCTTCTTCTCCACCAGCCTAGCCTTTGTTATTTTTAGTTTCATTAAAATAAATAAATAAATAAATAAAAAATAAAAAAAATTGTATAAGCCTGAAAACCAATCACTGATTGGCAGTCTTATACAGAAAATGTAGGGTGAAAATCAGGAACACCTGACACCCTATATTTTCCAAAAAAAAAAAATTATGTCTCTCTCTCTCTCATTTCACAAGTTTTATGACAACCCACTCCATTTCACTCCATTTCATTCCACTCCACTTCATTTCATTTCACTCCATTTCATCTATTTCATTTCATTTCACCGATAAAATTTTTCTTTCATGACCATTTTCATTCAGTCAGTTATCATCTATCCATCTCCATTCACCCAAATAATTGCTGTGTCAGTTTCCGCAGCTGACACCAGTTTTCGCAGCCAGAAGCAGTTTCTGCAGCCACCACTCTGTTTTTCAAAAATTTACAGTCAGAAGTTAGTTCAACAATCATGAAATCAAATGCAGGTATGAGGACATATTATGAAGACATGAGGCATTCAAAAGCATCAACGAGGAGCAACTGATTGAAGACTAATGAAAAATGGCAAGAATTCCAATGTATGAGTAGAAATTTATTTCAAATGGCATTCAAGCACATTTTTACATAGTTATAAACCATAGCTCCATTATATGCAATGATTGCATTGATAACTCCATAATCGTTCCACAATCTCTATATGATTCCCCCATAATCCTTGTATTCATTTTTAAACAGTCTCATAATCAAGCCTCCGGTCTTCACTCATGTTCGGCTATACTTTGATACTCCACCTGTAATTATGGAACGTGGTTGATTTGACTACGGCTTCTCTCAGCCAATCCGCAGCCATTTCATAAACGTGCTTGCGTCTACTCTGCAGCCACCCAATTTTAAATATTTCCGGATGCACTTTACTCCCCCTACTGTTCTATTGACCTCACGGCTGCATTTCCACCGTGCTCACATAAGCTTTCACCCCACTTTGTTCTCTGTTCCGCTTCATTCCGTGTACCTATTCTCTAATATCCGCTTACAGTCACTGGTCTCCTTCATAAACCCTGTTCATTTCCGCTAACTCAGCTATCTTACCTCCGCTAAACTCGCCTCACGCAGATGAGTTTTAAAGAACAGAAGGAAAGATGGGTCGGTTGTTGAGGGCAGAACCAGAGGGACCTAAATTTATGGAAGGATACCCGCAAGTCAAAGACATATTGAAAAAGGAAAAATGGCTTCGGTTTATTCAAAATTTTAAAGGCTACAATAAGGAGGTAACAAAATCTTTTGCGAGGTCTTTCAACGGCCTGGAGGTGGAAATTGGGGACCTCAAATTTACAGTGACTGAGGCATCCATAGCAGTTGCTACAGAACTCCCTCAAGAAGGTGAACGTTGGTTCAAGAACAAGAGCATTGGCGAGGAAGCCTGGATAGTGATCCTACGTAACCCAGGTATGGATGTCACCATTTTCAAAAAGGGAATTCCTGTTCATGCTTTAAAAGAAGAGTGGGCCAGTTTACTGTTGGTTATTCAAAAGTTTATCACGTGTGAGGGACGTTTTGGATCAATGTACATGTATCATACTCGACTGTTGATGAATTTCCTAGACAACCAAACCCTCAATCTGCCATACTTTTTACTAAACAGTTTGAAAAAGATGTCTGTAACCGTCCAAAAGCATCTGGGGGATGTAGAACCACATTTGTATCACCATGGTCTCATGAAAATCTTGATATAAAAACAATTAAAAGGGAAAAAGGACACCTGGGAGCATTTTTTAATTAGAAATTTCTTTGAAGAACCCCAAGAACCCTTGAAGGTAGTACATCAAAAAGAAGTAGAAGAAAGAGAAAAAATGTTAAAATTTAAAGCACTCCTACTAACACAGTTGAAAGAACTAGTAGAGAAGAAAGACTGTCAAAAAGGAAGAAGGAAAAGACTGAGGATAAAAAGCCAACAAAATCAAAAGAGAAAAGAAGAATTGAGGCTATGCATCAAACCCATTCCTCAGAAGAAGACCATAAAGTATTCTCTGAGAGACTAATTCACCTTCAAGAACAATCAGCCATGGCCAAAAAGAAAGGAAAAGAAAAACAGAAGGAAAAAGATAGTAGTCCACAGCATGTAAGAAGAAGTAGCAGGTTTAAAGGAAAGTGGAGGAAAGCACAAACAAAAGGACCCCATTTTATTTATTTGGGAGAAGGAACACCTGAAAAAACTCCAGCTGGCCGTAGTCCACCTCATTCTCAGCCAAACGTTGAAACTAGTCCTCAAGATGTTGACATGAGTCCTTTTCGGCCAGATTTTGAAGTCAATTCTCCTCCACAACATTTTGGGGACATCCCAACGAAAACGACACCCGAGATAGATCCAAAGCAGCAAGAGGTGTATGATTACATAGAATCCTTAGAAAGAACAACCACGGGTCCCAGCACTTCATCCACTCAGCCTCACATAGCACAAGAAGCTCTAGTCCAATCGTTGAAACAAGAAGTCTTTGAGTTGGAGGTTCTAAATAGACATATTAAAAATGAAAATGAAGCATTAAAGGAACAAAGCAGATTGGAAAATATCATTCATGACAACACTATGCTACATCTGGGACCGTGGCACAAAAAGAACAGGAAATTGAAGAAGAAATGCAAGAAGATAAGTAGAGCACTAATTAATCTCAAATTCAGATGCTTGATGAAGAAGCCCAGGATGTTAGCAAAACCAAGAAAGAAGAGAAGAGTATTGGATGTACTGGCAGAGGCATCAGAGCATATGAATTGAAGGAGGATGATCAAAATCTTGGTTGCATGGGGACATGCAACACCTTCACAGTGGGGGTATGTTGAGTCCCAAACTTGCATTTTTCCTATACACCTTTCTAGAATTTTTCCATTTACCTGGACCTCTTAAGTCATCAACATCATTGCATATTAATCATAAAAGAGAATTTAAAGTGGTTTTTAACTATGTTTTGTGTCTACTGTTTGAATTAGATTTTTGCTCATTGAGCTGCAGAATCTTGTCACTTTCCGCAACTGCTTCAACTTTCCGCAACCATTTTGTTAAAGTCCATATTGCAGGTGTCTTCAGGCAAATCGAGCCACATGGGCAAGTTGGAAATAACATGGATATGGACCGATTCCTATCGGCTTAGTTGAATTCACCAAAGAAGGCCGTGGTCAAAGGTAGTCAAGCGGTGGTCAACCTAAGAGTCCTACGGTGACAGAACTCCGTTTTTCACCACGTGAAGATTTGCGTGGCCGTTCCTAAGTCTCAGGGGACATATCAACACCTGTGAACTGCTCCATAAGCCGAATTCAACGACCACTCTCCATAGATTTAATCTTCACGGCAACCATAATGCTAGATTTCTGGACGTGGTCGTTCACGTGTCTTTTATCAACGCAGTTTGTAGGAAAGTAGTTATGTCATCCTCTGTTATAAATAATGCGTTCTCATACGCATAATAGTTAGCTTTTGTAATGTAATTTTGGCTGTCAAGAAAGCCCACTGTGCCGTGACATTATTTCCTTGTTATGACTGCGTTTTGAATACATGAGAAGACTCTGTTCATAAGCATAATTCGTGTTTGATAGCTATTCCCCGAGGATTGTGCAGAGGGCCCCTGCACACGCCGAGGTTTTTTTTATTGCTGTATAGTTTCATGCTTTATTTCCTTACGTTCATTATGCCATAAGTTATTCACGTGTATATATTACATCTCTTATGGTATTAACATTTTATTTCTGTTCATAATTTTTCATGTTTTATACTGCTGTTAACTGATCAGTGTCTTTGTTCCAGATTACAATAGGCAGCCCGGGCATTTGCACATAGTTTTACAATGACTAATCACATGGAATCAATCTTGTCCTTTTGCTGATTTATTTTTCTTAGCTTTTAATTCCAGCACTGTTTTATTTATTTCAGTTTTGTACATTTTCTTTACTAGTTAGATTAGATATTAAATTACTCATGTCATTTTCAGTTACCTTCGAAAGCCATAGCGAGACTAATGGTGAGGGATTGAAGTATGAGTGTGTATTTTGATATTAGTTTATTTTTCTGCAAGTTAGATATTAAATTGCTCATGCCATTATCAGTTACCTTCGAAAGCCATAGCGAGACTGATGGTGAGGGATTGAAGTATGAGTGTGTAATTTGATATTAGTTTATTTTTCTGTAAATTAGATATCATATTGCTTAAGTTGTTTATGATTACCTCCGAAAGCCATAGCGAGACTAATGGTGAGGGGTCAGAATATGAGTTGATGTAATTTGATTTTAGCTTTACTTTGCTTGCAATTCTTGGATTTCTTTGAGCACAGTTTCTTTTGTATTTAGACAGAAGCAAGGGTAATGGGTTTCATGATCAATAGTTCACTGTTTGTTTGACTAGTATAGTGGCACATTTTCATTTTCTTTTAGGAATTAATTTTGTCATTGCATGTTTTAAAACCCCTTTGAAGTTTGAAGTTTGGGAAATCATTATAAAGGACATCATTGCCTTGAACATTTATATCCATACTTGTCTTTTAGAATTTCCATCTCACATTAGGAAACCAACCAAGATAAAAACCCAAGATAAATAAAAAAAACCAAAAACGACAAAAAGTAAGAGATAGGTTATCTTGCACATATAGTTCGCCACACTTCGTCAGCTTACGAATCCCGGATTGACAAATTAATGTAGCAATTTAGGACACACTAAATTGACCAAACAGTTGCTGCCATCGATTGAGAAGGAGGTAAACAGGTTGTACAAAGCAGTGATCATTTTTCCCATCAGATTTTCTTATTGGATTTCCAATTTAGTGCCAGTGCGGAAAAATACAGGTGAGATTCGGTTGTGTATTGATTTCAGAAATTTGAACAAGGTGTCATTGAAGGACAATTATCCATTGCCTAAGATGGATCATATATTGCAGCGAGTAGTGGGTGCATCTCGTATGTCACTACTCGACGGTTATTTTGGATATAACCAAATCTTGGTTCATGAGGACGACCGCGACAAAACAACATTCACAACTCCGTGGGGAACATTCCACTATGCCAAGATGCCATTCGGTTTAAAGAATGCTGGTGTAACTTTCCAGAGGGTAATGGACATGGCTTTTGCGAATGAAAAAGATGTTTTCCTTGTTATATACCTTGATGATTTGACGGTTTTTTCCAATTCAGATGAAAATCATATGTATCACTTGAAGGTTGTTTTTTAGAAGTGCAGAAAATATGGTGTCTCGCTTAATCCTAAGAAGAGCTTATTCGCTATGGATGAAGGTAAATTACTTGGTCACATTATTTCCAAAGATGGAATTCTTATTGATCCAGCACGTGTTGAAGCAATCCAGCAAATTGACCCTCCCAGGAACAATAAAGAGATTCAGTCTTTTAATGGTAAGATGAAATTTTTGCGCCGTTTTGTCCCAAACCTTGCTGAACATTTGAGAGAAATAACAAATATGTTGAAAAATGACAGCCAAGTGAAGTGGACTGAAGATGCGGTAAAGTCCTTTAATTTGGTGAAGTTGGCACTATCTCCATCTCCGGTGTTAATCAGCCCGGATTACACCCAAGAATTTATTTTGTTTTCCTTCGCTTCGGAACATACCATGGCAGCTGTGTTAATGCAGAAAATAGATGGACATGAGAAGCCTATAGCATTTTTCAGTCTAACTATTAGAGACGCAGCCTTGAAATACAACATCATTGAGAAGCAAGCTTTGGCACTGGTAAAGGCATTGAAGGATTTCTGGGTATACATTTTACATTCCCATATTTTAGCTTATGTTCCTAACGCTGCCGTGAAAGATGTTTTAGTACAGACTGATCCGGAAGGAAGACATGGTAAGTGGATCGCAGCTTTGCTGGAATATGATGTGGAAATAAGGCCCACGAAACTGATCAAGGGACAGGGGCTGGCGAAGCTTATGGCTGAATCGAATTTGCACGCATTAGACATAAATCTGATTGCTGCTATGTCCGATGAGGATGAGGAGAATTCGCCACTTCAGGTATCGGAAATGTTTGTTGATTCTCCATGGTATTCAGATATCGTCTATGTTCTTCAAAATTTCTCATCACCGCCCGGCATGACTAGAAACAAAGGTAGAACATTGAAACTCAAAGCTGCAAAATTTTGCATTTTGAATTCTACACTTTTTTGGAAATATCCGGGTGGTGTGTTATTGAATTGTTTGGTGGAGGAAGAAGCGAAGAAGGTAATGGAAGATTTCCACAAAGGAGATTGTGGCGGTCATCATTTTTGGAAGACAACTGCCAATAAGATTTTGAGAGCAGGGTACTATTGGCCGACATTGTTTGCTGATGTCTATAAAATAGTCAAAGGCTGCCATGAGTGCCAGATTTTCGAAGGAAGATAGAAATTACAACCATTGCCACTCAAGCCTATTTAGGTAAGCGCCCCTTTCCAACAATGGGGTTTGGATTTCATTGGGGAAATCCATCCTCCTTCCTCAGGACAACATAGATGGATTCTAACAGCCACCGATTACTTTACGAAATGGATCGAAGCAGTTCCTACAAGACAAGCCACCGATTCGGTAATTATTTCTTTCCTTGAGAACAACATTTTGTCTCGTTTTGGTTGCCCGAGTAAATTGATCGCAGATAATGCAGCGGCTTTTAAATCAAGAAAGATGATTGAGTTTTGTGCTAAGTATAAAATTATTTTGGGACATTCAACCGCCTATCATCTGCAAGGAAATGGTTTGGCGGAATCTTCCAATACGTCTCTAGTCAACATCATTAAAAAGTTGTTGGACATCAATAAGAAGAGTTGGCATAAAAAGATGGTAAATGCACTATGGGCTGATTGGGTAAGTCAAAAGAAGTCTATTGGTATGTCCCCCTTCGAATTAGTTTATGGAGTAGATACAGTCTTTCCTACATCACTTGCTGTTCCGGTGGTCAAGCTTCTTCAGGAGGCTGGTAGTGAAGAAAGCCATATGCAGAGAAGGATAAATCAGATGATTCATTTGCAGCAAACGAGAGAAGAGGTCTTCCAGAATACATTTAAGTTGTAGGAGAGAATAAAAAAGATCTATGACAGGAAAGCGAAGGCGGATAAATTCTAGTTGGAGGAAGTGGTACTGAAGTGGGATGCTAGGAATGAGGACAAAGGTAAACACGGTAAGTTTGAAAACCTCTGGAAAGGTCCATTCAAGATTGCAGCATACCGAGGTCAAAACGCCTTTCTTTTGAAGGAGATGAATGGTGAAGATTGTCCAGGAGGGCCGGTAAATGGCCGGCTGCTCAAGCGGTACCATTTCTAAAATGTTTTCTGTTGATAATTGTCATTGTACATATCATGTATTTCAATTTCATTATAAGTGTGAACTGTAGTCTTTTCTTCAGTCTGGGGCCCGAAGTGAAGGCTATAATTCTGAAGAAGGATTTCAGTTTTCATTTGAGTCTGTTTAGTCGGTTTGGTTCAGTCATTTCTGTTTTAAAGGTTGAGTCAGTTTTCAGTCAAATAAATTTAGTCAAAGGTTTTGAGTTGTTTTGTCAAAATAATAGACTCCATAGCCCAATGGACGAAGGCACTGGTCTGCTCTCCCAAAGATCTGTCATTCTTGGCACCTCCAAGGAGCTACCATCCCCATTGGAGCCAATGTTAGAGTCGGTATTTACAACCCTCCGTCAGAGATCATTTCTCTTATTGCATTTCATTTTTTAGGTGTCTCATTCCGCTCATTCATCTGAATTTCGTTAGGGGCATGCCATTTTCTGACGAAAGGGTTTTGTTCATTCATTTTCCCTCATGCTTGTACCTGCTGGTTTGGTCAAATCTTCTCAAAATTCATCAAAGTTCAGTTCATGTCATCTACAGTCCTAGATGTTGTTTTGGTAAAAAAGAGTCAGTTTAGTTTCTAGGTCTAGGGTTTGGTCTTTCGAAATGTTGAATAATTCCCGTAGGCCATGAGGAGGTTTTCAATAAGTTTTCAGTTCAAAATTTTTATCATCAAACATGCTCAAGGACATTTCTTGTTCAAAACTCTGTTTTGAACAAGAAATTGTCAAAATTTGTTTTTGTAATAAAATGTATCTTATCACCATGATGTACTTCACCATGCAAACTCTGGTTTTTATTTGCCAAGTTTCAACGCCAACATCCCTGCAAAAAATCAACTAATTTCATCATTCAAAGCTCCAGAAAGTCAATGAGGAAACAAAAGACAAAAGTTGTATTAAATGAAAAAATTCCAAAGGTAAAAACATTACAACATGGGTTTTGAAGAAGTAAAAATCAAAGCCATCTCTATATGAGATATTTCCCAAGATTATTCATTCATTTGCAACAAGTGTTATTGAGAAAATCTCAGAGAGAAGTCGAGTTTGAAGGTTGAAGAGCAAAACTGTCATTTGAGAAGAGGCCGACTGTGTGTTAAGTTGTGCGCGGCGCACCCACACGACACGACGCATAGAGCCGAAAAGCTCTGTGTTATTTTCTTCTGGTGCGGCGCACCCAAAGGCCGCGGTGCATTGGGTCTGCGCGCGGCGCACAGAGCCCCAAAGGCCAAATCACTTCCGCTCTACGAAAATTCGATTTGTTTCAGTGCAATTTTCTCCAAGTAAGTGTGTCAAGGCCTGTTTAATGATTTTTAGCTATGGTACTGTGGTTTAGAAGCAAAGAAATCAAAGAATTGAGTGGTGAAACATAAACCCTACACCCATATTGAAATTTGCTCCATAGGGTTTTGAAAAGAGGTGTTGGATGTTGTTTGGTGTTTAAAATATCATTCCACTTTCATTCATGCTGTCATTACTGTCACACTATCATACCACAGTTTTTACTCCCATTCCCGCTGTCCCATATCCCTATACCCTTTGTCCCATGTTTTAAATCCCCAAACCCTATCACTTGTCACCACTTCATATCATTGATAAATCCTGATTACCAAAGATTCAAGGATTGTTTCAATATCCTTGATTTCACTTTAACCCAAGTATATCTTGTCATTGCATTTATACCTATCCCTAAAAACTACAAGTCCCATCACCATCCCACTCCCATATCCTTTGCAAATATTCCTAGATCCCAAATCCCTAATCCCTATACAGTCAAATGACTGTTTTCACAAGTTAAGTTTCATTTGATAGTCCTTTAGCCCATTGTTTATACTTCCCACAGTCCCTCATTTCATTCTTGATACATTTGGCATATTTGGTATTGAAAGGCAAGCACCAATTCATCATTTTCAAACATACACCTAACTCTTATTTTCACCATACATATATCAGCATATATTTTTCAAACACCTTGTTTTCAGCACCATCCAGAGTTGGTTCGCTTATTTGTCCTACATTTGCATGATGGTCATGTTAATCTTGCTGGAGTGAACTTCACCTTGACACCCGAGACTATTTCTGAGGCGATTGGGATACCGAAAATTGGTGAGGAGTGGAATAAGAGACAACAGCTAGATAGAGCATACTATGAACCTTACATCAGGCCTGGATATTTGAGGCAGTTGAGCAGAGTATTCCCGTTCCGGTTTCTGAAGGAGTCCTATGTGCCATTAATGAAACTCATCATTAGATACTTCAGCTGCGAGGGTAGATTCTCGCGCCTTTATGCATATCATATCAGACTTTTGATGCATTTCACGAGAGTGCGAATGATGAATGTTCCATACTTCATGTGCCGAAACATAGAGCGTATGACTACCCTTGTGCAGAAGAAGACTTCGGAGCAGCAGCATAACAACATTTATCATTATGCACTCATCAGAATCATTGTGGTACATCAGCTTGGTTTGCAGGGCATCACATGGGATGAGTTCATCTCTCGTGACTTCTTTGCAGCCCCCCAGCCTCCTCCCGAGATTTTTCATGATGAGGCAGAGCCTTCACATCAGTTTGAGGTTCCTGAGACTGAGCCTATTAGTGCTCCAGTGTATGTGACATATCAGAGAGGCCACATAGCCTTATTTGCAGCAGCACGACGAGTACTATCTCCACCAGGGGTGGAAGGGGTCTCGTTATCTTCATCGGCAGTGCGAGTACTATCTCCACATGGCGTGGAAGGGGTCTCGCCTTCGACATCAGCACAGGTACAGGTTCAAGACAGAGGCAAGAGGCCTATGCACGATGAGGGCCCTTCAGGAGGCCAAGACACTGATTTTATACTCATCGATGTTGATGCGAGCTCTCCAGCTCAAAACTTAAAGAGATAATCCAGGAGTAGAAAGCTGAGATCGGCACACTGACCGAGAAATTGCAGAGAGCTCAGTGGGTTATAAATTACTTGGAGCAGCGGAATAAACAACTGGAGGATCAACAGACACTCATAGAGTTGCGGCAAATCCGTGAAGACCGAGAATTGGCCCGAAAGAGACCAGGTGACATGACACCAGTTGAGCGAGAGACTTGCCTTACACATGTCAAAATTCATCTAGAGAAGCTCTTGGCGAAGGCCAATAGGGACAAAGACATGCTCAGACATATGAAGAATCACTATTGGGCCCGCACACACATTTGCAGAGCAAAAATGAAGATCTTGAAGGCGAGGTTGAGAAGAGCACTAAGACGTCGGAAAAGGTCGGATCTGCTCCGAATATTGGCCGAAGCTTCCTTGGCTGAGCATGAGACATGATGGGAGACCTTCACTCAAAATTTCAGAAAATTTGGATAAGATTTTGTCATTTTGAAAATTTTGGTTGCAAAACAGGTTTTTCCACCCGACGCATCGCGCCACCCGACGCACACTTATGATTGGGACATATTTTGGAGGAAAACTTTGCATTTTTGGGTTTTTCATGATATATTATGTATGTTCAGGAATGGTCGAATCATTTCATCAAATTCTGGGCTACCTAAAGGGCCAAAAACACTCCAAAAATGGCCTTTCTGCCACTTTTTGCACCAGCAGGAACCAGTCTTGGGAGATTGCAGTTTTGGAGGGTTAAATGACATCCAAATTGAAAAATTCCACTTGGGTTGGATAGCAGACATCCAGGGCTTTCCAACGAGCTCAATTTGGACTTCGGGAAGTGCCCCAAAAACAAGGTCAAAGTGGCGTGACGCATAGAGAATTTGGGCGCGGCGCATAGAGGAATTTTGCCCAAATTTCACTTTTCAGCCCAGAAATTCGCCCAGTTTTGACTAGTTTTACTCTTTCATGTGATAATTGATCTATCTTGATGTAGTTTGGTAACTATGATGTAAATTTGGCATGTTTTTACTTGTTCTAGAGGATTCATTTACTAAAAAGTGAAAATTAAGTGAATGGATCAGTTTCCTAGCATATAGAGGCAAGTTGTTTGGCTGCCTAGATTTTAGCTCCATGTTTAGAATTGGTTGAAATAGCTCCTAGAAGGATGAGCTCGACCCCTAGAGGCAGGGGATGGGGTTAGGATGGTCTATATATTGTATTTTCTGAGACATTTTCAGGGTTGGATACTTGGGAAAAGTTTGGCACCTCATTGTACATTCATTTCAGATTTTGGCAAAGGAAAGACCAGAGTTTTGCAGCACTTGTTGGGATCCTTGTGGCTTCTGAGTTTTGATGATGTTATTCTCATGTTATTTTAAGTTTCATTAATGTTATATGTATGCCATTTCCCTTCTCTATGCTTCTGAATTAAACAAATGAGTATTTGAGGTAGAATTCATTGATTTGTTGGTGCTCTGCCTTAGACTTTTGTTTAGTTTTACATGTTTTTCGTCAGTTTGAAGAGGATCCTTGCACTCTCTTGCCCTCTTCAGCTCCTCAGAAGTCTTTTCAATCCATTCATTTGATCTCAGACATCAAAGCCGCTGCCTACCTCGCCCCAACTTGAACTCTGCAAGAATTTGGCCTCGTCCCCATGCCCAAAATTGTTTTTCCCCTTTTTCAACAAAAACCCCTAAAAATCAAAATAAAATCCTCTTATTTGTTTATCTAGCCTAAGATCAATTGTTATTTTAGTCATCTCAAGCCCCTTTGAATATTTTCAGTGAGATTGACCCGGAGAGAGCCCTCTCCTGTCCTCGTAGGGCTAGCTATGAGGCTGAGCGTGGTATGGTGTTGTCCTTATTCTGCCTTATTTCAGCCTAAGGTGGATTTAGAAACTAACAGGTGGGACCAGTTAACTCACAATAATTGAGTTAATATCAATTTAACTAGTTCTAACTGTTTAATGAGCTAGTGGAAGATTAAGTGAATTAAAATAGATTTAATTCACCAGTATTGATCTACCAAGCAACTGATGATTCACTATTTATAGTTGCATGCATGCTAATCCTAGTGGATACCCAGTTGAGACAAAGGTTCAAGGCTAATAAACTAGCAGTTGTATTTTAGGCAAACTGCCGAGGTGCAGTTATAAAACCATGAGAAGCCCATGATGAATTGCTCAATCAAGGAAGGTTGAATTTCCTATTTAATAGGGGTTTAATTCTCTAGGGATTGTGTAAGCAGGGTAGGCTGAGGGTAGACTGATAATTGGCTATGTTTTTGTCCAATGTTGCCTAGATCAGTGTAAAGCAATTGGTAGAGTGTATGAAGTTGTGGTGATCACAAATACATTGTATTGTTTCATGATTCATTGGTTGATTATACAATAAAGATGGAGGGGTTTTGAGAAATTTCTTTCCCCAAGAATATTTGGTGTTGTGTATTGATTTAATTCTTTATCTTACTTGCATGTGATTGAGCAATCGTGTTTTATATTCCGCAAATATCGTAGAAGGATTCAATATCTTGCTTTAGTACATTGCATGATCAGATTGAGTCCATTGATATAATTTCTACATGTTATTATAGTTGTGTTAGATATTTTCTACACGTAGGCCACCACAATGTAGTCATCCATCCTTGAATAATATAAATAAGTTTTTTTGTTATCGACAAAAAAATAATAATAATCTAATTTTAAGGTTACAATCAAGCCAATCAATCACCAATTTCCTTTGGTTATTTCAAAAGGATTTTTCTTTCAGTAATGGTTCAAGTACAAGTAAGACATAAAAACCCTAATACCAATGTATTTAATATTCTGAATTTTTTGAATTATTTTTTTTAAATTATTAAAAATTAGAATATAATTTTTAACTTGAATTTTTTTTTTTAATTATTAGAAATTAGAATATAATTTTTAACTTATTATATTAATATAAATAAAAAATTTAGAAATAAAAAGAAAAAAGAGAAGTCTAAGTGCTTAGTTTAAGAAGTAAAGAAAAATATAAACCTATTAGATAACGTAATTCTTTGGTAAAAATAATTATGTATGAAGATTAGGTGTCGTAACAAATAATTTGTGGGGCAAATTGACAGGCCACACTTATCCTCCATGCAATAAATTCACATTGGAGCTTTTTGCACTATGACATGGGGTCAGAGTTGAGAGTTCCAGTGCTCCACATGGTATCAGAGTTGACTTGAGTGCTCCAGAATGGAGGCCACCGAAAAATTGAGTGCTCCATGTACGAGAGAGTAGGGAGATCATCGAAGAAGACTCCAGGGGGACCTCAAAGAAATGGTATCAGAGTTGAGTTGAGTGCTCCAGTGCTCCAGAATGAAGTGTTGGATCTGGTTTTCTCTATATGCAGCCGAAGTGTGGTAAGCTTGCCTTCTTCTAATTGTAATCCTGCAAGTGAAATCACATATCTGCACAATTGTATTTTTTTAAGTCAATGTACGTCGTGTTACATTGGATTTCATGTGGTCTAGAGATACTATGATTAAGGGATTTGTCGACATCGATTGCATTAGCATTAGGCAGGGTATCAGAGGAATGGTTGAATTTATGACTTCATCTGCAACCTAGTTTCTTCTGTTCATTTGTTATGCGTCCAAGTAGGTTGTTGCTTGGCCCTGTCAAGAGAATAATTATTATTATATTCATGGGAAGAGTGTTTTTATTGCTGGCCTAACCCAATAGAACTTGTGGTTGATCCAAGTAGAACTCGAATTCCATTGTAACAATGTGATTTTGATTTGAATGGAACCTGAAACTGGAGGTAGCAGTGCGACCATGAAGCCAGAGGAAAGTGAGATATGCCACTGTACATGGTTTCCTTTTCTTTGATAGACGCTGAACCTATGATAGGTATGTGCGATAAGTCTGTGACTTATAATGAAGTAAATTTCGATATGAAATTGTTGACAGAAGGTTGTAGAAGTAAAGTAAACCTGTGTCGAATTTTGGTATATATAATAGGAGTTTTGGTGGAATTCCTTTAAAATTTTTGAGGTGAAATTTTTATTTGTGTTATTTAAACTGGTTTTTTGACTGTATATATGGATTCAACACTTTGAAAAATTCTAATGGTATTTCGATTGTACAGAGTTTACCCATCACACTTGTGATTTCAATGAATTCCTGGAGGAGCATGCCTCTAAAATAAAGCATTGTTTGATGTGTGTTTATGGAAGAAAGATTGTTTTGTTAGCAATTTTTTTATTTCAAAATAATTAATAAGTCAACTTTAGTAGTTTTGATTATATCTGTGGTGAAATAAGTGGAGTGGAAAATATATTTAATGAATTTTTTATGTCAAATTATTAAGAGGATGTATTTTGGAACTATAAAAAAGAGCTAACAGATTAATGTGTGAAAAATAATGGAAGTTAATCAAGTTTTGTTGGATAAAAAATGCATTCATTAAACTTTGTAGTCCGCAATATAGTCTTCACTCGTAAGGAAAACTACGTAGAGTGGCTCAAATCTGAAGTGAAGTCAAAGGAAGAAGTGCCATTCAAGTCCACATCTGCCAGAGAACTTGTCGTTTGGAAAAACAAGGACAAGTAAGATTTTTCCTTCATTAATGCTACAATAAGTGAGGAGGTAAGCAGACATATTGTTTCATCTACTGATGCATATAGTGCACTTAAGAAGTTAAAATAACTTTATGATTCTCATTCAGAATTAGAACTCATACAATTTCTCGTAAAGTTTTTTAATCTTAGATTGAAAGATGATGACCCCATGGCACTAGCTTCATAAATCAAGGATATAATGCATGATATTGATGCCACTAGAGTAAAGATTGATCTTCCTCTCAGAGCCTTCATAAAGGCCCTCTATGCTAACTACTATCTCTACCTTGAATCTCTACAAGCAATTGGCCGGATGAAAAGCATAACATTTGACTCCCTAGTTGTGAAGGTTGCAGAAAGAGATAAAGCCTTTGGATAGAAAAAGCAAGCATCATAATCCATTGAAGAAATTGTATTTGTTGCTCAGAAATGAAAGACAAATCCTGCCAGAGGAGACAATAGCAAAAAAGGATGTGCAAGAAAGAACTTTAGACAATTGCGGGGGGGGGGGGAGTGTAGATGGAATTAGATAGAGAGACTTGATATACATGGTGTCTATTGTGGAAGAAAAGGTCATGAAGCCAAAACATGCAAAATTCCATGGGAAAAAATAAAAGAACAAGAAGAAAAAGAGAAAGCTCCAGAACAAGCAAAAGGTAATGTGCCAGAATCTTCTCATTATGTTGTTGCTCACAGTAATATTGGATTGCATGAGGATGCATTTAACTTTACATTTACTTCTTGGAGAGACACATGGTTGCTTGACACAATTGCCACCTACCACATGAAGTTTCAGAGAGAAGATTTTGAACAATTTGATGAAAACATAGAAGGTGTAGTATAATTTGTTGACCTTTCCAGTCTTAAGCCTTTAGCGATTGGAAAAATTAGATTGAGTTTCCCAGACTTTCAAATTTTGTCCTACATGATGTTCCCTCTCTTCCTCAGTTACAAAGGAACCTGCTATCCCTTGTGAATGTACATCAACAAGGTCATCCCATCCACATTTTTTATGGAAAGGTTGAAATAAGGAGGTATTATAACAACAAGGTTATGATGATTGGAGAGGAAGACGACAAGTTATTGAAGTTAGAGGGGACATATGCATCTTTTGCACAACATTCAGGCCATCTCGCTCAACATAATGAAGGTACAATGTCTTCAAGTCTTCTATGGAATGCTAGATTTGGACATATTAATTATGATAGCCTTTGTTTAATGAAGAAGAATGGTGTTTTTGGTCTTCCAACAATTACTTGAAACTTAAAGCAATGTTCTACCTGTATTCTTGGAAAACATAGCAAACAACCATTCCATGACTCCAATTCTAGATCATCTAGAAAAAATGGATAGTATCATTCAAATTTGTGTGGTCCTATGCTTGCACCTTCTGCAAATGGAAATAAATATATCATGAAATTTATTGGTGACTCACTAGAATGTGTTGGCTATCTTTGTTAAAATATAAGTCTAAAGAATTTGAAGCATTTAAAAACTTTCATGTAATTGGATTGAAAATGAGGCACAAACTAAGATTGTTGTCCTTCGTATTGATTATGTCAAAGAGTATACTAGTAAAGATTTTCAATCCTACCTTCGAACATGGCATCCAACATCAAACAACAACTCCATACTATAATTATGTAGTTGAGAGGATGAATAGAACATTGTTGAATATGGTTTGTTCCATGATGCTCTTTAATAATGTAAAACTAATGTTTTGGGTTGAAGTTGTTTTGTGTGAAGTCTATGTAAAGATCATATGTCCATCGCATTCTATTCAAAACAAGACTCACAAAAAGTGGTATGGCCACACCCCATCCATCAAGCATCTCGGGGTTTTTGGTTCAACCTACTATGCCTTGATTCCAAAACAATAGAGAATGAAAATTGATGCAAGGAGTCGTAAATGTATTTTTATTGGTGTACTTGGATACGAATAAGTCCTATCATCTCTATGATGAGGCAAATAAGAAACTCATACTTTCTATAGATGTCATATTCCTTGAGTCCACCAAAAGTGATGACTCCGTTGAAATACAACTTGATTGTGTAGAAATAATTTCTTCGATGAATAATTATCATGAATGTGATAGTGAGAATCCAAATGTTGAGGGGGGGAACCCAATTCTGGGTCAATTAGGTCAATTTTTGGAATCTCCCTCTACAGAACTAGAACCAACTCCTCATGATGAATAAGTTCTAGAAACCTCATGTCAATTGAGTCAATCTTTGGAATCTCCCTTTGTAGAACTAGAACCAAATCCTCCTCATGAAGAAGGTCTTGAAACCTCATCAAATTTGGATGATGTTATAAGCAAAATTGAGAAGTTGAACGTTGATGATGCTACACCCTCAAAGGATCCATCTATCCCTTCTCCAAAACAACCAAAGTGGTGATCAAGACACTTGAAGGGGTCCATCTTGGTGAGATCAGAAAGACTGGAACCATGAATTTTACAAGAGAAGACAATAGAGGTGCAAATTCAAGTGATGTAGATGACATAGATAATTTGCATAATTATGAAGTGAAATTGTCTGTTGACTTTGAACTTACTTCCTTCAAAGAATTTTCCTCTCATGATGAATGGAAATAAGACATATAGAAGAAATATGATGCTCTCATAAAAAAATTGACAAAGAAGTTGGTGGACCCTCCATACAAAACCAAACCAATTGGCTCTTCAAAAACAAGTATAAAGCTGATGACTCACTTGATAAGCACAAAGCAAGGCATGTGGCAAAAGGATTTGCACAAAAAGAATGTATTGACTATGAGGAAACCTTCGCTACCAAAACAAAATGGGTGACCATGTGGACCATATTCTCTTTGGTAGCACAAAAAGGATGGAAAATTTATCAGATGAATGTGAAGACAACTTTCTTGAATGGAGATTTGAAAGAAAATGTTTTTATGTCTCATCCTGAATGTTTTGTTGTGAGAATACAAGAAAAAAAGGTATGCAAGCTTATCGAATCCTTATATGGTATAAAACATGCATCAAGAGAATGGTATGAAAAGCTAACATAGCATATTCTAAAGTTAAATTTCAAACATTACAATCTTGATGATGCAACTTTGTTTGTAAAAAATATTGGAAAAACAATTGTGTATCTTATAGTATATGTAGATGATCTGTTAATAAGAGGAAACAATGAAACTTATATTGCATCCATGAAGCAAGATTTGAAGAAAGGTTTTGAAATGACATATTTGGCACATCTTCGTTACTACTTGGGCATTGAATTTAATCAAAATTCAAAATACATATTCATTTCCCAAAAGAAGTACATTGGAGGACTACTGAACAAATTTGACATGGCAGATTGCAACCCTCTCTCCAATCCAATGGATCATAATTTTAAGCTTACTTTGAAAGAAGGAAATGAATTTGGGGATGAAATCGAGTACATACAACTTGTAGGAAGTCTCAACTATCTAACCATGACCAGACCATATATATTATATTTTGTGAGAATTCTTTCCAAGTTTATGCATAAACCATGTGAGGGACATTGGTCTATTGTAAAAAGAGTCCTAGGATTATTAAAGGAAACTCAAGATTATGGACTTAAGTACACCAAGGTGGACGACTTCAGTCTTATTGCACATTCTGATTCAGCTTTGATGGGGACAAGGAAAATGGAGTATCAACTTCAAGATATATCATAAGTATAGGATCAACAATTGTCTCATGGAGACCACGCAAACAGATAGTTCCGACAGATTTGACAACAGAGGAAAAATGTGTGGAAACCATAGAAGCGAAAAAGGAAATTGTGTGGCTCAGGAAAATACTTGAAGACTTGTAGGAGAAACAAGTGATCTCAACTCCTTTACTTGTCAACAATACTTTTGCAATCAAGTTGGCCAAGAGCCCCATATTCCATGATCGAACCAAGCACATCAATACAAAATATCATTTGATTCAATATCATGTAGAGGTAAAAACTATTCATCTAAGACATTATTCCACAACTGAGAAAATTGTAAACATATTTACCAAAGCATTTGGAAGAGAAAAAATTGAAAAGTTTAGAACAATGCTTGGACTCTCAAACACCCCTTCAGATTAGGGGGGAATGTTAAACAATGTAATCCTTCAGGATTATGGTAAAAGTAGCTAGGTATAAATATTAGGTGTAATAATGGATAATTGGTTGGGAAAACTGACAACCCACACAAAGATGGATGATATGGCACAACTTTATTCCAGTATGAAAGGTCTTCAATTTATTTTTTGAGGTATTCACGTTGAAATCTTTATTTTTTCACATTGCTTCATATTGTTGCTGATCATTTATATCTTTTTTCTTACAGGTTGGGAACAAATTAAATGGTTACATTGGAAATTTGACTTTACATACTCCCGACATTTTAGTTTAGGTAGATTAGGATTTATGTTTAATTATGTTATTTTACCTATTTTCATCCTAGTAACTTTTTCATTGAGTTACAACACTTTTACTGCATTCCCCTTTTCATTTGACTTATTTCTCTGTGTGCCCTTTACTAGTTTGACATGTTATTTTTCTTTCTTATGTTCTTTCTTTTATGCCACATAAAGTTTTATTTTGTGTCTTTGTTTGTGTTTTGTTAACACCATGTATGAAATTCATCCTGTTTGGCTCTATGGTAACGTGGTGAAAGTAAAAAGGGAAACTATGAAAAATAGCAACGCTTGTCTGTTATTTGGTCTACTTCTTTGTTTGGGCCTAAATACCTTTTAAGGTCAATGATGCATGTATGAAAAATATGTTTCGTCCTAAATGAAAGCTCAAGCACAATTTTTGTATTTATCATAGGATCTTCATTCCTTGAATCAACCATTTATATTGATTGGTTTTAACATTTAGAGAAGGGAAAGGAGGAAAAGATTAAGCAATCATACAAATTTCATAGGTGTATATATAAGATTCTATATAAGCCAAGGAAAAACCCATCTTTCTTGTAAAATAATTCGCGATCCCTCTTCCTCCCTTGGCGAAATAACTTCCTATAAAATTCCAATGAGCATAAAGTAAAAAAAAAATAAACAAAGGGTGAAAGAAGAGAAAGGTTTCTTGCACAGAGAGGTGAAGAAAGCAACTTCATCGGGGTACTGAACAGGCTCACTAGCAGCGAAAAAATGTTTATGATTCCTTGAAGTGTCTCTTCTGGGGTACTAAACAAGCTTGATAGTAGCATAGCAACACCAGAGACAATAATAACACTCTGAACATCTTAAACTCATGGAACCTACATACTCCTACTCCCTAATCGAAACCAATGAAGTTTTCTTAGTATTTTGGAATGTTTAAGACAACAAGGGGAATACTGAAAATACATTTGAATATGGGATAAGTAAGGAAGCTAGGGTTATCAATATGATGATAGAATACTTCCAGAGTGCTATACTTCATACTTAATATTAGACCTAAATAGAGAAGTTGGAGTTCTTCGATTGTGTCACCAAGTGTTGTTGCTGCTACAACGCCCTCCAAATTTTCCCCTACATATAAATTTTGGAGCCTCCTTATGGTCATGTCATCTTTTATTTCAAATTATTAAGGTCATTCTTCGTCATGTTGTTCAAATTTCAAGTCACCCTTTAATAATTTCAAGTGTCGAAACGACCTACTTTTACATGCCTCCATAGCAAACTTCTTTTGAGCAAGCCTAGCAGTCAATGTGTATTCTTGGAAGTCAAACATTGCATAGTCCCTTGATGAAACTAGTTTCATAGTACCTAATGACAGTTACTGTGTAGTGCCTAATGACAATGACTACATAGTCCTTGATGACAATACTACACAATATTTATGGGCAGTTCCTATGCATTTATTGATGACAGTGCTTGTGCAGTTCCTAGAGGTAAAAAATGCGCAATCCTAATGGATAATGAAAACGTGAGGGCATCCTTAGCAATTAATGATTTCACACTCTTTGTCGACAATGAGAGTGTACTTCTTCAAGTCACTCAATTTACTTTTGGCTCCTAGTTTCCCGACATGCACTAACCTCACCCATAAATCTTAGTGCTAATTGCATGTCTGCTATCCCTTTATAAAGAGTCTAGTCCATAGCTCATATTTATATTCATCTTTCTCTTTTGAGCTCTGTGCACTTTTTGGGTATAAGGAGCATTCTCTCACCCATGGTTGTACATTATCCATCTTCTGGGTGAGTTTCTAAAATGTTTCTTTCACTTTCTTTTGCTCTTATGTGTGTTGTTTTTTATTGCTCTATCTTTTACAAGTGTTGATTTTTCCTACTTTAATTCTTGCATGTGTCACTTGTGCTTTCTTTGTGTTTCCAAGTGCACTCTTGCATGTGTTGTTTTCACTTGTTTGACACATGCTTTCTTTGTGTTTCCAAGTGCACTCTTGCATGTGTTGTTTTCACTTGTTTCCAAACATCTTAAGAGCACCATGGCACACCTCCAAGAGGAAGATACAACACACTCTCTTGCGCTAATTGATGTGATTTATCATTAGAACATGTTATGCACACATTTTTATGGTATAACACACCTTTTGGTTGCATTGTGACACTTTTTTTGTAAAGTTACATCTTAAGTGTCACACTTGGAGATAGTGGTCATTTTAATGTCTTTTCACTTTGTGCTTGTTGGTTTTGGGTATTGTGTGTCCTCTTGTCATGTGCATAGGTATATATGTGTGTGTGTGTGTGATCATGTTTGGGATTTTTTTGGATGTCTTTCTATCTCTTGTTCCTTGGATCCCACACTTAGCCATTTTGGACCTCTTCTTTGTTCTCTTATCATGTGAAAGTTATAAAAGCACAAAATTATCCTCCACTAAGTGATGAGCATTGTGAATTCTACCTCCTGGACCTGCACACTGAGCCTTCCTTGAGGACAACTCCTATTATTAGGCATTGAGCACATTTAGAGGATAATCACTAAACTCTTGCTTCTTATACTGCCTCACTACATAAATTATTGATCAGTTCTGCCTTATATTTTTCATTAATCACTTCTAGTTCATAGTGAGGACTTCTTTATGTCCTTGCAATGACAAATTGAACAACACAAAGGCTCCCTTCCATTCATTATGTAGTAATCATCCCCAAGGCATATTAACCTAACATTTTGCTGCTTACACCATCCCTCTATGCAATCCCTTCATCAAATGTGCCTATTATTGCACATTGTGTAGTTCTAGTGGACAATAGGTCCATATCTAGGTCACTGCAATGTTCAACTGTGCAATTATAGAGTATTCTCCTCAATCAATGTGCATTGCGTAGTTACAGTGCCTAGTCATACTACTATGTTTTCCTAGACCTACCTACTACGTTGCCTTGTCCTACCTTATTGACCAGGTGCTCAAAATCATGCTAAAAAATGAAAGTTGTCGGAATCGTGTGAAACATGAACGACTGCATAGATATCATCGTTTTGAATCCGTCACAACTAATTTCACGGAAAACCAACCTCGTATGCTCCTAGAAACGTTTTCTGTTCATTTTCCCAAAGAGTCGAAAATTTGGCAAAATTGTGCAGGCTACCCAGTCAGCAGTCCGTACAGCTGACTGGGAATGGTTGAATGGTCAAGGTTGACTGGGCAGGGTTTACCAATTAGGGCACACCACTTATCCGCATTCTATGGGTGCTGGTTGGCAAATTTTTATTGGTTGGTTGGTGGCCAACCACATGCAAATGGCAACATGGATGTCACCAAATTTTTGTTAAGTTCCAAATTGAACCGCATGAGAATCGACCGCAGAACCTCCACTTCACAGGTGTTGGGCCCGACCCCTACTCTACAAGAAGTTATTTAACCATAAGAGGCAGCGGGTTTATTTAAATTTGATTTGCATTGGATTTTGGGGTAAGGGGCCAGGGCTTAGCCCCCCCCATATGACATACCATACAACCAAGATTCCGAAATTAGGGGCGCGACAGAGGCACCAAAGTTTTTTAATTAAAAAATTAATTAACAACACAGATTTGTGGCGTTATTGTGAAAATTATCTGTCTAACAAATTTGCTCGAAATTCTACAAATTTGTTGCTCAGTTAGCCAAATCAGGGAAAATTTGTAGGACGAGTACAAATTTTGGGGAATTTGTGGTGCGGTTAGGAGCAAAACTAGGGAGGGTCATAACTTCTTCAGTTTTTGACCAGTTTTAGAGCAGAAAGAGGCTACATAGGCATTTTTGGGTCTTCTTTAGCTGATGGAACAAGTTTTGAAGCCATTTGAGAACTGTAAATGTATGTAATCACCATTTTGAGCATAATGAAAGAGTTCCAAGCCATTGGAAGCTGGACCAAGGAGACGTAGCCCACTGAGGGGTGAACTCCTTCATCATTTGTTGTGTTGTGGTTATTTTTATGGTGTATTTTTTGTTGTTTCTTCTATTTCGGAGTTTTAAATTCATGCTTTATGTGTTTAAAAATTAACATAAAAGCTCACAAAACTTAGTTTTTAACACTTTTAATTTACAAACCCTCAAGCACACTTTCTTTAAGATCTCATACAGATCAAGTTTGGTATCAGAGATTAGGTTTTATTTGTTGTTGTGAGGATTTAATTGGTTGCAAGTGTTTCTAATGCTTACAAGGTTGAAGCTCAAGAGAGGAGAAGGAAAGCTTGCAGTTGCAAGTCCTCAAGTTAGACAAAGGACAATGAGATAAATTTTACCACATTCTCCACCACAAATTCTTCCTCAAATTTTAGATGAAGCTTCAATAAGCATGTCACATGAAGGAGGAGATGATAATAAGTTATATGAAAAAAATACTTTCAGAAAAGCTTTCTTTGACATGACTAAAATGGTGAAGGTTCTTTATGAAGAGAGAACTTCAAGATTGCAGGGTGAAAGTTCCAAGCCTTCAAAAGGAGAGGGTTCTTCTAGAGGAAAAGGAGGAGATGATGGAAATACTTCAAAAGAAAAGGGTGAAAAATCACCCTCTTCTCCACCATCATCTTCACCTCCATCCTCACCTTCATCTTATTCCTCTTCCACAACCATGTTTACTCAAACACATCTACATGCCCTAAGGGTTCATGATAAAACTCCCTTATTAAAACTTGATATCAAATTCAAACTTCCTATGTATAATGGTGAAGTGAATGCTAAAAGACTTTATAATTGGGTTCGTCAACTTGAAGTTTGTTGCAGGATTCATAACATCAAAGATGATGAAACACATATTTAGTTGGCTTCATTAAGTTCCGAAAGTGCTTCTTTGATTTGGTGGGAAGCCAAAACACAAGAGGATATGAAAAAGCATGGTAAGGTCTCAAACTCTTGGATATATTTTATTGCTGCACTTAGAAGGCAATTTTATCCATTAGCTTATATGCAAAAGGCTATTATGGATTGGCAGAATTTTAGACAGCTAAAGGGTGAAAGTGTGCAAATTTACACTCAAGAATTTAGAAGAAGGTGTTTGATACTAGGTGCAGACTTGAATTCACAAGACACCTTGTTGAAATATATTGGGCGTTTACATAGTTATTTAAGGCATACTATCCTTATGTTTAATCCTACAATTTTAGATGAGGTTTGTGTTCAGGAAACACATCTTGAAGCAAGAGGGAAAAACATTTTACAAGAGGGTAGCAAGAAGCCATTCACAAGTGGAGGCAAGAGTAAGAGTAAGTTCAAAGGGAAAGGAAAGAAGAATGCATCCATCAAAAAGGAAGGAGAAAAACTAACATGAAAACATTGTTCCAAAGAGGGTCATGATGAAGCTCATTGTTGGAAGCTTCATCCTGAGATGAAACCAAAGAAGTTAAACAACAAAAGGAAGCAAAAGACAACTGCAACTAAACAACATGACTTAGGCTCTGATTCAGGAGATGAAACAAATATCACAACAATGGGAATGAAAGGTAAGGACATAACAAGCACTAGCTCTTCAAGTTGTCCTAATGATACTCAAGATGAGAAAACTAGAATTGAACTTTTCCATATTTAGGCTATTTCAAAGCACACCAAAATTGATACACTCTTTGATAGTGTTTCACAAGAAAATTTGATTTTCGAATACTTAGTCAAGAACTTAAATTTAGAGAAAATTCCTCATCCAAGACCTTATCCTTTAGGCTGGATATGCAAGAATTCAAACTTACAAGTTACGAGGAAATGCATACTTAGATTTGCAATTACAACAAACTTCCTTGATGAAGTTGAACTTGATGTAGTTCCACTTGATATTTCTGGAATTTTTTTCGGAAGCCCATATTTGTATTATAGAAAAGCTATTTTTCATCGCCATGAAAACAAATATCACTTGTTCAAAGATGGTATTGAGTACATTGTTATAGCACATCGATAGAAACTAAATATTTCACTTGTAAATGTCAGCCATGTTAGCATTCTGTAATTTGCAAGATATTGTGAGAACTAATCACATAGACAAACATCAAACCAACTTTGGAATCTAGGACCTAGCCTTCCTAGATTTAGAGAGGGCTCTCTCTATGATATTTATCTTTGTTTATATAAGTTTTTAGGCTAGTTATGATAGTACTTGGGTTTTGGGTTTGTTTTGGATTTTGGAAGATTGATTGTATTCAATTTATTAATATCTATTGGGCAATGGAGTCAAATATAACTGGATGGTTGCATCAATATTTCACAGAGTAAACATAGGGCAAGCTAGGAATATTTACTGGATCTCATGGATTTATCAATGGATTTATGACAAAAATATGAATAGATTCAGCATAACTAAAGAGCAATTAAGAATTATTTAGTTTGGATTTCAGTGGAAAAGAAAGGAAAACATAATGATCGTAAGGGCAGCCAAAATAAGGTACTCAAAAGTAAATCCTATTCATCACGCTTTCTGCTTTACAATTAGAATTCAGATGTTTACAATGAAAGAGGACAATTAAACAATACTAACCGAAGAAAAACATCACTAGTATTTAAGCCACAAGAATCCAGTGCTTTGGAAAAGCTTACAGTACTCCAAAAGAAAATAATGATTCTGATCTCAATCACTCGACCTTTGATACTTCCAACAATGAAGTATTTATACAAAAAATTACAACAAAACAATCTCTAAAAGACTTGAACTAAAACTCTAACTTACTACAAAAATATAGTCTGGGTGGAATGTGATGTGCAAAGCATGTACTGATGTAGTGGGACAATTAGGATGTGGACCACATTTTACTACTATGCTGACAGAATGAGTGTTGTGTTGGCTGAACTGAATGTTGTGATGGCGGATGAACTGTTGTATGAACGACCTGTGCTAAACGCATTTTGCTGCCCGACTTGACCTTTCTGCTGTTTTATTACCAAAAATCCTTTTGTCGTAATAAAACCCTTTTACAAACAAAACTTCAAAAAATCCATTATACCGGACCTGAAAAATCCATTATCCTGGAGAGTAGGTGATGTGGCAGGGGAGGAATGGGACTAGATCACAACACATATCACATTCTTTAACTTTTAGTTATAGGCGCAGGTGGTATAAACTTTAAAAAGTGTGAAGTGCGACACGAGGGAGGGACCCATTGGCTATGGCGGAGTTTTATGAAATGGCGGAAGGTTTAAAGTGGTAATTTTTATGGAATTTATATGATATTCATATGTATTGCAACGAATTATGAAGCGGAGGTGGAGTTGCGGAAGTGGGGCCGACTTAGAGCATCACAAATAAAAATAGATATGTTGCGGGCGCTCACAATGGTAAGTCAGATGCCATGCGATATTGTAAAATGGGCGATCACATATTTTAAAATTGATTTCCATTGAAAAACACTTAAAAACTTCGAAATGCGATGAGGGGCCCCACTTCAATTGTGATCGGGGAATGAAAATCAATGAAATGGTGAAGGGTAAAGTGAAAAGGTCAGAAAGTGTAAGGTTTCAATGTATTTCAAAGAAAATGAAATGGAAAAAGGAAGCATGGCAGGGAAAGGGTCCCACATCATATCGCATCGACGATTTTATAAGTTTGGCATTTGATTGTTGTAACAAAACTTTTGTGATGGCGATATGCGATGAGGCATAAGGGGTCCCACCAATGGTTTAAGCGACTCTTGTTATATATACAATATGTGATATATATAATGATAAGGTCTAAGGTTTATATATCATGATTGTTGATGGGTGGCAGAGCTTATAATATATCTAAATATTTCATATTTTTAGATAAGTGGGTTTCGGTCTATGGAAAATGATTTTGAATGTGCGGGTTTTTTAATGAAATGTGTGGACATATGAAAGGGGAAGGAAGTGAAAAGGGAAATGAATGAAATGAAAGCAGGGGGGTTATGCTATGGTTTAAAACTTTAAGAAAAAAAATTAATAATCAGAATTTAAACCATACAAATAACTTTTCCATAGGTGCATTTAGACTGTCAGCCAATCAAAACCTTTAAAATAGAATGAAGCTTTTCTTTTTCTTTCTTGCTTCCCTAACGTTTTCTTTGCCTTCTTTATTTAGAGAATCTACCACTTGACATTTTATTTCATTTGCCTCCTTTATTTAGAGCATCTACAACCTAACATTTTATATACATGGATGTCTACAAAATAATAATCTTCCTAACATTTTTAACTTTTTTCACTCTTCTGCATCCATATCCTACCTTATCATTTTAAAATTATTTCAACTATTTATGCTAACTTATCAAAACAAATGACGTTATGACACCTTCCAACTTGGTTCAGATTAAACTATTGAACCAGTGTTATTTTCTATGTAACTAATCAATCTATCAAGATTAAACAGTTTAACAAATTATTTTTCACTACCTATTGACAAGCAATTTAAACCTAATTCAATCATGCTTAAATTGCACGATTGAATTTTATTAAACTTTTTGTAGCATTTTAAACAAGACACACATAATTTATTTTCAGAAGTAATTTAAACTAAGAGTAGTGGCATTTGGATGTGCAACACTTTCATAATTTATTGTTTTTCTTCTTTTTGATGGGGTTCACATCTTATATTTTTTTTATTTATATACCCTCTTTTGATTTTTTATGTGATCTCCTTTTTATTTTTATTTATTTTGAAAATTATTTGCAGATTGGAAATCATTTTACAAAGCAAATTTGACCGAAAGAATAAACTCAGTCACCATGAGATCCTATGAAATATAGGACCCTAATAGGGGCTCCAATTGGGGATGACACTTCCATGCATTGAAGTGCCAAGAACCTATGATAATTTGCCTTATCCATTAGGCATCTGAGCAATCTGTAATCTGATTCCTTTTCTGCTTTCAAATATTATGATGGTCTGTTGACCATGGCTTAAGGCCTTCTCTGCGGGCTTCAACCTTGATCAGCAAATCATCCAATCCAATCTATGTTGACTATGATATTTACAATGACGTAAAAGAATCTTTAGACTAAGAGAAATAATGCTTCAACATCCTGCCATTTACAGGATCACTAGGTAACTCCATTTCATCTATATATGTGAGAAAAAATGCATTTTCACCGCTAAAAGCATTTATAATATATGTTCCCATCCATCGATTATCAAACTTGTTATGTTTCCCATTGTCTTCTCTCCTTGCATCCCATTTTAAAACTTTATCACCAATAGTAAAATCATATGTCTTGGTCCTTTTGTCAAATATTTTCTTGATATTTTCCTGGATGAGCTGTATTCTGTTATATACCTATTCTCTTGTTTGCTGTAATTGAATGGTTTGATGGATCCTTTTGAGTGCATCATTTGGTTCCACTTGTAACTGTTGCATCATGTTCATCACTGGATGTGCTAGAGAAGATGGAAAAACAACATCCATCCCATAGACAAGTTGATATGGTGACATGCCCATGGAATTCTTGGTATTAAGCCTGTTAACCCAAAGTGAACTGACTAACTTATTATGCCAAGATTTTTTATTGTGTTCTAATAATTTCTTGATGATGTTTACGAGACTCTTATTGGATGATTCTGCCAGTCCATTACCTTGTGGGTAATAGGTTGTTGAATGTCGTAAATAAATATGATATTTATAACAAAATTCAACCATGTTTTTGGACTTAAAGGCTACTACATTGCCAGTGATGATTTTCCTTGGGCAGCCAAATCTAGACAAGATATTGGTCTCAAGGAATTTGGTGATAACGACATCAGTGGAATTTTTGGAAGGGATGGCCTCTATCCACTTAGTGAAGTAATCTGTGGCTATTAAAATCCACTTGTGTTGGATAGAGGAAGGAGGATGGATTTCACCTATGAAATCCAAACCCCATTGTTGGAATGGGCTTTCAATAGAAATGGGTTTGAGAGGAAAGGGTAGGAGTTTCTTTTTACCTTCAAAAATTTGGCACTTGTGACACGTTGTGACTTTCTTGTGGACATCAGAAAATAGGGTGGGCCAGTAAAAACCAACCTTGAAAATCTTATTAGAAGTAGTCTTCTAGTATAGGTGGCCACCATAGTCTCCCTCATGAAAATAATTCATAATATTGTCTACATCATTCTTCAACAAACATTTGAGTAATAGGCCACCAAAATCTTTCCAATAAAGGACATTATCAATGATGCAAATTTTTCTTTCTTTTAATTTCAGAAATCTAGCTTTAGTTTTTGTAAGACGAGGAGGAGAATTTAAATTGAACAATACATAAAGCAGGTCTGCATACCAGGGAGAATTTAAAAATTATTCATTGATTTGTGGAGTTGGCTGCTCCTCTTGATCATCCAAAGTTGCTACCAAATTTATGTCCAGAGCTTGAAAATTGGACTTAGCCATAAGCTATGCAAGTCCTTGCCCTTTAATTAGATTGATAGGTTTTATTTCCAGATCATACTCTAAAATTACTGCAATCCATTTTCCTCTTTTTCCATCTGGTCCGTTCTACGTTAAAATGTCTTTTACCACAACATTAGGTACATAAGAAATTATATGTGAATGTAGAATATTAACACTAAAATATTTAATTGCTTTGACTAGTGCAAAGGCCTATTTTTCCATGATGTTATAATTGAGAGAAGCATCTCTTAAAGCTTTGCTGAAGAAAGATATTGGTTGCTCAAATCCATCACTGTTTTTCTATAGTAAAACAGCTGCAATAATGTGCTTAGAAGCCAAAGAAAATATTATAAAATCTTTAGTAAAATTTGGACTGTTCAACACTGGTGATTTAGTTAATGCCTATTTTACCATGTCAAATTATTTCCTAGCTTCTATACTCCATTTGATTTCAGAATATTTCTTGAGCATATTGGTTATGTTTCTAAGAAGTTCAACAAGATTAGGGATAAATCTTCTCAAAAAAATTATTTTCCCTATGAATGATTGAAGTTATTTAATGTTTCTTAGGGGATTGATCTTTAGGATTGCTTCAATTCTCTTAGGGTCAATTCTAACTCCACATTTTGATATGGTATGTCCTAACAATTTACCTTCTTCTACGCCAAATAGTGTTTTCTTAGGATTTAAAGATTTGCCAAAATTCCTACATTTCTCAAAGACTCGTCTCAAATGTCTCAAGTGTTCTTCACCAGACTTTGAATACACAGTTACATCATCCAGATAGATTACAATAAAGAGACCAATCTCTTCTAAAAAGGCAATGTCTATTGCTCTTTGGAACGTGGCCCTGGCATTCATCAGTCCAAAAGGCATTTTCACATACATGAAAGTGCCCCATGGAGTGGTAAAATCTATTTTATCTTGATCTTCTGGATCAACCAAGACTTGGTTATAGCTAGAGAAAACATCTAGTAATGATATCCTAGTTGATCCTATCACCTTTTGTAAGATATGGTCCATTTTGGGTAAGGGATAATTATCTTTCAGGGAAACCTTATTCAGGTTTCTGAAGTCAATGCACAACTTGATTTCTCTAGTTTTCTTTCTGGTTGGTACTATGTTTGACACCCATTTCAAATATCTGAGAGGAACAATTATTTTAGCATCATACATTCGTTTAACTTATTTCTCAACTAAAGGTAACAAAACTGGATTTATCCTTCAAAGTTTTTGTTTGAAAGGCTTTTGTTCTTCTTTAATTGGAATTTTGTGTTGAATGATGCTGGAATCATAAACTTTCAGATCCTGATAATTCCAAGCGAACACATCAATGTATTCTTTGAATAGGGCTATATATTTCCATTTGGTAATACAGGGTAATGTTTTTGACAGTTTAATCAACTTCGGGTTTTTTTTAGTATCTATGTTACATTCCTCAACTTCTGCTCCAGTAGGTTCAATTTTAGGCTTCTTTGCTACATCATTGAAGTCAAAAAGGTCTTCTAATAAGCATTTCAAAATCTTCCTTTTTAGGATATGTTTCATGAATTTATAATTTATGCACACTTTCATATAAATTATTGTTTACATCTAATCTATCAGATTGGTTTTTCAAAATATTATATACAACTATTGAATTTTCCACATGATAATCTGGTTTATGTTCCTAATTATCCAAATCTATCTGCGTTTCCTCAAACTCATCTTTTGACATCAAGAAGTTTTCAATCTGTTTGTCATTCCCGAAAACTTGCCAGTATCACATATTATTTGGTATTGTAGGTCGATGTTTAATTTCAATTGTGTGTGGCTTATTCGGGTGAGGTATTTTGCAAGTGCTTGCAAAAACAACAAGACTATGAACTATGACATTTTGACTTCTTGGAATTACTGCTAGATCATATTCCACAAAAAGTATGTAAGTAATCGAGCATTGCATTTATGTAACCTCTTAATCTAGGGTGTTTAGTAGCATATTCTCTTTTTACTTGTTTAATGATTAATTCAGAATCTCCCTACACAGTAAATCTTTTGGCCCCTAATTTCTTAAGCAACTACAAACCTAACATTAGAGCTTCATATTTAGCAATATTATTGGTGCATTGAAAATTGAGTTTATATGAATTCCCTTCATAATGATTATTAGCTGGATTAGATAACTAGATTCCTACTCCAGAGCCTTCTTTACTACAAGCCCCATCAAAGGTCATATTCCATAAGAGTTCTAAATTAGGAGTTAATTGTTTGATTAGAGCTACGTTTTCAGGTGTATCCAGGCAATTTCAAAATTGGGCTTCCATTTCAGTATCATTGAATAATACGAATGAATCTAAATCAATGGGAACATAATATAGAGGGTAATTATGATGTTTTTCTTGACTGCTTACCATATATTTCATGAGAGTTTCCCTATATAACCTTCTTTGCTGGCCAAAGATTGGTATTGTAGCAAAAGTCATATCTAGTTGAAGAGTTCCTTGTAACTTTTCTCCCCAAGAACGTGATAAAAGCATGCCATATTTAGGAGGAATGTCTGCTACGAAAATGTCCATAACTAGGCTTTTGGTTGGGATTTGAGACAAAGTTATACACAAGTCCTTGATGAGACCTAAACACTTCACTTTACTTGAATCAAATGAGTATAGATCTTTGTAGGGCCTAGTGATCTCAAGACCTAACTTCTCCATTACAGCTTTGGGCATTAATTTGTGTGAAGCCCCTGAATCTAGCATAGCATTATGTAGGATTTTATCATGTATGTTTAAGCTGACATATAAAGGAGGGACTACTCCTTCTTGTAACTTACCAAACAACAATTCAGGTTGATCATCATTCAGATTGAGAGTGTCAGAATTTTCCCCTATTTTCAGTACTTCTATTACCTGAGTTCTATATGTTTGTTTTTTATTAGCTTTGTCAAAGGGATGGGAATTTTGACTTTAGCTAGTTCGTTTTCAATATTAAATGATGATTGAATCTTTACAACATTAGGAATGTCAGGTACATCGACAATTTATTTATATTTAAGTAGGGTTTGTTGATTGGTGGTTGGAACATCAGTTTGAGTTGTTTTAGAGATAAAATCAACTGTATTTTTAGTAAAAACCTCTGAAGGTTTCTTACTAGGAGTTTCAACAGATTTTTTAGAAGACTTTTCTACTATTTTCTTAGGATCCGAATCAGAGGAAATTTTGGGAGGTTGATCAGTATTCTTTTTAGCAGTATTGTCAGAACCTTTTCTGCTCCTAAGGTTATATTGTTTGTGCACCTCCATAATAGAGTTTTCAAATCCTTGTTTATATGCTTCAAATTCATTTGATTCAAACTCAGTTTGAGCTAATGAAAATAGCTTTTGGTCTTCTTCTATGAGAAAAATAGTATCATTATTTTGTAAACTAAAAAGATTTATTTGGTTATCTTCTTCCTCTTGAATGATCTCTCCATTTTCATCAACATAATTATCTTGAAAAGGGGGTCTAATTTGTTGGTCAGCTCCCCTTTGTTTAATCTATGGTTGATTCCTCCTATTGTTTTGATTGTGGTTTTGGGGAGGGTTTTGATTTTCCCTAGAGATGTTTCTATCAATCATCATTCGTTCCATTTCCCTCATTAGAGAATTTATCTTAGCATCAATGCTATAGGTTGATTCTTCTTCTTTTATGGTAACTCTCTTCTCAGCTCTCATCCTAGCTCTTTTGGCCAATAAATTGGCTTCTTCACTGACAACTATGGCCTGCATTTCCTCTAAAGTGTCAGGATTCCTCTCTCTTAACTGATAAGATATGTTTCAAAACCATCTAAAAACTTAACCAACACTAATCCTTTGGGTGGTTTTATGCAAGTAGGAATAACATTATAAATAGAGTTGAATCTGGCACAATAATCCTACACACTCTCTCCATTATCTCTTTTGATATTTTTATATTCCGAGAGAATTTGGAGGGAGTTGTTTTTAACTTGCCATCTATCTAGAAATTGACGTTGTAGAACTACTAGATCATTGATGGAAGAAGTTGGTAAAGCTCTAAACCATTTCCTAACTTCACCTCTAATGGCTTGAAAGAATAACCTCATCATAACATCATCAACATCAATCTCATATTGATCAAAGAAATCATTCATTTTATCTACATGCTGCTGAGCAGTAATGGGTTGGGTGTTATCAAAATGAGGTATTTTGGATTGATAATCTTGAGGCATAGCCCCTTGATTTTGAGGAAGAGCCAAGGGAGCATAACGTGCAACCATGATTGGAGGTGGAGGGTTGACAACAATAGATTGTGGATTAACAATTGGTGGAAGAGGTGGAAAAGGATGAACTATATGTGAAGGAGAGGAGGGATGAAGTGATGGAGATGAAGGTATTTGAATTTTTTGGCGAGGACAAGTAGTAGAATTTTCAGAAGGGGTTGAACTCACATATATTTTTTGAATAGTTTGGGATGTAATGGATGAAGCAACAGTATTTAATGCAGAAAATTATACTAATTGCTAAATATAGGCATCTGTAACTACTGGAGTGTAGTCTAATACCAAATTTTTGAGGATTTTAAAATCCTGGACAATTTCTTGATCAGATTTTAAATAAGGAAGAATTTTAGGTGAATCTGGATGTAGAATCGATTGTTCAAGGACTATTGTATTTGCCCAATTTAAGGATTTTCTTCTAAAGAGACTTTGCTCAAACTTTAAGTCAAAGTCGATATCTTGTAAGGTCTCAAGCTTAACAGGAAGGGATTTTGTTCTTGGGAGAGGATTATTACTTCCCAAGCTTTCTGATGAACTTATCTGTTTAACTGATTTCTTTGAAGTATCCTTAGTTCTTCTTCCAATCCTTTGAGGATCATCCACTATTTCAGGAGGTCTGGGATCAGGATGGGATCTTGTATAAGGTCTCTTGGAAGCCAGTTTTAAAAATCAAAACACACACTATAAAATGTAACTCAAACTTTATTTATAAAAAACTAAAATATAGCAATCTCTATGGGATATTAATACAGTGATGATTTAACCAGAGATTGAATTTGAAAGAAATTGTAGTTGATTTCAATTCTTCCCTAGTATGGTCGCCACTATGTTAGTGTTCTGTAATTTGCAAGAGATTGTGAGAACTAATCACATAGGCCAACATCAAACCAACTTTGGAATCCATGACCTAACCTTCGTAGATTCAGAGAGGGGTCTCTCTATAAGATTTATCTGTGTTTAAATAATTTTTTAGGTTAGTTATGATAATACTTGGGTTTTGGGTTTGTTTTGGATTTTGGAAGATTTATTGTATTCAATTTATTAATATCTATTGGGCAATGGAGTCAAATATAACTGGATGGTTGCATCAATATTTCATAGAGTAAACACAAGGCAAGCTAGGAATATTTACTGGATCTCTTAGATTTATCAATATATTTATGATAGAAATATGAATAGATTTAGCAGAAGTAAAGAGAAATTAAGAATTCTTTAGTTTGGATTTCAGTGGAAGCCATAATGATCGTAAAGGAAACCAGAATAAGATACTCAAAAGTAAATCCTATTCATCACGATTTCTGCTTTACAATTAGAATTCAGATGTTTACAATGAAAGAGGAAAATGAAACAATACTAACCGAAGAAAAACATCACCAGTATTTAAGCCACAAGAATCCTATGAATGATCTGATTATTATTGATGCTCCAGTGCTTTGGAAAAGCTTACAATACTCCAAAAGACAGTAATGATTCTGATCTCAATCACTCAACCTTTGATACTTCCAACACTGAAGTATTTATAAAAAAAATTACAACAAAACAGTCTCTAAAAGGCTTGAACTAAAACTCTAACTTATTACAAAATTATAGTCTCGGTGGAATGCGCTGTGTAAAGAAGGTGCTGATGTAGTGGGACAGTTAGGACATGGAACACATTTTACTGTTGTGCTGGCAGAATGAGCGTTGTGTTGGCTGAACTGAATGCTGTGATGGTGGATGAACTGCTATATGAATGCCCCGTGCTGGCTGAACTGAATGTTGTGATGGCAGATGAACTGCTGTATGAACGCCCTGTGCTGAATGCCTTTTGCTACCTGACCTGACCTTTCTGCTGTTTTATTACCAAAAATCATTTTTGTGTAATAAAACCCTTTTACAAACTAAAATTTGAAAAATCCATTATACTGGACCTAAAATCCTTTATATTTCAGTTTCGAACTTTATCGCATCCACAACATAATCACATATCGCAATTTGAACAATTTACCACATAAAAAAGGAATTAGTGGTGCGATGCGAAAATGAAAGTGACGTGGAGAGCAGGTGACGTGGAAGGGGAGGAATGGGACCGGATCGCAGTGCATATCACATTATTTAACTTTTAGTTATAAGCGCAGGTGGTATAAACTTTAAAAAGTGCGAAGTGTGACGTGGGGGAGGGAAGCGGTAAGTTTTATGGAATTTATATGATATTCATATGTATTGCAACGGCTTGTGAAGTGAAGGCAGAGCTGCGGAGGTGTGGTCGACTTACCACATCGAAAATAAAAATAGATATGTTGTGGGTGCTCAAAATGGTAAGCCAGATGCAGTGCGATATCGCAAAATCGACGATTGCATATTTTAAAATTTATTTCCACTGCGAAACACTTAAAAACTACGAAATAGGATGAGGGGCCCCACTTCAATTGCGATCGGGGAATAAAAATCAATGAAATGGTGAAGGGGGAAGGGTAAAGCGAAAAGGTCAGAAAAGGTAAGGTTTCAATCTATTTCAAAAGAAAATGAAATGGAAAAAGGAAGCATGGCAGGGAAAGGGTCCCACATCATATCACATCAACGATTTTATAAGTTTGGCATTAGATTGTTATAACAAAACTTTTACGATGATGATATGCAATGAGGCATAAGGGGTCCCACCAATGGTTTAAGCAGCTCTTGTTATATATATAATATGTGATATATATAATGATATGGTCTAAGGTTTGTATAACACGACTGTCGATGGGTGGTGTAGCTTATAATATATCTAAAAATTTCAGATTTTTAGATAAGTGGGTTTCGGTCTATGGAAAATGATTTTGAATGTGCGGGTTTTTAATGAAATGTGTGGAAATATGAAAGGGGAAGGAAATGAATGAAATGAGAGTGTGGGGGGGGGGGGGGGGTGGAATATGCTACGATTTAAAACTTTAAGAAAAAAAATTAATAATCAAAATTTAAACCATACAAATAACTTTTCCATAGGCGCATTTAGACAAGCAACCAATCAAAACCTTTAAAATATAATGAAGCTTTTATTTTTCTTTCTTGATTCCATAACATTTTCTTTGCCTTCTTTATTTAGAGCATCTACCACCTGACTTTTTATTTCATTTGCCTCCTTTATTTAGAGCATATACAACCTAACATTTTATTGACATGGATGCCTACAAAATAATAATCTTCCCAACATTTTTAACTTTTTCACTCTTCTACATCCATATCCTTAGCCTGACTAAAAATGTCAGTTAGCTCGACTAAAAATGTCAATCCCGCCGGAATTGGGGAACGCGCCAAAACTGGCGGTGACTGTTTGTTGTGGCAAGAAATGTCAGGCGGGCGGGGTCACATGGGACCTCTTCCCTGACCGCCGAGAAAAACGGGTGGATAAACTGTTGCATAAACGTGGCATTTAATGTGCTTATGGGTGGTCACATTTTACGGTTTCCCCAACCGTTAACTCTCGCCGTGACCACCGGTTGTGGAGCCCCCGGTCTCTGCGCTAGGGCATATGGGTCATGTATATTACGGGGCTAGCCCCATTTTCTGCCCAAAAAAACCTTTGATAAACTTTAAATATGCAATGTAATCCATAGAAGTTAAGAACCAACACGTAGAGCAGGCAGTTGGGCCTTGGGGCTGCCATCCGATAGGCCCAGGGTTGAAAACTGTTAAGTTGTAAAAAAATTTCCATTGAAAACTTCACCGGCCTGGGGCCACGTGGCAGCCTCCGGGAAGGCCACGTGGCGCCTACTGATTGGCCATAGAATTCCCAAATCAACCAAAAAACTGAATCAGAACTTGACACTTATTTGCATATGATAGGCCCGCAGGGAATATTCCAAGGAATATTCCCAGAATATTCTCGAAATATTCTTTTTTTTTAATAATTTCCAAAGTCAAGTCAACTCTGGTCAAACTCAGTTTTTTGAAGGATATTGTAAACTTCAAACCTGCATAAATTTCACATACAGTGTCATATTTGAGTACCGTTCATGGCGCTAGGATCGCATTGACGAGGCCTATCCGGTAGTTCTAGTTTCAACCATATTTGAGCATTTTTTCAACTTAGGACATGATCACTTGATCACACCTCCCCATTAGGAAGCTTTTGGACCCAAAAAGCCTTCAATTACCTGTTAAGAAGATGAGGGTACATGTCCCTCACCTTTTCCACCTCAATCCACTTTTCCTTACTGGGTTTGCTGCCTTTAAGACCAACCCGAACATAATCAACATTTCCCCTCCTCAAAGTGCATGTCCTTCTGTCAAGGATAGCATCCTCTTTCAACTCATCCAAAAATTCTGGCAAGAAATCCTCTATGGAGGGTAGTTGAATGTCACTTTCATAATCAACAATTAAAGGAGGTTCATACAAACGTAAATTTTCAACATTCACAATAAAATACATTTGCATATATGAAGGAAAATCTAATTGAAAAACATTATTTCCAACTTGTTTAAGGATCTTGAATGGACCATAACGAATAGGCTTCAACTTTTTACCTTCTCCTTGCATTCTTTCCTTACTAATATGCAAGCATTCCTCATCCCCTTCTTGAAACTTATGATCAACTCTGTGCTTATCATGCCTCTCCTTGTACTTGCGTTGACTTTTTTCAAGTTGTTCTTGAACCTGCTGATGTATGAGCTGAATTCTTTCAATGAACATGCGAGCTTTGTCAATGTCACTATGCCCATCAATGGCCACATCCTTCTCAAGAATGAAATCTAAAGGTGACTTAGGCAAATACCCAAAACAAGCTTCTAAAGGTAAAGTATTTGTAGAAGAGTTCTTGGCCCGGTTGTAAGCATGCTGAATGTAATGCAAGTGCTCATCTCAAAGCTTGGGATGCTTGCTGCAATAGCCTCTCAAAAGATGTACAATGGTTCTGTTCACTACCCCTGTTTGGCCATCTGTTTGTGGATGGAAAGCAATACTCTTCTTCAACTCGGTGTCCATCATCTTCCATAGATTGGACCAAAAATTCCCAACAAATATGGAATCCCTGTCACTAACAATAGAAGTAGGCAAGCCATAATGAACCCATACATGTTGAAAATATAAATCAGCAGTTTGTTTAGCAGTTATATATTCCTTACATGGCATAATAATACACATCTTGCTGAAACGATCAACTACTACATAAATATAATGATGCTGCTTTCTAGATAATGGTAGACCTCCAAAAAAATCCATAGAAACACTTTCCCATGGTCTAGAAGGTACTAGCAATGGCGTATATAAACCAAGCTTCCTATTTCCAGGCTTGCTTGTAGCACATAATGAACAACCTCTAATGAAATGTGAAACACTATCTACCATGCGAGGCCAATAACAATACCTCTGTAAATGTGGCACCATTTTGCTTACCCTGAAATGTCCAGCAATAAGAGAAGAATGAGCTTCTCTCATGATGCTTAGTCTCTCCCCCCGTGGTATACATAAATTTCCCATATGAAACAACAAATTATTATGCAAATGATAATCATTCTCCTCAACATGATTCCCTTGACTCAAGTTAGCATACACATCCTTAAAATCAACATCTGATGCATACTGTTCTATGTAGCTCTCATGTACAATATATTCATTCTTAAGTAAAGTAATAGCACTAATAATAGGCCTTGAAATCATATCAACAACCTTATTGTAAATACCTTTCTTGTACCTTATTACCAAGTGAAATTGTTGTAGGAAACCCATCCATTTGAAATGTTGTGACTGCTGTAATTTACTTTGTGACTGCAAGTATTGTAAAGGCTGATGGTCGGTATGAAAAATTGTTTCTTTGCCCATAAAATATTGTTTCCACTTTTTGACGCTTTGTACCAATGCATACAACTCTTTATCATATGTAGGATAATTCACAACAGCACCATTAAATGTCTCATAATGAAATGCGATAGGCTTACCATGTTGTAAGAGAACTGCACCCATGGCATAATCACTAGCATCTGTCTGAATCTCGAATGGCTATCTCAAGTCCGGTAAAGCAAGGATTGGAGCTAAACTTATATTCTCTTTCAAAGACTCAAAATATTTCTGTTGCTTGCCTCCCCATTGGAAAGCACGCTTCACACTAGTCACTGCATGCATAGGAGTTGCTTTGGTAGAGAAGTTAGAAATAAACTTCCTCCAATACTGAGCTGCACCCAAAAAACTTCTTACCTCTGTAATGGATTTGGGAGTAGGCCAATTCAAAATGGCTTCTAATTTGGAAGGATCAATTCTCAAATCACCTCCTCCTACTATGCGTCCCAAATAAACCAAAGAAGTCTTTCCAAATTCACACTTTGACATTTTAAGAAATAACTGATTTTTCTTCAAAATATCAAGTACTTTCTTAACATGCATGACATGCTCTTCTCTAGTCTTGCTAAAAATTAAGATGTCATATAAGTAGACAATAATGAAATCATCAATAAAAGGACGTAAGACATCAATTATTACCCGCATGAAATTTGCAGGTGCATTGCATAAACCAAACGGCATAACAAGCCACTCAAAGAGTCCCTGTTTCGTTTTAAATGTTGTCTTCCAAATGTCACTTTCTGCAATTCTAACTTTATGATAACCACTACGTAAGTCTAACTTAGTGAAATATTTTGCATCTTTCAGCTAATCCAACAAATCATCTATCCTTGGAAGTGGGTAACGATTTTTTACCATTATCTTGTTCAATGCCCTAAAGTCCACACACATGCGCCAAGTTCCATCTTTCTTTGGAATCAACAATATCGGTGACCCACATGGCGAAGTGCTTGGTCTTATGAATCCTTTGTCCAACAAGTCTTTAATTTGCCTCTTGATTTCAGTATTCTCCATGATAGACAAGCGGTACATGCCGATGTTAGGAAGAGGACAATCTTGATGTAAATGGATTTCATGTTGAATCTCCCTTTTAGGAGGTAAACCTGTTGGTTCCTGAAACATCTCATGATGTGAATCAACTATATCATATAAATCTGATTTAAGCTTGGAATCACAATTTTCAAATGACTCATGATTCATATCAACCTTGGGCTTAACCATAAGAAGTACAAAACTCTTACTAGAATTTACTAGCCTTTTTACCTGTCCTGCATTTACCATCGCTATATTTTCCTTCTTGCGATGTGCTCTGAAAATGAACTCCTTGCCATCTTTAAAGATATGATACTTATTTTCATGGTGATGGAAGATCACTTTCCCGTCAAATAAGTAAGGACTTCCCAAAACAATTCCTGATATATCAAGCGGTGCTACATCAAGTTCAACTCATGTGTCAATAAAGTGTGCAGAAATGGCGAATCGCAATATGCACTTTCTTGACACTTGTAAGTTTGCATCCTTGCATATCCACCTACATGGATAAGGCTTTGGATGTGGAATGGTCTTAAGTTTAAGTTGTTTGACCAAGTTTTCTGATATGAGATTTTCTTGTGACCCACTGTCAAACAATGTGTCAATTTTTGTATGTTTTGAGACTACCCTCACATGGAACAATTCAATTCTTTCTTCCTCATTTGGAGCTTGTACATGACAGTTTGAAGTACTAGTGCTTGGCTTAGTTTTAGTTTCCTTTCCCTTCATACTTTTCAAACCCATGGCTGCAATTTTGGTTTCTTGACCTGAATCATCACCTAAATCTTGTGGTGTTGTTGTAGTAGCTGCAGTTTTCTTCTTTCCTTTGTTTTTGTTAAACTGAGTTCTTTTTTCAGGATGTAATTTCCAACAGTTTTTTTCTTCATGGCCCTCTCTTGAACAATGTTTACATATTAATTTTTCACCCTCTTGTTTGATAGATGCATTCTTTTTTCCTTTTCCCTTAAAGGTTTTATCTTTTTTCTTCCCTTTGAAAGGATTGTTTCTACCCTCATCAAAAGTGTTTTTCCCTCTAGCCTCTAAATGCGTAGCTTGTACAAAAACTTTGTCTAGACTAGTAGGATTGAACATAAGGATAGTATGTTTAAGGTAACTGTGCAAACCACTTATATATTTCATAAAAGTATCTTGACTTTGTAAGTCTACCCCTAATAAGAGTGCTCTTCTCCTAAACTCTTGGGTGTAGTCTTGCACATTTTTTCCCTTAAGCTGTCTAAAGTTTTGCCAATTCATGATAGCCTTTTGTAAATGAGCTAATGGATAAAATTTCTTTTTAATTGTAGTAATAAATTCAGCCCATGATAAAGTGATCTTACCATGATTTTTAATTTCATCCTTGGTCTTGGATTCCCACCATACCAATGTTTCTCCATCCATTCTCAACGAGGCTAATTGTATCTTGGTGTCGTCATCATGAAGGTTTTGTATCCTTAAATAAAATTCCAACTGTCTGATCCAATTGTCAAGTTTCTCTGCATTGAATTCACCATTAAACATGGGAAATTCAAATTTGACATCAAGCTTTAAAAATGGACTTTTACCAGTGGTTTTAGACTTGTGAGATTGATTCACCGAAGTCGAGGAAGATGATGTAAAGGAAGAGGATGAAGATGGGGATGGTGGATCACCATTTCCTCCGTGTCCTTTCTTTGAATTGTCATCACTTTTCTTTCCTCCCGAAGAACCCTCTCCTTCTTTCTGGTTTTTAGACCCTTCTCCAACAAGCCTATCATTCCTTTCTTGGTAGAGTATCCTCACCATCTCAGTCATATCCAAGAAAGCTTTCCGCAATACTCGTTCTTCTTCCTTGGGATCCATCTCTTCAGAAGCTTCTCCCTCTCTTGAAGAAATTCTTGAAGCTGATTCTATGGCTCTTGGAGGTGGTTCTCTGACCCTTCTTGGTTGTGGATTATTTTTTGCACTAACCAAGTTTCCTTCACCTCTCTTGAGTTTAAGCCTAGTAAGCATCAAAAGTTGCAAACAATCAACTATATCTTTGCACAAAACAAAAGCTAAGTAAAACTCTAGCTTCTAAGGCTCTAAACCTTAGCTCTGATACCAACTGATCTGAAATTGAAAGTATTTGTATTGCTGTTCAAAGTATTCATTTCCATTAAATTAAGTGTGCAAAGTGTTTGTAAGGTCTTGCAAGTAAAACAAAGTGTCCTTGGTAACTGTTTATGAATTTAAGTGCGAGGGAGTGTTATTTAAAATTTACTATTTAACAACTTGAATCTAAAATACACAGCAGAATAATTTCACCATAAACACACAACAACATGATGAGGCAGTTCACCCCTTCTGGGCTACATCTGTCGGGTCCAAGGCTCCCAATGGGCATGTCCTTGATATATTATGATGCTCAAATTGGTAATATAGTGAGAAGAAGGCCTAAATAGACCAAACCAACTATAAAAATGAATTCAGAATGCATAAATCAGTATAAATTGGCTTTTGTTTCACCTCAAATGGTTAAGCATAGCCCAAAACAGCTCCAACTCCCTCTAGGCCCTGATGGCTCTCCAAGCTTCCCTGAAGCAAAAGTACCTGAAGATCAACTCTGTTGGCTCTGTAACCTGTCCTAATGGATCTAGAATGCTTAGAATAGTCGAAATTGACTAAATTTTTCCCAAAAAGGTTAAGTAATGAAGTTATGATCAAAACAATATTTTTGCCTAATCATCCCCAAAAACCTCTACTAAAAGTGGAGCAACTTCAGTTAGCCCGACTAAAAATGTTAATCCCACCGGAATTGGGGAACGCGCCAAAACTGGTAGTGACTATTTGTTGTGGCAATAAATGTCAGGCGGGCGGGGTCACATGGGACCGCCGCCCTGACCACTGAGAAAATCGAGCGGATAAACCGTTGCATAAACGTGGCATTTAATGTGCTTATGGGCGGTCACATTTTACGGTTGCCTCAACCGTTAACTCCCGCTGTACCATCGGTTATGGAGCCCCCAGTCTCTGTACTAGAGCATATGGGTCATGTATATTATGGGGATGGCCCCCTTTGTTGCCCAAACAAACCTTTGATAAAATTTAATTATGCAATGTAATCCATAGAAGTTAAGAACCAACACATAGAGCGGGCAGTCGGGCCTTGGGGCTGCCATTCGATAGGCCCGGGGTCGAAACTTGTTAAGTTGTAAAAAAATTTCCATTGAAAATATTCACTGGCCCGGGGCCACGTGGCAGCCTCCAGGCAGGCCACGTGGCGCCCACTGATTGGCCATAGAATTCCCAAGTCAACCAAAAAACTGAATCAGAACTTGACACTTGCCTGCATATGATAGGCCCGTAGGGAATATTTCGAGGAATATTCCTGGAATATTTTTTTTTTTAATAATTTCCAAAGTCAAGTCAACTCTGGTCAAACTCAGTTTTTTGAAGGATATTGTAAACTTCAAACCTGCATAATTTTCACATACAGTGTTGGATTTGAGTGCTGTTGACGACTCCAGGATCGTATCGACGAGGCCTATCCAGTCGTTCTAGTTTCAACCAATTTTGAGCAATTCCAATTTTGAGCATTTTTTCAACTTAGGACATGATCACCTGATCACCTTTGCAATTCTATGACGACCTTTATGATAGTCTACTTAGATGACATCTTGATTTTTAGTAAATGTTGTGAAGAAAATGTCATGCATGTCAAAAAGGTACTTTATTTCTTGAAGAAAGAAAAAATGTTTTTAAAGATGTCAAAGTGTGAATTTGGAAAAAATTCTTTAGTGTATTTGGGTCATATTGTTGGAGGAGGTGAATTTAAAATAGATTCCTCCAAGGTTGATGTCATTTTGAATTGGCCAAAACCCAAAAAATTTACGGAGGTAAGAAGCTTTTTGGGAGCAGCACAATATTGGAGGAAGTTTATTGCTAACTTCTCTTCTATCACAACTCCATTTCATGCATTGACAAGTGTGAAGCAGGTCTTTTAATGGGGAGGTAAACAACAAAAGGAATTTGATGCGTTGAAGGAAAAGATCAATTCAACCCCAATACTTGCACTTCCAAACTTGAGATAGTCAGTTGAGATTCAGACTGATTCTAGTGACTATTCCATGGGTTTGGTCCTCATTCAACATGGTAAGCCCATCTGTTTTCATTAGGAAAATTTTAATGGTGCAGTGATTAATTATCCTACATATGACAAGGAATTGTATGCATTGGTGTAAAGTGTAAAAAGTGGAAACACTACTTGATGGGTAAGGAAACAATGATTCACACTGATCATCAACAATTGCAATACTTGCAATCATGAACAAAGTTGTAGCAATCAAGGCACTTTCGATGGATGGGTTTTCTTCAAAAATTCCACTTGGTGATAAGGTATAAGAAAGGTATCTACAATAAATTTGTTGACATGCTTTCTAGGGCTATTGTTAGTGCTACTAATATTCTTAAGCGTAATTCTGTTTTGCATGAGATCTATGTTGAACAATATGATTTAGATAGTGATTTTCAAGATGTATATGCAACTTTAAGTCAAGGAACCAAGTAGAGGAATTGGATTATCACATGCATGATAGCTTGTCGTACCATATTGGTAAGCTTTGTATTCCATAAGGAGAAAGAGTCAACATCATAAGAGAGGCACATACTTCTCTTATTGCTGGTCTTTTTGGTGTAAATAAGACGGTGGCACATCTACAGAGGTATTGTTATTGGCCTTTGCTTGAAAGTGTGTCACATTTTATTAGAGGTTTTTAATTATGTGCTATCAGTAAGCCTAGCAATAGAAAGTTAGGATTGTACACACCACTTCTAATACATTCTTGTCCATGGGAGAGTATTTCTATGGAATTTGTTGGAGGTCTTCCTATGTAAAAAAGGAACCATGATTATATCTTTGTAGTTGTGGATAGGTTCAGAAAAATGAATATTTTGATGCCATGTAAAAGAAAATTACAATTGAACAAATTGCTCAGTGAAAATGTGCTCACATTCATTTTTAGTGATCGAGATTCTCACTTTGTTGGGAATTTTGGTCAAGCTTGTAGGGATTCATGGACACCAAATTGAAAAATATAAAACATTTCATCCACAAACAGATGGTCAAACAGAGGTGGTGAACATGATGGTGATACATCTTCTTCGCGGTTATTGCAACAAGCATCCTAAGTAGTGGGATGAAAAATTGCATTATATTCAACATGCTTACAACCAGACCAAGCACTCTTCAACTCAAACATCACCATTTGAGGCATGTTTGGGATACTTGCATAAATCTCCTTTGGATTTCATTTTTGGAAAGGATGTTGCTATTGATGGTCATAGTGTCATAGACAAAGGTAAAAGGTTCATTGAACAAATCTAATTGGCACATCAAGCAATTCAAGAACAGCAGGAAAAGAGTCAAGTCAAGTACAAAACAAGGCACGATAAGCATCGTGTAGATCACAATTTCTAAGTTGGCGATGAAGTTTGGCTTCACATTAGCAAAGAAGGCTTCAAGGAGAAGGTAAAAAACTGAAACCAATTTGATATGGTCCATTTAGAATTTTAGAAGAGATTGGTGATAATGCCTTCAGGTTGAATTTTCCTTCATATATGAAAATTTATGTTGTTGTTAATGTTTAGAACTTAAGGTTATATTAGCCGCCTTTGATTGAAGATGAAGGAGAAAATGTTCAGATTCCTTCCACTAAGGATTTTTCTCCTGAATACCTTGATGAACTACAACAAGACACCATTATTGAAAGAAGAACAAGGCCTTCAAAATGGGGGAATGTGGAGTACCTTCATGTGGGGCTCAAAGGAACAATCCTAGCAAATCCAAATGGATCAAGATTGGAAAGGTGAGTGAACTGTACCCTCATCTACTAAACAACTAAAAGTGATCTTTTGGGGTCCAAAAGCTTCCAGTGGGGAGGAGTGACCAGGTGCTTAAAATTATGATAAAAAATGAAAGTTTTCATAATGGTTTGGAACTTGAACGAATGCATAGGTCTCGTCGTTCTGAATCTGATGCAACTTGTTTCGCGGAAAACTGGCACCATATGCTCTCGGAAATGCGTTCTATTTGTTTTCCCAAATAGGAAAAAAATTGGCAAAATTGTGCAGGCTGCCCAGTGAGCAGTCCGTACAGCTAACTGGGCATGGTTGAATGGTCAAGGTTGACTGGGCAGGATTGACCAATGAGGCCGCGCCACTTTTCTGCATTCTATGGGTGTTGGTTGGAATGTTTTTATTGGTTGGTTGGTGGCCAAGCACATACTGCCACATGGCCCAACTGGAGGCCGCCACATGGTAGCACAGGGGCCACCAAAATTTTGTGAAGTTCCAAATTGAACTGCATGAGAATCGACAGCAAAACCTCCACTGCACAAGCGCCGAGCCAGACCGCCCACTCTACACAAAGTTTCGTGACCATAAGAGGTGACATGTTTATTGAAATTTGATTTGTATTGGAGTTTGGGGTAAGGGGACAATGATTAGGCCCACCCACCCCCCCTCCCCGCCCCCACATGAAATACCATACAACCAAGGGCTCGGAACTGGGGGCGCAATGGAGATGCCAAAATTTTTTAATTAAAAAAAATAATTAAATACATCAGTGTTTATGGTTAAAAATGCAGATTTATGGCATTATTGGGAAAATTAACTGTCTTATAAATTTTCCCGAAAATTCACAAATTTGTTGCTTTTTTAGACGAAATGAGAGTGAATTTGTAGGACTAGTCCAAAATTTGGGGAATTTGTGGTGCGATTAGCAACAAAACTAGGGAGGCTCATAAATTCTTTAGTTTTTGACCAATTTTGGAGCCGAAATAGGCTAGATAGGTATTTTTTGGGTCTTCTGGAGCTGATGGAATATGTTTTGAAGAAATTTGAGCACTGTAAATGTATGTAATCACTATTTTGAGCATAATTAAATATGGCCAAGCCACTGGAAGCTATACCAAGGAGATGTAGCCCAGGAGGGGCGAACTCCTTCATCATTTGCTGTGTTGTGGTTATTTTTATGGTGTATTTATCTATTGTTTATACTATTTTAGAGTTTTAAATTCATGTTTTATGTGTTTAAAAATTAAAATAAAATCTCACAAAAACTCAAATTTTAACACTTGAAATTACAAACCCTCAAGCACACTTTCTATAAGATATCATATAGATCTCTTACCTCAATTTCTCATTGAAAAATTCTAGTGGATAGTAGGGTCATCCCTTACTCCCTATAGACCTCAACTATGCAATTCCTATACCCTTTCTCTCAAGCCCTTGAGCAATGTCCAATCACAGTCAACATGTTACATGAGAAAACACAAATAGAATAGATTATTATGGGAATGTTGTTTTCTTATCATGAGTAAACTTCATTTGTAGGTGATATCATTTTAGCACGACAAGATGATGTCAAGGAGGTCATTAAGAAGAGGTTACAAGAAGGACACTTGTGCAGACAAGTCAAAAATATGCTATCATGCAGGAGTAAAGGAATTCTGGACCATCATACAGAGATGGAAACTCATGTTGAATTAGAAGGTTCCAAAACTCATCTAGACCCTTTGGAGGGTGAAGAAGAATTACACACAAAATAAATCATTAACTGAATACTTAACAACAAAAAGAAGAAATCTTTATTGATACATTACAAAGAATTTTGTGTCACAATAACCAAATTATGGCTCCCTAATGTATCGACACAAGAGTATTGTTTTGTCTCATGTATTATTGCCACATTATTGATGGAATGTAATTATGTAATTTTTTGAAAAAATGAGAAAATGTAAAATGTGTGGAAGCCCAAGAGGCACACACGGAACATGAAGAGTCATGTAAGAGCTCAATGGTCACGTAGAAGCTCTAGAGTCATGAGCGAGGTCAAGAGTCACATGGTGAGGTGAAGATTCAACTCATTTATTATAAATATTCCCTCATAGTTCAAGAAAAAAAAAATTTCATCTTGGCTTATCTAGCTTGGCATAGGAGAGTAGATCATTCTTTGGAGGAGCAAGTGAAAAAATGGCATCTAACATATTTCCCCCTAAAGTGCAAAGTTAGAAAATATGCTTGTGGACTGAAGCACTTTATCATGCCAAAGTTTGGATTGGATATTGGTTGGTTGGAGACCTAAAACAAACAATCAAGGATTAAAATACAATATCTTCATATAATCATCACTGAAGTAGGAATTCCCATGCTTAGAGAAAAATTATCTCAAAGAATCAGTATGGAAATGTACAAATATCCATGTCAACAATAGACACAGTATGAACACAACCATCAAATATGGATCTATATTTTAAATCATGAATATCTAAAACTACACGCATTGTAGATGGATGGAACTAGATCTAGGGTCTTTGTCTTCATCTCTATCGATCCATAGTATGAATATAGCCATACAAGTTAATGTATCAAATTTGAACATGGTACAAATCACCTGATTACCTGTCAATGGTGTGATCCATTAACAAGTGTGACAAAAACCACCAATAATGACAATGGCTCTAAAGGTACTCCAGTACAATCTATGAAGTGTCATTGAAGGTCTTGAAGTTTAACACCAATACAATCATTCGATCGAAGGTCAATGATGAGAACCTATCATCGAAAGCGAGAAACCTGCCATTAAGGCATTTAGGTTCCAAGGTAATCAAGGAGGTTTCTAGGTCCACTTCCTAGATAATGAGATGAAGACGATAGGAAGTGACCCGTCATAGGAGGGCCTACGATATGAAACTCATGTCAGGTTTTTTGAAGAAAAAATTTGGAGTGATTCATGAATGACTCAAGGATGGCTGACATGATTGAGGGTTATGAATTTCAAGGTAACTTTTAATGAGGCTAAACTTCTCTTGAACATTTTAGTGACACAACGTTTCAACTTGGCATCATTTGAATCAAAATAATACCAAAAATTAGTCTGAAGACTTTCAATAAGGTATGATCAATTAAGAGGAAAATGGATTTCCCAACCCACACACAAAGTTGACAAAGTGTCATGTTCAAGAGCGATATAATGCTTTTTTATGATACAAGAACAAACGTTTCTTTCCAGTTCCCCCCACTATTACTGTAAAGTTCCTCTTTATTTTTATGCAAGCATGAGAAGGAAAACATGTACTTTTCCTGTAAGCTCATCCTTTGGATGAGTCCTTTGGAGCATTTTTAACGAACCTTAGGAAGGAGTGGTTTGGTCTCATCATGATTGACGAGTCTTGCAATGTTTGAATTTTACGAGTCCAATGAAGGGGTAACTCAATGTAATTTTCATATTTAAAGAGTCTAAAAAAGACACAAAAACAAAACTCATTCATATCTTTCAACGAGAATTTTTAATGAGCTCGAAGAAAGTAAAGCTCGACGTTTTTCATATTTAGGGAGTTAGGAGAAAAACATAAGTAAAATCTGAAATGTCTTTTTTCGTAGATATAGTCTCTCAAGCCCATAAAGGGGTAAAATAATTTAGGAGAGAACTCTTTTGACCATGATTAGTCAAAGTATACCTTTTTCACAAATGATCTACATATTTCGTAAAAGGGGTAAACTTATACCAAGTAGATGTATTTTCGTTTTCTTTAATGAATTAGAATTAAACAAGCATACTTGACAATATTTTCATATTTCGGGATTTGGAAAAGAGCTTAAAGGTAACTCTAGGATTTCTCTTTTTTGTAAATTTAAAGAGCTCGAAAAGGTGATAAAAGTTTTCTTATTGCCCAAAATGATCTATTTTCATAAATATCCCTGTAAACTACACATTTAAACTCAATAATTATCATAACTACTCAAAATAGAGTACAAACATTTAAAATAGTTTGAAAATTAGAAGCTATAGGCAAAAAATATTATTTTAATAAGCCTATTTTGCTCATAAAATGTCAAAAAGTAAAAAAAAAAACTTTACCATTTTCTTTTTTCCAATTTGGAGCTCTTTAGAGTGCATTTTCACCCAAATTTTCAATAGTGGATTGTTATTATATTGGTGAACCATTTCATGTGTCGTCTTCTCTAGGTAAGAGATTGTTCTTTTCCCTCAACATTGATGGTTTTTATTTTGCATTTTCATGGTAACTTTTCAAAATTTTGATTGTGTTTATTAATTTAGGGTACGTTCACGGGCTTGTGTGATGGCTTTTCATCAGGGGTGCGCAAGCCCGACTTTTCCAGTTTTGAGAAAGTTCTATTTGCATAGTTTCCTTGCGATTGATTTGCGAACACGTGCATTGTCTGTAAAATACAGCTGCAGAAGGCGACGAGGGCATCAAAAATTAATAAAAAACACTCAATGTTTTTGCAATTGTTTTGAATGTTCATCTTCTAACCATTTGTATTCATTGATTACAGGTCTTTGGTGTGTCAAAATGGAATGAAGATATAGATAAAATGAAGCCAAGATGTTGAAGCATTAAATGATCTGACTACAATGCAAACACTGAGAAAATGTGGCTTACCCAAATATTACATGATTCCAAGAATGAAGACCCAAGTGGATTTGTTGACATGGTTAGTGAGGGCTTGGAACATACAAGACCAATGTTTTCATATTGGAGTTTAGAGGCTAACCATTAATTCCGATGACATCTGTTTCTTAATGGGGCTCTCATGTCATGGAACTGATATCTCATTGTTTGGTGGTAGGACAGGTGGTGAGACAAAAGAATATTACTTAACCGAGCATTTCTCTCCTAGATCCAAACTTAGTGGTGGAAGAATTGAGATTAAATACATTGTATCACTTCCACCGAGGACCATAAAATTCACCATTGCTCAATTATGTGTAAGTGCTTCACTTCACCTAGTCACCAAAGTTCAAATGCATATTTCATTAGAGTGCTTGCAACCCATTCTATTCAATTGGTGTGAAGGAGTTGCTACCAATATAAAAGGACAACTCACCGGAGACAAGAGTGGATGACTAAAGAAATTTGGGTATGGTGCCATAGTGGTATCATTTTCTTTGGAGAGGATTCCTATCATTTTCACACAGGTTTCCATGGAGATGGGAGGTCCACGAGATCCATGTATGTTACAATGAGTTACATTGATGGCCCACCATGTAGATGGTGATGGTCCAGTGGTAAGATATAATCCTACATTTTTTAGATGGTTGAATCTCCAAATCATCATGGTTGAGAATCACCCATATGCCGTATGGATTATACAAGTGACCCAGACATTCCTCTTCATGCAGGAATGAAATGGGGTGATATAGGTAAAAATTCTCACTTTCTTTGTTGTATATTTTTAAAATTTTTTGTTTTTGTTTTTGCATCCAAGACTAATCATCTAAAAATTATAATTCAAATGTGGGACTAATTAGACCAAAAACAATGCAACGGTTTTCCAGACGTGATGAACAACCAACTCCTGTGGCGCAGGATCCATAAGCAGTAGAGACTCTAATTGAACTTGAGAATAACCTGTATTGGTTAAATCTAGATATCTCGGACATTGGGATCGATGATCTTCCTTCTCGCTATTAGAGGCACACAATTGGTGTACATGGGCGAATTGGTTGTCTGTTACAACGAGCGGCTCATGCCATTATCTGCTATGATGAGTGTCGTGCTTAGTCACTATTCATATATCGATATTTTGCTTTTTGGTTTATCGGCATGTTCGGATAATAAAGGCCAAAGTGCCTCATATGTCTTGGATGACATTCTTGTAAAATCAAAATTTTTACAGACATTATAACTAATAGAGACTACTTTTATTTTCTGAGCTTATTTTGTACAATATGTGAATGATTATTGTTTTATTTTTACAAATGTTGTAAATATCGATTTAACACATAATTTTCCAATGCATCAGTTGATGTGTTTAAATGTCTTGGAATTTGTTGGTATTCAATGTAATAGAATTCTCTTTCCAACAGACGGACCCACAAAAACATCCTTAACATTGTAGAGCTTCTAACTGAATAAATGTGATTTAAATGTAATACTATGAGTTGAGAATATAATCTAATGATTAAATGACGAATCCCAAATGAAATGGCATCAAATAATAGGTCAGTGACCGCACTATATTCTGCAATATTGTTTTTCATTTGACTAATGCATATTCCATGTAGGCTTACTAACTCATCGGTGGGAAAATAGATGGCCCAAGTTGGAAAAAGCATATTTCGAGTACTATGACTAGTGCCATCAGTGTAGCCAATGTAAGTTTGAGGGAGCATCGACATCTGAAAATCAAGTGTAACAGAAGATAAGAAGGGGAAGTAGGAGGAGTTTGCAAAAAAAGTAAAAATTCACCAAATGTAAGATATGATACAACAATGTACAATGTACCCACGTAGTAAATAATGTACAACAATTTTTCAGGTAAAACCCATTTTTGGGCTTACCCAAAGGAATATTTTCATAGTCAATTAGCTCATAAGCACCTTTTACAAGTGCATATTTTATGATATAAGGACCATGCCACATAAGTTCGAACTTACCGACTCCTAATTTATCATGCTCTTGATTGTAAACCAAGACCAATTCACCTTCTAAATACATGCGAGGATTTACATTACGATCAAATTGTGCATTAACTCGTTTTTTATGAGTCTCGCTAGTTACTGCAGCATCACGACGAGTCTCATCTAAGCGTGCTAAATATAAAAAATGTTCTTCCTCTGTAGAAGTAGCGGGTAATAATTTGATTTCTAGTTTCAATGACGAGATTTCACATTCAATAGGTAAGACCGCCTCTAGGCCATAACCAAGTAGAAGGGTGTAAATCCAATTGTTGTTTTTGTTGAGGTGTGATAGTAATACCCCCTAATAATAATAAAAAATAAATAATATAATATTAAAATATAAGTAAATAAATAATAAACAATAAACAATATAATAATAGTAAATAAATAGTAAACAATAAAGAAAAGATAATAATAGTAAATAATAAAGAAAAGATAATGATAATTAACAAGTAATAAATAAATAATATAGTAAATAATAAATTGTTATAAATAAATATATATATATAAGTAAACTTTAAAATAGTAAGAATAAGTAAAGTTAACAAAAAGTAAAAATAATAAAATAAGAATTAACAAAAAGTAAAAAGGAATAAAATAAGAAAGAGTTAAATATTTAAAATAAATAAATAAAAATTGGCATGTTGACACATAGAATGTGTGCATGCTGATCCCTTTCAATTTTTTGGTCTATTTAATGGACGAAGGATGAGATTCATCCATTCCTTCGTCCATTCTCTTGGAGAAAATTTTCGTGAGATAAAGGATTCTGTTGCAATAGTACATTGATTGAGGGCTTGTGGTTGGCCAATTGTAGAAATATTATGTGCAGTTTAGCCTACGGTTGGGTGGAGATTCATCCTCGAAATCTTTGTTGCAGTTAGCAGAATTCAAAGAGAATTCAACTATAGAGTCACAAGTAAGGAATACGTTGATACAGGTAAGTCATCTCTACTCGTGTTTTTCAAAAATTCTATGTTAAATAGCTGAATAGTTGGGCATTGATTATTAATCATAAAAATTGATGTAATTGTTTGTATATTTTAAATCGAGGTTGTTACATATGGTATCAGAGCTTAGGCTCAAGCCCTTAGGGCCTATGGGAATTTTAATGATATATATATATATAGAGAGAGAGATATATATATATATATATATATATATATCTGTGTGTGTGTGTAATATATACATTTTATATTATATATTTTGTTATGTCCTGAAATTTATTAGATAATTATTATATTTTTTGTTTAATAAATAAACTATTTTGATGCGTTCCCTAATATTGGCTAACCCATATCTTTATCCTAGAACAAAAGTGTATTATAAAAGATCACATACAATGTTATCAACACCATAGCTAATTGCATAAGCCAATTTGTGTCAATTGTGGACACAATTATGTTATAATAAGTCCTAATATTAATGGGATCATGACATTGTCCTTTTGGTGTGTAGAAAATCTATGTTCAACAGATAATTGTAATATGCTAAAGCATTTGAATCTACTCTACCAGTTGCAATAACCAAATTAGATCTTGAAATCACAAAACATGAAAGAGAAAGAATTTCAATCGCACAACACAAATATTTTCCTGGGAAAAGCCTCAACGAAAAACCACGCTATATGTATATTGCATAAGCTAAAGAATATGAGAAGATTACAATTATTTTCTCCATGCTGAGAAAACTCTGCACTATCTCTATTTGTCTCAATGATTCCTAGACAAGTCTGGTTCAATACTTAACCAATTTTATGCCCTCCAGGATCCCTATTTCCTTGCGCAATTTCCTTTGGTAATTAGGCCCTATCAATTAGGGAAATTATCAATCCATACTGCAAAGTCCATTAGGGGCCTTCCTATGACTACATGCACCACCTGTACAGTTCAGATAATTATACAACTAATAATATACTGCCCTTCAACTCCAATCTCAACTGGGTCTTTCTCATAACTTACATGCATGAGTTATTTATGAGTGAATCGTCGGTTAACTGGTTGAACACATGAAGCAACACCCCACTATTAACCTCCTACTAGTTCATCCATCAATTAGAATTATTTTAATTGAATTTAACTTAGATAATTTGAGTTAATTATTTACAATTCAAAATAAACTAAACCAGGGCTCCTATAATGTAGGAGACACTCTACATGCCTCTAGTTTGACCCTAAACTCGAATTAAATGAACCAACTAAGTCATCCTAACTTATTTAACTCATATAAGATGTCATGTGATGTGGAATTACAATTTTATTCTAATTTAATCAAGGGAAAATTAAATCAAAATCTTTCTTGATGCCATTTTCAAGATTTCTTGTTGCAATTTTCAACACTCCTTCTCAACAAGAAAGGAATTCAACTCTATCTCCATCTGGTACCTTTGGAATGTTCTTCATGCAACACTTATCTCCAGTGTTGTTTCTACTGCAACTTCTGAAACTGAAAAGCATCCAAAAGTAAATAAAAATAAAATAAACTGGATCAACTGTGTCTCCAATTGTCTACTGTGAAAAACTGTGCTACTAATGACTATGCTACTAAGACTCCTACTTTGTTGTCAACACTGCTCCACATTCCTCAGTATCTAACTGACACTGATCCTAATACTACTGATTACTACGGGCTCCTGTAGTAAGGGTAATGATCCATGAGGAAAAAACACCTCAATGGACCCTGCCTAAATTTCTACACTCTTGGGACTATGACTTCACATCGACCCACCTCTCACCTGGAGGTATGGCTGCATGTGCTCCCTATGCCTACTTGGCTCGAAATTTCCCCTTACAGGAGGTCTCTGCTTGAGTGGATATCTCCACTCAGCTTCCTCTCTGCTTCTCAAATTGTGGTTGCTCCACAACTTGCTGAGGCTTCTTCTAAGGCTATATTTTGAGAGGTAAATCATGCTCCCTCTCAACAACCAAGTCTCTAATTTTTTCCTTTCTCCTCAAGGCTTTGCATGCATATTCTACCTTAGGTGGATATAAGTTTTTGACTCGCACACTGATATGCTTCACATGTCTTGTGGCGATGGGTCTCAGGAATGCCTTTTCTTTGCTGAATATCACATAGTAGTCGTAGTCTTTCAACATCGAGACGAAAACAAGATTCTTCTTTAGTGCCAGAAAAAACATCACATCCTTGAGCCTGAGAGGGGATCCATACTCCTTCTGAAAAGTAACTATACCAATATTGGTCGCATTATACCTTCCGTCATCTCCAAATGTAATGATCTTCTTGAGATCTTTCTCCGCCAAGTCACTGAAGAAATTTCTATTCCCCATTATGTGGAATGAGGCACCATTATCCAGATACTACACATTACCCATCATTGTGCTTTCCATGCATGAATGAGAGTGAAATCAAGCTCAAAATGTGAAGCTAGAGCTTCACCTGCTATTGCTACTACAGGATCATTCTTACTTGCCTTCTTCTCTGGATATTTCATGACATAGTTCCTGAACTTGTGACAGTGAAACCACTTGATGTTAGACAAGTCTTTATACTTGCCCTCTTTGCCTTGGGACTTCGTTCCCTTGGATTTATTTCCTTTACTGACTAATGGAAAGTCCTCTTCTTTAGAAGAGGTCACGTCTCTATTGTTCCTCCTAATATCTTCCTGCACCAAGTCAGACCACAATCGCTCCCACTCTCGTAGCTTCTCCCTCCCATTCACTGAATCCTTGTAGTTGTGCTAGCTCTTGGGAAGGCCTATAAGTTCTAGGCTCAACAAATCATCCTTTAAAACTGTAACACCAACACTTCCAAGCTCATCCTGACACTGAGTGAAGTTGGTCAAGTACTTTGGTATGTGTCGCTCTCCATCTTGATTTTTCTAAGTTTTTCCTTCAACGCCATCTTCATGTGGTCGTTGTTATTTTGAAACAAATCTATTAAGGCATTCCACATAGCATATGGAGTTGCCTTTCCATGGAGGTTCGATACAATATGATCTCAAACACCTTCCAACTGAATCCTTCTTTCCTTTGCTACGTTCTTCTTCCATGCCACTAGATCTTTAGCATATGTTGTTGCAGGCTTATGAATATCACTGCCTATGAATTCCTTCAGCCCGTTGTCTTCCAACACTACTTCCATCCCGTCTCTCCAAGATATGTAATTCGAAATACCCTCAAGGGCTTATTCGAGTCTCAATCCAGGGAAAGACATCATTATCTTGCTGCTAGCCCTGAAGTGTATATCTGCAAATTCGATTCACTTGCACAAAACAAAATCTTAATCTTCTCTTCTAGAGACATTCCTAATCTGATACCATGTATAAAATCCACGTAGATTCAAATGATAATTTTAATATGTTAAAACATTATACTTGAATCTACTCTACCAATTGCGAAAACCAATTTAGATCTTGAAATCACAAAACATGAAAGAGAAATAATTTCAATCGCATAACAAAAATATTTTAATGGGGAAAACCTCAGCTAAAAACCCCGCTATCTGTAGATCCAAGATCCCTGTTTCCTTGCGCAGTTTCCTTGGGTAACTAGGCCCTACTAATTAGGTAAATTCTCAATCCATACTGCACAATCCATTAGGGGTCTTCCTTTGACTGCATGCAACACCTGCACAATTTAGATAATTATACAATTGATAGTACACTGCCCTTGACTCCAATCTCAACTGGGTTTTTCTCAGAACTGATGAGCATGACTTATTTATGAGTGAATTATCAGTTAATTAGTTGAAAACATGAAGCGACACCCCACTATTTAAGCTCCTACTAGTTCCTCCATCAGTTAGAACTACTTTAACTGAATTTAACTCAGATAATTTGAGTTAATTAATCACAACTCAAAATAAACTCAACCATGGCTCCTATAATGCAGGAGACACTCTACATGCCTCTAGTTTGATCCTTAACTTGAATTAACTGAACCAACTAAGTTATCCTAACTTAGTTAACTCGTACAAGCTGTCATGTGATATAAAATTACAATTTTATTCTAATTTAATCAAGAAAAAATTAAATTAAAATATTTCTTGATGCCATTTTCAAGATTTCTTGTTGGCATTTTCAACATGATGATTTTTTGTGTTTATTTATTTTTGTTTTACAAATATAACCTTTTATTATAATAACATTAAATATTTATAACTTATTCGGACTTTAAAGTATACTTTGATTTTCTTTTCCATATATCAAGACTTTTATCTCTCACACTTTGTGTTATGGTTTTACCATACAAGTTAGAGTAACACTTTATATCTTATACAAATTCATTGTATAATTTCAAAATGGATAGTTCCAAACTAATCCTTAAAATGCATACTTCCAAACTAATCCTTATCATTCGAGTATGGGTTTGTTGGTTTTTTTTATTGATTGATTTATTCTATTAATTTATTATTTTAAAGGACGGGTTTGACAAAATATGAGTTAGATTAAAAAGTTAGGCTGGTCATTAGACTGATCATCGAGGTATTAATAGTAAATCATTTATCTTTCAACCAAAACGATAAGTGAACGGGTGCATAATAAATCCGACCAAGTCACCGCAAATTTTTATTTTTAATTTTTCAAATTGTATGAGTCGCATGAGAAAAAAATTGTATGTTTCAACTCTTAAGCAACCACATGGTTTAAAACCATAGGCATGCTACTAGCTGGGATAAGACAACTCTCACCATTTTGAAAGGTTCCAAGGTTAAACGGATAAAGGGAAGGTTCCCATTAAAATAGAGATTTTTTATTTTTTATTTTTAAGCAAACACAAATTCTATTGTGCTTATGAAAAGATGAACTATCGTTTGCTTATGAAAATAAAAATTACACTATACTTTCATATACTTTGGAGGTGGCTGCATTTTGTTTGATAAAATATAAATATATAATTTTAAAAAAATGCAAATAGTTGTATGTATTAATGGAGAAGGAAATTACATCGAATTTTAATTAAAATTGAATTAAAAAAATGTGAGAAAAAGATATCAAAATATTTTATTTTAGGATGAAAGCATAGTAAATAATAGAATTAAAAATTTATAAAGATAATTTCAGAAATATTTTTAGTTACCAGTGTTGCTCTAAGCTACCTATTATTAATAATATATTTTAAATATATTAATATAAATTATAGATATATCTATATTGTTATGTAACTAATGATTAATGATATTTCTTACTCATATAAATTTAACCTTTAAGATTATAATTAATTTTTTATTATATTAATCAAGATTTTTCAATATACATAATGTGTAGTCTATGTTTTGTGGCACTTCATCCAATATCATATATACACAATATAACTCTTTCTCTTTACATGATTTAAAACACCACATCACCAATATTTCTTAATAATGGAGATCAAGTAAAATAATGACTATAAGTTATGACTTATGCCTTGAAATAGTTAACATCAATTCACTTCATCCAATATCATATATATACAATATAACTCTTTCTCTTTGCATGATTTAAAATGCCACACCACCAATATTGCTTAATAATGGACATCAGTAAAATAATGACTATGCCACACCACCATTTTACTGACTATGCCACACCACCAATATTGCTTAATAATGGACATCAAGTAAAGTAATGACTATAAGTTATGACTTATGCCTTGAAATAGTTAACATCAATTCATGACTTAAGTTTTAATGATATATTGTTATGACTTGAACTATTTATTATTAATAATGACTATAAGTTATGACTTATGCCTTGAAATAGTTAACATTAATTCATGACTTAGGTTTTAATGATATATTGTTATGAATTGAACTATTTATTACTAATTGTTTTTTTTTTTTTTTAAATTTGAGTTTCTCATGAAAAAAATTGATGTGTGACTAACATGGAATTTGTGTCATAAATTTTTTAGAGAGACTTTAGAAAAAATGAACGTTAGGAAAAAAAACTACAATCTTGTCAAACTTCAAGATTGGAGATTCTCTATATTATTGATTATTTAAAAAAAAAAAATGTAACATGGTGTTTTTTATAAAATAAGAAGGGTTGCACCGCAGCAAGTCCCTGCCTTGAGGCAGGGAGCTTCAAGAAAATGACTAGCATCTAAAAATAAGTGAGATTTTGTAATATACACTAGTAGTTCGAGACACGACAGAGACAGTTCGAGACACGACAGTGCCATATTAAGTTTAGCTACATCGGTTTATTAAGTTTGTAATTACATACTCAATAGAATGAATATATGGTAAATATGAGCCACATGCAGATAGAGATATAAGAAAAAGATAACCAAACATTTTATTGATATCAAAATGCATGTAGTGCCGCAGGTAATAGCAACATAAATATATGAAATTTACGTTTTGACTTAGCCTATACAACTCATAGTATAACTCCAATGAAATATTAATAAAATGAAGCTTACGTTACGAAGTAGCTTATATAGTTATTGACTAAGTGTAAGTAAATTGAATTTCAAAATAAACCTACACGATAGAGAAACAATCACGATTGGATTCAATAATGGAATTATCTAATCGGTTAATATAAAATAAATTTATTATATAGGCATTGATACAGTAGAGGTATGTTACTAGCATTACACTGTGATTACGAGGTAGTATACACAGTTTCCAAAGTCATACAAACATACTTTATGGTAGCATGAATAAACCAGACAAAAATCGCATCATAAAATTCATATAATATATTATTTGTAGCAAATTATCCACGACAAAGGGTATACACCTCCTACGACGTCAACAACAGGAAATAAAAAGTGAATCAAAATAGGTAGTGACAAGAGTCGAATCTTGGGAAAATATCTTGTCTCGCGTATCGAGAAACCCATGTTGGTATACATAAAATGAAAATAATAGAATAGAACCATGGTGCCATAAATTAATATAATAAACATGGTGACAATAAGAAAACCTTTGTCACTTTCCCAGAAATTAGAAAAAAAAAATTATAGCATAGTTGGGCACAAAGGCCACCTTTCCAAGCCAAAACCATCCATTGAATTCCACAACAAGACAACACCGTATATGCCACCAAGGTGAATAGAGCCAAGCTATAAGAAATTCACATGTCACCAGGTGCAATGAGGTTTTGGAGTAGGTGAACATATTCTTTTTTTTACTGAAAATTCCAACATAAAATACCTTAATGTTAAAAAGGGGAACTAGAACTGAAATTTATATAGGAATTAATGTCACAACGAGTAGAAGTTAGTAATTTCGGAGATTAATTGAGAGATAATTTCGAGGAATATAACTCCCAACAAAGCCAACATTTGGTTCATGCAAAAACCCTCGACACCACAATCCAGATGGCCCTACCCAATTTCAGGGAAACCGAATAGAATCAAGTGGTATATAGAAAATCGCCGAATTGACATTATGTAACTCATGATGTTAGTAAGATAATTATAGTTTACACGATACTATTGATACGACCATAAAGATTAATCAGAGTAATTTGTACTATAGAAACTCTAGATACTTTAAATCACGGCCAGGTAATTCAGCTTCTAATGTGAGCTGGTGCTATCATGGTTGTAATACGATTACATCAATCTGATTACACCAATGTGAGCTTACATTGTTCAGAGTTATATGAATTAATTAACCTGGATTTATATGGAAAAACACTATGGGTCATGAATTATAGGCTAGCCACCTATCAGGTCCATTGACGTGCCATAATGAAATGTAACAGTTGACGCATTTGAATTAACAAAAATTGACTTAGAAAAAGTATGAACGAGAAATATTAAACATATTAATAAAATTTTAGTATGTAATTGAAAATATTTTAAAAAGTATAATTATAAAATACAATGTCTTCTATGTAATAAATAAGACATTCGTGGCGCCTGTTTGACCTGCATGCATTACACTTGGAGTTGCATAATATCTCGCATGTCTCCAAGAGAACCATCAGCCGTCAGGAATCAACGAGTACTACTTGAGCAAGGAACATGAAATTATAGGTTAGGCGATGAAAAGCTGTTGGACGTTGAGGGAAATCAGAGATCTTTTTGAGCCCATTGTGAGTGAAATGAAGAAGGAAGGCTCTCTAATAACTTAGTGCTCTCTGATAACTCATTTGCAGTGGGAATTACTTGTGGCTTAGTTTATCTAGTGAAAGCAGCTGGTTCTCTTTCGAAATAGCTCGTAGAAGCTCCAGATCTCATAAAAGAGGTTAAAATAGAAGCATAGGTGGTACCAAAGCAAGCACTCCTTCCATTCAGTTCAAAAGCTAGCAGCTAACCTAGTTCTAGTATTTCAACCAACTACATTGGTAAAAACATATCCATTGCAGACTTTGATTGAGAATGCATTGCGATAATAGGCTTTTGCAACATCGGAATTGGCTTCTTCAGCATCTGAAAAGGTAAGATATAAGTTGGTTGCCTCGTTATTTTCTTGGCAGATTTCATCTATATCAAGCAAATCACCAGCACTTGTCTCATTGTCCCATATTGGTTCAAAACCAAAACCCTTGAGTAAAAATGACACAAATGAACAGCAAATGACAAAAAATTGAAGTAAATGAAATATTGTTGTCTTCCTGCAAGATATTGATGACGCTCTCGACCTGAAAATCCCCCTTGAGCACGATGACGACCTTCTTGGCCTCTGCGACGATGGTAAGCACCGAGGTTGTAGTCGCAAAGGAAAATGGACGTGACAAAGGCGCGGAATTTGTTGTAATCACCTTCTGGATCAGGCAGAAACTAGTGAGATAAACTAGTGGCATAAACTAGAATTTAATGTCTCTCATTATTTTGAGAATCAAGAACAATTAACCTGGCTACAGTCCCTAGAATTCTAAGATATTTCTAAAATCTGAATTGCAGTTTGAAATTCTAAAATATTTCTAAAATTTGGATCGCAGATTTTGAGAATCATGAATAATTTGACCTCGTTATTGAGAATAAAAAACTCAATAACAATTTACGTAGTTATTGTCTATGGGATTCTAAGATATTTTTAAAATCTGTAATTCTAATAAAATATTTTTTTACATGTTGATTTGATTTTAAAATTTTTTTGACCTCGTTATTGAGAATAAAAAACTCAATAACAATTTACGTAGTTATTGTCTATGGGATTCTAAGATATTTTCAAAATCTGTAATTCTAATAATTTTATTTTAAAGAACTCAAAGAATTGATGATGCAGGAGCATCTCACTCAGGGTAGACAAACAGAAGCAGGTTTTGTCTCATTTTTACGTGTGTTATTTTGACAGGTCTTTGAACCCGTGATTTTCAAATTTGTTTTAGGAGATTGTCTTTAAGTCAGGGAGATTAATTAAATTTTGTAGTTTTAGTTAACTTTTTATCACTTTTATGCTCATTTCATTATTAAAAGGACGAAAAACAAGAATGTAATGTAACCGAACAACATGACAGTTTCAATCTGGAAACTACTTTTTCTTACCAGTATACAAAAATAAAAAATATACATTTTGTAAGGAGATTTCTGGAATCCATCTCAAGAAAGAGAAATAATAACAAGCAGAAACAGAGTTATGTTTCAAGAACCATCTGTGTCATACGAGTATCATAACTTGTTTTAGATATATTTCACTGTCAAATTATTAACGCATTTACATGATAACCAATTATTTCCCTTAAGATTGTAATAGGAGTGTATGAAGACAAGAATTCACGGAAATTGAATATGGCTGGAGAATTTTGCAGACTGACAACTATGCAAACAGACGTTACAAACATACAATAGTAACTAGCGAAGTGGCATACAGAATCTGGAATGTGTCACGCATCGGAAGGCAAGCATTATAGATAAAAACATCTAACATACATTGAATCAACAGGTACAAACCAACAAATCATGTTTTTTTTCCCTCTTCTGTACAAATAGAGATCTTAACAAAAAAATTTCTCATATTTAAACGTTCCTCAAAATCGCTGTTGAACAGAGTTCAAGTCCCGAGGGACCACGATATAACAATTACATAATATTTCGGAACAAAATAAGAAGTTGTAGGTGGGGTTTTAATACCCAAAACCCTACAGCCAGACTACACAGAGTTACAGACATTTGTCGAAGGAACGGAAGGGGTCGAGAAGTAAATTACAAACCCTAACTTTTTTTGACAAGAACAAGTACAGAAGACCGAGATAACTTCACAAACTAAGATGATGGAACAAAATGCAAAATCCTGTTTAAAAAAGAGCCAAATCGAGGAGCGAACCTACCCATCTTAGATTGGAGGCCGAAGACCAACTGAGCCAGAGGGTTTAAGAACAACGAAAGTCCAGATTTCCTGCAAAACAACAAGAACAAATCAGTGCCGGAGCCTAATACCATATTCACTGTGTTTTATTTGAAATGAGGAACAAGAAGGACTAAGTCTCATTACCTGGGAGAAGACGAGAGAACGCCGAGTACAGCTGGAGTGGACATTAGGGTCGAAATCCACCGGAGTCTACTCACAAGGAGCCAGTGTGTCAGAAATGAGGAAAAAGAGCCAGAGAAAGTGAATCAAGGAGAGTTAGCTTACCTTTCGGCGCCGAGCAGGACTGGGACGAGCCGAAAGAAAACCATGGCGGGTTCGACTTGCAACCCATGAAAACGAATAAGCTACAGGCAACAACAAAAAAAACAAATTGACAAAAACGAAATCCAGTTTCGAGCCAACAATACACAGGTAAAGCGAATAAGCACTATAAAATGAATTAGTTCAGCTGCGTAAAATCACAAACCCTATTAGAGAAGTTAACCAATACGTTATCATTTCCATAGACATTAAAAGGCTGAACAGAAGTCCAGAATAATGGAGTGAAAGTTGACATCAAACCCTCACAAGAACGAGTAGGGTGAAACCCTCACGGCGAAACCAAGGAGTGAAAGAATGAGTGACAGTCGATAGGGTAAGACTGTTACCATGCAAAAGGGTGAGGATCAAGAGACAATGACAGACGTCAGTCCAGCTGGACAACACGACAAAAAAAATTAGTTGAAATTTATTACCAAATCAACCAACAGCTATCAAATCTTACGGATGACGGGAGGTCCGAGAATTTTGTTTTAATTTTAATCCAAAGTGTAATGTATTACAACTGTTGAAACAACGCATACATAACATTCTTGATATCTATGTGTATTATTTAATATAATTTGTGAGTGCTGACTTGGCTTGAGCGATGGGCCCCATCAAATTGGTATTAGAGCTGTAGGCTCTGATTAGTAAAAATGGAGGTTGGTAGACGAGGACGAGGAAGAGGGAGAGCTATTAGCAGAGTAGCAGAAAAAGGATTGAGGGAGGAAATTCGAATTTTGAATGCATGATTAGCAGTAGTAGAGGCTAGAAGGAGAAGAGACCCTGAAAGAGGGGATGGCAATGACGAAGAGGTTGTAGAAGCGACATATGGTTCAGAAGGAGAGGGACCTGAAATCAGATTATTAAGGTCAGTTTTGTTATCGAGTAGTAAGCCGAAGCATGAGCTTTCTACTTATGATGGAAATTTATCAGCGGATGTGTTGCTGGATTGGCTCAGTGAGCTGAAAAAGTATTTTGATTATGAAGAAATCAGCGAAGATAAGAGGGTAAAATTCGCTGCCACCAAGTTGAAAGGACATGCGTCCTTGTGGTGGGATAGCATTCAGGCGGAGAGGAAAAGGCTAAATAAACAGCCTATAAAGAAGTGGGCTAGGATGGAGGCCAAACTGAAGAATAAATTCCTGCCCAAGGATTACCAGATCATGTTGTACAGGTAGGTACAAAATCTGAGGCAAAGGGGGTTAACTGTTAAAGAGTACACGGAAGAATTCTACAGATTGAATTTAAGAGCTGGGTATATAGAAGACACCCCCGAAAAGACAGCGAGGTTTGTAAATGGCTTGAGAGGGGAAATACTGGATGAAATCAGTATTCTCTCACCCAAAACTATAGATGAGGCATATCAGTGTGCCTTAAAGGCTGAAGACAAAATAAACATGAAGCAGAATGCCAGAAGAGGAGGAGGGTCTGGCAGAGGAAAAGGAAATGCTTTTGGCAGAGGTAGAGGCACAAATCCCAGTGATGAATGCAGTAGTTCCAAAACTTCAGGAATAGCAGAAAAATACAATAACACTAGAGGGGGACGACCATACTAGCGAGGAAGAGGTAATGGTAGGGGAAGAGGAGCTGTCCAGTGTTATAGGTGCCACAAGTGGGGGCACAAGTCTTATGAATGTCCTGAGGGTGAACCAACAGGAGGTAGAGGAACATATGTTTCCCAGACGGAGGAAACAGAGGCACCACCCCAAGAGGTAGAGAATGCACCTGAAACAAGGGAAGCTTTGGTGTTGAATAAGGTGTTGCTGAAACCAGCAAAAGAAGTTGTTGAACCGGATCAAAGAAAAGCCTTATTCCGGACAGTTTTCAAATCACATGGCAAGTGTTGCAAACTGATAATTGACAGTGGAAGTACATACAATTTGGTAGCCACAGAAATGGTGGAGAAGTTGGGGCTGAAGAGGTTGAAGGACCCCACTCCCTACAAAGTGTCATGGTTGCAAAAGGGACATCAACTGTTAGTTGATGAACAATGCGAAGTGGAGTTTCATATTGGCAGATATAAGGACAAGATTATTTGCGATATCATGCCAATGGACGTGTGTCATATACTATTAGGGAGGCCCTGGAAGTATGACAGGAAGGTGGTACACGATGGAAAGACAAACTGTTACAAGTTTTTCAAAGATGGGATTAATCATACGCTTTTACCCATCAAGGAGGAAGACACAACAGAAACCAGTGGAGTTAAAGCATTGCTGGTGGGTGGAAAATAATTTTCAAACAGATCGAAGATAATGAAATTAAGTTTGCTGTTGTAAGGAGGCCAAAGACGGTGATACTGCACACAAAGATTACAGATTTACCAGAGGAGGTTCAGGACATGTTGCAAGACTTTGGTGATATCATAGTTGACGATTTACCGGATGAATTGCCTCCTAAGAGAAGCATCAGTCATTGCATTGATTTTATACCAGGAGCTAGTCTGCCAAATAAGGCAGCTTACCGTATGAGTCCTAAGGACAACGAAGAAATTAGGAAGCAGGTGCAGGAATTGCTAGATAAAGGGCTGATCAGGGAAAGTATGAGCCCCTGTGCAGTTTCGACAGTTTTAGCTCCAAAAAAAGGTGGAGAGTGGCGAATGTGCACAGAATCAAGAGCTATTAACAATATTACTATTAGGTACAGGTTCCCATTGCCACGAATGGATGACATGATGGATTGTTTGAGTGGAGCAGCATATTTTTCGAAGATCGATCTGAAGAGTGGTTACCACCAGATCCGAATCCGGGAAGGGGATGAATGGGAAACAACTTTTAAGACAAATGAAGGGCTGTATGAATGGCTGGTGATGCCATTCGGTTTGAGCAATGCCCCTAGTAAATTTATGCGCCTAATGAACGAAGTGCTGAAAGATTTCATTGGGAAGTTTGTAATTGTTTATTTAGATGATATTTTAATTTTCAGTAAGACGGAGGAAGAACACTTTCGACATGTTCGAAGTGTATTGAGGAAATTGCAGCAAAGTAAGTTGCTGATAAACCTGAAGAAGTGTACTTTTTTTTTTTTCTTTTTCAGAAGGAATTAGTTTATCTGGGTTTTGTGATTGCAGAAAATGAGCTGAAGATGGAGCTAGAAAATGTTGTAGCTATAGTTAGCTGGCCATCCCCGAAGAATCTGTTCGAGGTTCGAAGCTTTCATGGATTGGCAAGCTTTTACAGGAAATTTATCAGAGATTTCAGTGGGATCTGCACACCCGTGTTGGACACAATAAAAAAGGCAAATCAACCTTTTTGTTGGACAGAAGTAGCAGAGAGAAGTTTTCAGACTTTGAAGAAGAAGATCACTGAGAGACCGATTTTGAGGTTGCCTGATTTCAACAAACTTTTTCAAGTTCGTTGTGATGCCAGCGGTACATCCATTGGGGCAGTACTTAGCCAGGAGGACAGGCCGGTCGCTTATTTCAGTGAGAAGCTGAATGAAAGTAGGCAGAAATACTCATCCTATGACAAGGAATTTTATGCGGTCGTCCAAGCATTGAAGCACTGGAGGCACTATCTGTTAGGTAATGAATTTGTTTTATTTTCTGATAATTCTGCATTACAGTATATTATGCAGCAGCATAAGTTGAACCATAAGCATGTAGAATGGGTTGAGTATCTGCAGAGTTTTACATTTGTGCTTAAACATATTAGCGGACAGGCCAACAAGGTGGCATATGCGTTGAGTAGAAGAGCTTTGCTCTTATAGGAAAGCACGATACAAGTGTTGGGTTTTGATCATTTGAAGGATTTGTATCAAACAGATACAGATTTTAGGGAGGATTATGAAGCCTGTCAAAACCCTTTGCTGAGAAACAATAGTCCATGGTTGGACTATAATTTGCAAGAAGGATTGTTATTTAGGGGAGGACAGTTATGCATTCCCGACTGTTTGATGAGAGAGAACATTATTCGGGAAAAGCACAGTGGAGGTCTAGCTGGACATTTCGGCATAGACAAGACATTATCACAGATTGAACATTTTTATTACTGGCCGAAGATATGACGGGAAGTGCAGAGGTATGTAAGCAGATGTAAAATGTGTCAGTTAGCGAAAGGTTTCAGTCAGAATGCAGGACTTTATACACCACTGCCTATTCCGAGTAGATCGTGGGACTTAGTCAGTTTGGACTTTGTCTTGGGTCTACCTAGAACATAGCGGGGTTTTGATTCAGTGATGGTGGTAGTGGATAGATTCTAAAAAATGGCACATTTTATACCCTGCCGGAAAACCAGTGATGCCACTCACGTAGCACACTTGTTTTTCACGGAGATCGTCAGATTGCATGGCTTGCCGAGGTCCATTATTTCTGACAGGGATGTGAGGTTCATTGGACATTTTTGGTGTACCCTGTGGAAAAAGTTGGACACTTAGTTGAATTTCAGCTCCGCTTATCACCCACAGATCGATGGGAAAACGGAGGTAGTGAATAGAGGTTTAGGAAACCTGCTACGAATTTTGAATTGTGAAAACTCACGGATGTGGGATCGCGTACTTGCTCAAGCGGAATTTGCTTATAACGACTCAACAATCGCAACACAGGTTACAGTCCTTTTCAGGTCTTGTATGGCATGCATCCTCGCAGAGTGCACGAGCTGCGGGATTTGGGGAAGCTTGAAAAAAGAAGTGCTGATGGGGAGGATTTCGCCCAAGCAATGAGCGATTTACATGAGCAGGTGAAGTCAAAATTGCAGGACAACAGTCAAAAGTACAAACAGCAGGTAGATTTGAAAATGCGGGAGGTTCAATTTAATGTCGGGGACGAAGTACTTTCACACTTGCGCAAGGAATGTTTTCCTAAGGGGGAATATAAAAAATTGAAGTTTAAGAAGATTGGCCCCTGCAAAATTCTTCGCAAGTTTTCTGCCAATGCTTACGAATTGCAGTTGCCACCAGGGATAGGCATTTCACCCATTTTTAATGTGGCAGATCTGTTTCCATATACTGCCAGTCCTGAAGATGACAGGGCAGCATGGCCAGAACGGGACACCCAAGTTGACAAAGTTTCTTGGACGAGGCAAATGCCTGCGGCACAACCCCTTGAGATCGAGGGCATCCTCGACACACAGGTAGCCAAGCGCACACGCAGGAAGGAGTATTTATAGTACTTGGTCAAGTGGAAGAACCGTCCCATTAAGGACAGTTCATGGCTTGATGCAGCGCAAATACATAAGGCTGGATATTCAGTTGAAGATCCCATGGAACGGAGCCATGACTTTTTGTTACCCCGAGAGCCTGATGCAGGAGCATCTAACTCAGGGTATACAAACAGAAGCAGGTTTTGTCTCATTTTTACGTGTGCTATTTTGATAGGTCTTTGAACCTGTGATTTTCAAATTTGTTTTAGGAGATTGTCTTTAAGTTAGGGAGATTAATTAAATTCTGTAGTTTTAGTTAACTGTTTATCACTTTTAAGCTCATTTCATTATTAAAAGGACAAAAAACAAGAATTTAATGTAACTGAACAACATGACAGTTTCAATCTGGAAACTAATTTTTCTTACCAAGATACAAAAAGAAAAAATATACATTTTGTAAGGAGATTTCCGGAATCCATCTGAAGAAAGAGAAATAATAACAAGCAGAAACTGAATTCCGTTTCAAGAACCATATGTGTCATACGAGTATCATAACTTGTTTTGGATATATTTCACTGTCAAATTATTCACGCATTTACATGACAACCAAATATTTCCCTCAAGATTGTAACAGGAGTGTATGAAGACAAGAATTCACGGACATTGAATACGACTGGAGAATTTTGTAGACTGAAAACTATGCAAACAGATGTTACAAACATACAACAGTAACTGGTGGAGTGGCATACAGAATCTGGAACGCGTCACGCATTGGAAGGCAAGCATTATAGATAAAAACATCTAACATACATTGAATCAACAGGTACAAACCAACAAATCATGTTTTTTTTCCCTCTTCTGTACAAATAGAGATCTTAACAACAAATTTTCTCATATTTAAACGTTCCTCAAAAGCTTTGTTGAACAAAGTTCAAGTCCCGAGGGACCACGATATAGCAATTACATAATATTTTAGAACAAAAGAAGAAGTTGCAGGTGGGGTTTTAATACCCAAAACCCTACAGCCAGACTACACAGAGTTACAGACATTTGTCGAAGGAACGGAAGGGGTCAAGAAGTAAATTACAAACCCTAACTTTTTTTGACAAGAACAAGTACAAAAGACTGAGATAACTTCACAAACTAAGACGGTGGAATGAAATGCCAAATCCTGTTTAAAAAAGAGCCAAATCGAGGAGCGACCCTACCTATCTTAGATTGGAGGCCGAAGACCAACTGAGCCGGAGAGTTTAAGAACAACGAAAGTCCAGATTGCCTGCAAAACAACAAGAACAAATCAATGCCGGAGCCTAATACCATATTCACTGTGTTTTATTTGAAAGGAGGAACAAGAAGGACTAAGGCCCGTTACCTGGGAGAAGACGAGAGAATGCCGAGTACAGCTGGAGTGGACATTAGGGTCGAAACCCACCGAAGTCTGCTCACAAGGAGTCAATGTGTCAGAGCCGAGGAAAAAGAGCCAGAGAAATTGAATCAAGGAGAGTTAGCTTACCTTTCGACGCCGAGTAGGACTGGGACGAGCCAAAAGAAAACCACGGTGGGTTCGACCTGCAACCCAAGAAAACGAATAAGCTACAGGCAACCAAAAAAAAACACACTGACAAAAACGAAATCCAGTTTCGAGTCAACGATACACAGGTAAAGCGAATAAACACTATAAAAGGAGTTAGTTCAGCTGCGTAGAATCACAAACCCTATTGGAGAAGTTAACTGATACGTTATCATCGCCACATACATTAAAAGGCCGAATATAAGTTCAGAATAATGGAGTGAAATTTGACAGCAAACCCTCACAAGAACGAGTAGGGTGAAACCCTCGCGGCGAAACCAAGGGGTGAAAGAATGAGTGACAGTCAATCGGGTAAGACTGTTACCATGCAAAGGGTGAGGATCAAGAGACACTGACAGGCGTTAGTCCAGTCAGACAACAGGATGAAACAAATCAGTTGAAATTTATTACCAAATCAACCAACAACTATCAAATCTTACGGATGACAGGAGGTTCGAGAATTTTGTTTTAATTTTAATCCGAAGTGTAATGTATTACAACTGTTGAAACAACGCATACATAACATTCCCAATATTTGTATGTATTATTTAATATAATTTGTGAGTGCTGACTTGGCTTGAGGGCTGGGTCCCATCAATTGACCTAAAACTTGCTCTTGCCTTTTAAATTCAGGAATATTCATAAATTCAGGAATATTCAGAAAATTTGTAGACGCATAGGATGGTTTTACCATGCTTATTCTATGCGTATCAAAGGAATATAAAAAAACAGACATAACTGTTGGAGTACTAACATAAGTGATTACTGTTAGAGGATTAACATAATCGATATATTCAACAATACTCATTTTGTGCGGGTCTGGTCCTACCTGAGACGTGAAAACAACAAAAAGCCCCAAAACACTTATAACAAGAAAACTAGGATAAAGAGAAGCCTTTATTTATAGGTTGGTGGCACCTCCGAAAATAAATATTTACTGTCGGAAAAAATAAGAAAGGAAAAACAAGATAAAGAACAGGAAATTCAACTTCAGCTCTTACACTGGTTGGTAACAAGATTATGCTCTAAAATTATTTTTTATGCTCTAAAATTAATGTTTATTTACACATTTGTATGCATTATGGACAAAATTTAGAGGGAGAAGGGGTGAAGTAATGGAATATATTACCTTGTCATAGCGGAAGGAGATTCTGGGATCCTGTTAATGATGAACATCGTGAATCCTGCTATTGATATTCCCAGCTTTCAGGTTCAGGTTGAGTGAAAATAATCCCAGGCTTTCATGTTCAAGTTCTTCCTAACGAAGAACTGAGTGAAAATTCTCAGGCTTTCAGGGTTTCACGTTCAAGTTCTTCCTAACTAAGAACTGAGTGAAAATTCCCAGGCTTTCAGGTTTAGGTTGAGTGAAAATATTCCCAGGCTTTCACGTTCAAGTTCTTCGTAACTAAAAAATGAGTGAAAATGATTTGAGGTTGTTGTGGCCCTTTTGTTAAGGTAATCCAAGGCAAAAAAACTGAAATCCATCATCAATAAGATGTCATCGACAACAATCACAATGCTGGAAAGTGTAGGAACATTGATTTTCCATGGCAAGTGTAGTAACAATAGCAAGCCATGTGTACATAAGTTTATGTATGTTTAGACACGAGGGTTGTGTTAATATCTCACCAAAAAATATTACATAAAATGTTTATGTACTAATGCTAGCATTAGTTAAAGTTTGTTGATATCTTGCCTCGTTATGAGGCCAAATAAGATGTCTAAATTTTTTAGTGGTTGAAAGAGCTGTTGAAATTTTCTTATTGGTTAAGAAAGAATTATTTATTAATTAAAAAAACTGTTTCTAAAATATAAAATAAAAACTTTAGGTTAATAAATTCAGTTTTTAACTTGGTTTTTGTGCAAACTAATGAAAATACACAAAATCGATTACAATAGTCCCTATAACCCCAGAGGAACATAGACTAATAATAAAATAATTAAGACTTAAAAAAGAAAAAGATGAGTTTGTGGAAAAGAAGTGTTTAATTTTAAACTCCCAAATGCCACCAACGTAGCCTTTTGAAGAACAACCAAATCATAAAAGACACAATCTTGAGTACCAATATTTGTTTTACCGTTACAGAAATTTCATATGGTATAATATAGTTCTATAATGCCTTGGTAATATGCCTTATAAATGTAGGTAGTAATTAATTATTATGTAACTAAGTAAATATGGAAAAGGCCTTAGTTATTTAAATTCATTTATTCATTTTGTGTAAATTGATGTATGCTTTTATAATTATGTGTTTTATTTTATTATTATAAAATCATATATTTTTATTAGGTTAAGATAATTTTTAATAATAAATAAATTTTATAGATATTAAATTAATAGAATGGTAAAATATGAATATTATTGTTACTTCTTGTTTTTTTTTAATAATAAAATTAAAATTAAAATAAAAAACAAAAAATTAAAATTTTAGATTTATGTTTTTTTTTCACAAAGGAAAAATTCATAACTTTTCATTATTAGATAAGTTAAATGTTACATGCGCTGGTAATGTTCACTACTAATCAGGTTTTCAAAAAACCAATATTGCCAAACCGGCATCCAGGAAGACCAAAAAAAAATCAGAATAGGTGATACAAAATATAGATGCCTATAACATCACAAGTAAGTTCGGTGCATAACTTACTGGTTTTAGATTTATGCTAAATATTGATAGCTTATATTTATGGTAAATATTGAAAATATTGAGTTTAGGGTTAATTTTCTTTGAAGATGCAGTCTCTTATGAAAGGAATATTGGTGATTAAGACACAACCATGAGATAGAATAAAGTAGAGACATGATTATATGTTCAACTCATTGAGGTAACTTGAAAAAGTTAAAAGGCTATAACTACAAATGCAAGATGTAAAGAAGAGAAATAGGAACACGAATCTAAGCTATCTTATATATACTTTTCTATTTATAGATCTAGTGACCTAGTTTCTATAATTTTATAATTTTATTTGATATTTTACTATCTATTCAAATAAATACTAAACTAAAGGTTGGTGACTTATACATTTTTATTATATACATTGCAAATGTATGTTTTGATTATATAAGTGGCATTTATCTTTAAGTATGTTTGGTCATTAACCTTTTTATTAATGAATTATTTTTTATATTTCAAGTAAGTTTATAATGAGTTTCACATGTAAAATTAAATTAGATGATAATTTTAGAAAATTAGTTTTTGGAAGGTTATAGAAATAGAGTAATCAATAATGTTAGAGAACTATTATTTTAGGAAGTTGAAATGTTTATTTAACTTTGTTGTGGGAATATTTAGACAACAAATATTTAAGGAATTTCATTAAATAGGGATTTTAAAAATTTGTTTTTTTAGTTGAGATGATTTGTTTAGAACCAATTTCAATTCCTCTAATTTAACATCATTTTCCAAAGAATCTCTATTTTTTTTTATACATCTAAATCATACACTATGATTTCAGTTATGATTTCAATTAATATTTTTTTTTGTCAACATAAGACTGCTGAAGTATAATGTTGAGAAGAGGGTTCATGATATGATGGTACATGGTAATTGGACATAGTTCTGATGAGGGGACAATGATGCACATGCGATGCTTATTTATTTATTTTGTTATGATAATGATGTTGTATGCCCATGATGGATATGATATGCATAGGGATTATGATGTTATGATATGAGATTGTATTGACATGGTTAGCTTATTATGTGGTGTCATGATATGTCTTTGATGTTGATATATTGATGTTATAAGTTATAAGGGTATTTTATGTGGTGATCGTATGAAAATTTTATGACATGCATGAGCATGCAAGTCATTATTATTCAAAATGTTGTGATTAAAAATGAAATTATGTTCTCATGATGACATGCAAGACTTGGCATGTGGATTATTTTCTATGATACTATGATGTTATAGCTAATGCATTGGATGTATATGGAGATGTGGTGATTGACAGGAAATCCACAAATGGACCGAGAGGGCTGGTTTATTTGATGTTATCGTGGGAGCCCATACCTGAGAGGGAGAATATGTAACACCATATGGGTTGGCGACAAACTTAATCAACACTAAATATGTCAGTGGTTCCTTTGTCTTGTATAGATCTTGATGGATAACTCTTGAGGGGCTATGAGACGATCTTGAGGAGGTCAAGTGTCTGATATTGTAGGCCAAGTGCCTGATAATGGATTTGGATGTCAAATTTTGGTGGGGGTGTAAGGACTAAAATGCCTATGGATGTGCACCTTAGTGAGTGTGGAGGGAGTGGGCCAGCCTTTCGAGATGCTTGGAGTACTAAGCCAAGTGCCTGCCTTGGGGCAGATGAGGTTTGTTTCAAGCGCGAGCCTTGGGATATGGTACAAATTGATGAGGATTTATGCCTGGTTCCGAAAGTTGGGAAAAAAGACAAATATTCCTTGGGATTTCCAAGATATTGTGGAAAATTTCAATGCTCATTAGTTATACTAGTTCAACAAAGGGTGTAGGGCCAACGTGAAGTAATAAATAAATAAATAAAATAAATTTTTAAATGGCTCAACTTAATTTTTGGATGAAGTTACTTAAAGAGGGGGAGTATTTAATATCCCATAATAATAATAATAATAAATAAATAAATAATGTAATATAATATCAAAATATAAGTAAATAAATAATAAACAATAATGAAAATATAATAGTAGTAAAAAATAGTAAACAATAAAGAAAAAATAATAATAGTAAATAATAAAGAAAAGATAATAATGATAAATAAATAATAAATATTGAAGGGAATATTATAATAATAATAATAATAATAAATAAAATAGTAAATAATAAACTGGAGTTGTAAATAAATAAATAAATATCTATATAAGTAAACTATAGAAATAGTAAGAATAAGTAAATTTAACTAAAAGTAAAAATGAATAAAATAAGAAAGAGTTAAATTAAGAGAAATATTAAATAGTAAGTAAAACTTAAAATAAAGAAATAAAAATTGGTATGTTGAGACATGGAATGTGTGCATGTGGATCCCTTTCCATTTTTAAATCTATTTAATGGATGACGAGGAGCATGAGATTTATCCATTCCTTCATCTACTCTCTTGGGAGAAAAGTGTCGTGAGACAAAGGATTCCGTGGCAATAGTACGTTGATTGAGGACTCGGGGGTGGCCAGCTGTAGAAAGATTATGTGCAACTGAGCCTACATTTGGGTGGAAATTCAAACCTAAAATATTTTTTGTGGTTAGCAGAATTCAAAGAGTATTCAACTCTGGAGTCACAAGTAAGGAATATTATCGATACAGGTAAGTCGTCTCTACTCATGTTTTTCAAAAATTTTATGTTAAATAGTGGGGTGTTTTTCTTATTAATCATATAAATTGATGTAATTATTTGTATATTTTAAATTGGGGTTGTTACACGATATGCCCACGAAGCTGAGAAAAACATTAAATTCCAATTTTGTTTATGAATCCCTATAATTCGTTGAAGCATAGCGGTTAAAAATTTGTTCACGGCTTCTACCTATCCATTTTCTTGTGGGTATTATGGAGTTGAATTATCATAACGCAAATCCAAATTTGAAGTAAGTTTAGTCATCATAAAGCTTCGAAAATGGATTTCATGGTCCATGATGATGGCTTGTGGGACACCAAACCTAGAAATCACATGATTGAATATGAAAAGAGCATCAATTTCACCATCATCCTTATATGTAGGCATCACCTTGGCCCATTTTGTAAAATAATCCACAACTAGGAGAATATGTTGAAAATGTAGCAAGAAAATTTAGTTTTGAATTTTCCTTGGTCAAACTACATTAAAATTCGAATTTCAATTTCAACAGAATACTTGGAGGTAGTTAACTGAGTTGACATGGATTTTTTCACTCAGTTAACCCAGTTAATTTGAGTTGGGGACACTTTAGTTCAATTTTACGTGATTGATTGTTAATTTGTAGGAATTTGATTCAGTTGAGTTGAGTTGTTGCCAGTTAAAATAGTTCCAACTGTTGGAGAAACTAGTGGAGGTTCAAGTTGCGCAGTGTAACTTCACATTCAGTGGTCATCTAGTTAACTGATCAATCCTCCCAAAATAATTGATGCATGTAGAGAGTTCGAGTTACCCAGTTGAGATTGGAGTTCAAGGGTAGTGTACTATCAATTTTAAACTAATCTAAGCTGTATAGGTGGTGCATGTAATCAGAGAATTAACCTATGGTAATTGTGCAATTAAAATTCCTAGAAAATAGGGGCAATTTCCCAAGGGAACAACACAAGGAAATAAGAGCTTGGAGGCTCAAACATTTGGCTGTGTAATGGCCAGGTTCAGTCTATCAGGAAGATGATACAAGATACAGGTGCAGGTTGAGATCAAGGTTGAGCAGATCATATTGTATTCATCCAAATTCTTTGATTAATGAAATATAGATAGTAAGGGGTTTTAAGCAGTTGCTTTATCCTAGATAAATATTTGTGTATGTGTGTATAATATTGATGCATGTTAATGATTTATTTTCTTGTAGAAATTATATAACTGATGTGTTATATGTCCAAGATTCTCCTGATCTCACACTATTTTAACTTCATGCAAAATACAGAATCTATTCCACCATTGATCATTTGCGGAAATTAAATCAAGACTGCAATGCACACATGAAACAATAAAAATTCACACACATTAACATGGTTGTTTAACGGGAAAGCCTGAAGCTGAAAACCCCAACTATCTGTATATAATATATGTCAGAGAGATCATGTAACAATCATCATACAAAGCTGATCATATCAAGCTCTCAGTACAATACAATTGCTACACACTAATCAGGACCAATCTTGCAAATCCATGCACCGATATTTGCCACCTGCTAGCCTGCCTCTACTGCGCAATCCCTGCTGAAGAATGGCTCTGAATGAGTTCGAATTTCTCCAGCCTGGCTCACGCAATCCTCATTGGCATCTCCACTGAGTGTTGGATGCAATCAATGCATCACTATAGTCACACTTGCCCTTTCACCTATCTCTCCACTGGTCTCCACTGAAATTGCCATGCACTGTAGTTAACTAATGCATTATTCAGTTGATTAATAAGTTATTATTTGGTGAATTAATTAACTAATTAATTCACTCCATTCTCACTAGTGTATCAATCAGTTAGACTAGATACAACTAGCTCAACTGAGTCTAACTGAGTTAAACTGAATACAACTCCATAAATACTTCTTCCAACTGTGTCATAACTCTGCCACTTGAGTTCTAATTGAATTCCTCCATGCAATAGCTCCAGTAAACCCTCAAGAATAGCGTAATTCCTTCTGTCAGCTGTTGTGCCACATTTGTGCACTTAACTGAAGTGCTCCAAGAGAATAAGATAGTGTTTAGAGTCCAAATATTATTAAGAGCTAATAATATTTGACATATCTATTTTTACACTGGCAGTCTAAAAATAGACTCTGCCCAATATGTCTAAAAATAGAAGTCCATCTATTTTTCCAACTTGACCAACCATCCACAAAAAGCATCCTGCAACTCATAGAATATGATCGACATGTCTAAAAATAGACTTTGCACCAAAAATAGCCTGCGGGCCCACTTAGTGAAGGCGAATATTTTCACCAAGCTCATCATCTTGTTGAATCTCAACACTCCCTCTCAACAAGATAGGGATTATCTGCCACCCTGATCCTGTCTCTATGGTATTCGAATTTGCTCCTGGTGAGTGCCTTCGTCAGAATATCTGCATCCTGATCCTCCGTAGGAATGTAAGAAAGCAACATTATCTTCTGCTACACACAATCTTTGATATGATGGTACTGGATGTCAATATGTTTAGATCTATCATGAAATACTGGATTAACTGAGAGTTTAATGCAACTCTGATTATCACAATATATCACCATGGGATCTAAATGAGAACCGAAAAAACCTACTACTATCTTCCTCATCCATATAGCCTCACATGCAGCCAAACTTGCTGCCATGTACTTGGCCTCCGCTGAACTGGGTGCCACGAATATTTGTTTCTTGCTGTACCAAGAAACTGCTGTAGATCCGATACCGAAAATCCCTCCAGATGTACTCTTTCTGTCTGTTGGGCTTCCTGCCCAATCTGCATCCGTGAAGCCATGCAGCTTCACCTCATCCGACTGTCTGTACCACAATCCATACCCAGATGTGCCCCTGAGATACCTCAGGACATGCTTGCCTGCCTTCCAAAAGAGCTTGGTAGGCTTCACCATCGCTTGTGAAAGCTGCTTCACAGCATACAATATGTCCTGTTGTGTATTGACTAAATACATGAGCGAAGCAAGAAACTGTCGATAAACAGTGGCATCCACTACCTCTGCCGATGTAGCATCCTCTTTCCTCCAACCACCAAGAAGATGACTGTCGATAGGCTTGCAGCCTTGCATGTGAAACTTCTCCAGTATCTCTCGAGCGTACTTGCCTTGAGACACAAACATTTCACCTTTCCACTGCCAAATTTCCAATCCCAGGAAATAATGAAGGAGGCCCAAGTCCTTCATCTCGAACTCCTTTGCAAGATCTGCCTTGCATGAGTGTATCAACAGTTCATCACCTGTTAGTATTAAATCATCTACATAAAGTACAATGATCAAAAGCTTACCCTCCACCACAATCTGGTATAGGTTTGGATCCGCCTCACTCTTGGCGAAACCAAGTCTGGTGAAATAGCTGTTTATCCATGTGTACCAAGCACGAGGTGCTTGTTTCAGCCCATACAACACTATTTTGAGCTTGCACACATGTGAATCGCTGTTGAAGATTTAGAATCCTTTAGGCTTCTCAATGCACACCTCCTCCTCAATGATTCCGTTGAGGAATGTAGTCTTCACATCCATATGATGAATGTACCAACCCATCTGCGCTGAGAGAGCAAGGATGGTCCGTATGGAAGAATACCTTGCGACAGGTGCAAAGGTTTCTTCATAGTCAATCCCCTCGATCTGTGAGAAGCCCTGGGCAACAAATCTTTCCTTATACTTCTCAATGCTCCCATCAGCAGCTTGCTTCACTTTGTAGATCCATCTCAAACCTACCACTGATTTCCCTTCCGGCCTTGGGACAATCTCCAATGCACTGTTTCTGACAATCGAATCATACTCTTCCACCATGGCATCTACCCATGCGGGATCCTCCACAGCTTCCTCGAAAGAGGATGGCTCCGTCATGATACACTTGCTCATTAGAGCCATGTATCCAGTAAATTGGTCAGGTGACTATCTTTGTCTGCGTTGTGATGTAGGAACTCCTACATTCTGCACTGCATCAAGATTCAGTCGCTCAGCTTCTGTAGTGCGCTTCCGCCCTATGATGTTTGGCGCTACATGAGTGGTTTCTTCCACTCCATGAACCTCCTCTTGTGGCTGATCCACATCTTGAGGCTAATCTTTAGGAACAAGTAGCTCCTCCTCTGCATGCAAGTGTATCTCCCTCTCAAGCGACAACTTCATGGCTTTCCCCTCATGAAATTTGATATCCCGTCGCACGACAGTCATCCGACTGTCTAGCAAATAAACACGATAATTGTGGGGTGTTTCTGTGTACCCCACAAATATTCCAACCTCTGCGGTCGGCTCCAGCTTCTTCCTAGCATCCTTCATCACATGAATGTAAACAGGTGAGCCAAAAATCTTCAAATGAGAAACATCAGGCTTCTTACCAGAAAACGCCTCTTCGGGTGTACTCATGCCAAGTACTCTATGAGGACAACGGTTTTGCACATAAACCGCAGTGTTGCATTTCTCAGCCCATAAGTGTATGGGAAGGCCCTGATCATTCAACATCGCCCATGCAACACCCACAATCATTCTGTTCTTTCTCTCCGCGACCCCATTTTGCTATGGGTTATGAGGCGCTATGAGTTCTCTTCGAATTCCTTCTTTGCTACAGAAGTCTTTGAATTCGCTAGAGATGTATTCACCACCATTATTTCTCCTTAGAGTTTTCACTTGCTTCCCTGACTCCTTCTCAACCAGCGCCTTGAACTCACAGAACTTTGAGTATGTCCCGCTCTTCTTCTACATGAAGAAGATCCAGCACTTACGAGAAAATTCATCAACAAATATCACATAATACTTGTGCTTTGTTGTTGAAGCAACCGAGAAAGGTCCACACACATCTGTGTGAATTCTCTCAAGGATCGTTGAGGCACGACTATCCTTCTCATGAAAATTGGTCTTCACAAATTTTCCCAAAGTACATCCCTTGCACTGATCTGACTGCGCAAGTGTACCTTTGGAAGCCCGGTAGAAATCTGTTGCAAAATTTTCAAAGCGCCATGGTGAAGATGGCCCAATCTCCTGTGCCACAATTCACCCTCATCCTGGCTCACCACTCCTTCTGCTTTGCTTGCCATTGCTGTGCAGCCATCTTCCTGCAATTGATAAAGATTCTTAACTTGAATCCCTATCCTCCTGGTTTGACCAGTTGTTTTATGGCGCAGGAAGGATTTTCCATCGCTAAAAACAACATCATAACCCTTGTCTTCCAACATCGCCACGAAGATCAGATTCTCCTTCAATCCTGGAACATGCATGACATCCTTCAAGATGAAAGGTTTACCGGACTCCCTCTCAAAGGAAATGGTCCCGATACGAGTCGCACTGTATCTACCATCATCGTCCATCTCGATGTGCACTCCAAGATCCTTTTCCTCCAGATCACTAAACAAATCTTTGTCTCCGGTCATATGGAAAGATGCACCACTGTCAAGAAACCACACCGATCCCATCACACTTGAAACCAAGCATGCGATCAAAGAAAAATCCAGCTCAAACTGCGAGGCTAAGGCCTCTCCTATTGCAGAACCAGCAACGCTCTTATTCTTCTTATTCTATGGGCAATTAGTGGCGAAATGCCCGTGCTGGTGACAGTGAAAACACTTCACCTTGGACAAATCCTGCTTCTTGCCTTTCACACCAGATTGAGAAAGATTTTTCTTCCCCTTCCCTTTCCTTGCTTTGGCAGCCAAAGCGCAATTTTCTTCATCTTCATTCTTCGATGAAGATCCATCCCTGGTACCCCACCTTATCTCCTCCTACACAAGATCTGAACAAAGTCGCTCCCATCCTGGCAGTTTCTCCTGTCCATTGACAGAGTATTTGTAGCTATGCCAACTCTTCGGAAGCCCAAGGAGAGCCAAGCTCACCAAGTATTCTTAATCAACAGTAACCCCCACACTTACCAGCTCATCCTTACAGTGGACAAACTTCGTGAGGTATTTTGGTATACTGTAGCCTTTCTCCATTTTAATTTTTTGAGCTTGTCTTTAAGCGCAAACTTCCTTTGGTCACTTCTGCTTTGGAACAAGTCTGTCAAAGCCTTCCACATTAAGAATGGAGTGGCTTTACCATAAAGGCTGGACACAATGTCGTCCTTCACAACTTCCAATAGAATCCTTCGACACTTTGCTACCTTCTTTTGCCATGCGTCAAGTGCGACTGCATCGCTAGAAGAAGGCTTCAGAATATCAGCATCTATGAACCCCTTTAACCCATTATCTTCTAGCACCACCTCCATCCTGTCCTTCCATGCTATGTAATTTGAGCTCCCATCAAGGGCATACTCCAATTGCAATCCGTTGAAATACATTTCAATGAATGCTCAACTTCGACACTGAGAAAACACTGTAGCAAATTCGAATTCCACCAGCACAAAACTCAACCGCTTCAATAATTGAAATCTCTTCCAATGATCAATACAGCTACGATACCATGTAGAAATTATATAAATTATGTGTTATATGTCCAATATTCTCCTGATCTCACACTATTTTAGCTTCATGCAAAATACAGAATCTATTCCACCATTGATCATTTGCGGAAATTAAATCAAGATTGCAATGCACACATGAAACAATAAAAATTCACACACATTAACACAGCTGTTTAACGGGAAAGCCTGAAGCTGAAAACCCCAACTATCTGTATATAATATATGTCATAGAGATCATGTAACAATCCTCATACAAAGCTGATCATATCAAGCTCTCAGTACAATACAATCGCTACACACTAATCAGGCCCGATCTTGCAAATCCATGCACCAATCTTTGCCACCTGCTAGCCTGCCTCTATTGCACAATCCATACTGAAGAATGGATCTGAATGAGTTTGAATTACTCCAGCATTTCTCACGCAATCCTCATTGGCATCTCCACTGAGTGTTGGATGCATCACTATATTCGCAACTGATAGTCACACTTTCTCTTTCACCTATCTCTTCACTGGTCTCCACTGAAAATGCCATGCACTGTAGTTAACTAATGTATTGTTCAGTTGATTAATGAGTTATTATTTAGTGAATTAATTAAATAATTAATTCACTCCAATCTCACTAGTGTATCAATCAGTTAGACTAGATACAACTAGCTCAACTGAGTCTAACTGAGTTAAACTAAATACAACTCCACCAACTACTTCTCCAACTCCACCAAACTCTGCCACTTGAGTTCTAACTGAAGTCCCCCATGCAATAGCTCCAGTAAACCCTCAGGAATAGCGTAATTCCTTCTGTCAGCTGCTGTGCCACATTTGTGCACTTAACTGAAGTGCTCCAAGAGAATAAGATAATGTTTAGAGTCCAAATATTATTAAGAGCTAATAATATTCGACATATCTTTTTTTAGACTGGTAGTCTAAAAATAGACTCTGCCCAATATGTCTAAAAATAGAAGTCCATCTATTTTTCCAACTTGACCAACCATCCACAAATAGCATCCTGCAACTCATAGAATATGATCTACATGTCTAAAAATAGACTTTGCGCCAAAAATAGCCTGCGGGCCAACTTAGTGAAGGCGACTCTTTTCACCAAGCTCATCATCTTGTTGAATCTCAACACTTTCTCCTCATGAAATTTGATATCCCGTTGCACAACAATCATCCGAATGTCTGGAAAATACACACAATAATTGTGGGGTGTTTCTGTGTACCCCAAAAATATCCCAACCTTTGCGGTCGACTCCAACTTCTTCCTGGCATCCTTCGTCACATGAATGTAAACAGGTGAGCCAAAAATCTTCAAATGAGAAATATGAGGCTTCTTACCAAAAAATGCCTCTTCGGGTGTACTCATGCCAAGTACTCTATGAGGACAACGATTTTGCACATAAACCGCAGTGTTGCATGCCTCAGCCCACAAGTGTATGGGAAGGCCCTGATCATGCAACATCGCCCGTGTAGCACCCACGATCATTCTGTTATTTCTCTCTGCGACCCCATTCTGTTGTGGGTTATGAGGCACTATGAGTTCTCTTCGAATTCCTTCTTTGCTACAGAAGTCTTTGAATTCGCCAGAGATGTATTCACCACCATTATCGCTCCTTAGAGCTTTCACCTACTTCCCCCACTCTTTCTCAACCAGCGCCTTGAACTCACAGAACTTTGAGTATGTCTCGCTCTTCTTCTGCATGAAGAAGATCCAGCACTTACGAGAAAAGTCATCAACAAATATCACATAATACCTGTGCTTTGCTGTTGAAGCAACCGAGAAAGGTCCACACACGTTTGTGTGAATTCTCTCAAGGATCGTCGAAGCACGACTATCCTTCTCATGAAAAGTGGTCTTCACAAATTTTCCCAAAGTACATCCCTTGAATTGATCTGACTGTGCAAGTGTACCTTTGGGAAGCCCGGTAGAAATCTACTACAAAATTTTCAAAGTGCCATGGTGAAGATGGCCCAATCTCCTGTGCCACAATTTTCCCTCATCCCGGCTCACCACTCCTTCTGCTTCGCCTGCCATTGCTGCGCAGCCATCTACCTGCAATTGATAAATATTATTAACTCGAATCCCTATCCTCCTGGTTTGACTAGTTGTTTTATGTCGAAGGAAGGCTTTTCCCTCGCTAAAAACAACATCATAACCCTTGTCTTCCAACATCGCCAAAGAGATCAAATTCTTCTTCAATCCTGGAACATGCATGACATCCTTCAAGATGAAAGGTTTACTGGACTCCCTCTCAAAGGAAATAGTCCTGATACCAGTCGCACTGTATCTACCATCATTGCCCATCTCGATGTGCACTCCAAGATCCTTTTCCTCTAGATCACTAAACAATTCTTTGTCTCCGGTCATATGGAAAGACACACCATTATCAAGAAACCACACCGATCCCATCACACTTGAAACCAAGCATGCGATCAAAGAAAAATCTAGCTCAAACTGTGAGGCTAAGGCCTTTCCTGCTGCAGAACCAGTAGCGCTCTTATTTTTATTCTTCTGTGGACAATTATCGGCGAAATGTCCATGCTGGTGACAGTGAAAACACTTCACCTTGGACAAATCCTGCTTCTTGCCTTTAGCTTCGGATTTGGAAGATTTATTCCCTTTTCCTTTTTGAGATTTGGCAACCAAAGCGCAATTTTCTTCATCTTCATTCTTCAATGAAGATCCATCCCTGGTACCCCGCCTTATCTCCTCCTGCACAAGATCCAACCAAAGTTGCTCCCATCCTGGTAGTTTCTCCTGTCCATTGACAGAGCCTTTGTAGCTACGCTAAATCTTCGGAGGCCCAAGGAGAGCCAAGATCACCAAGTATTCTTCATCAACAGTAACCCCCACACTTCCCAGCTCATCCTTGCAGTGGAAAAACTTCGTGAGGTATTTTGGTATACTGTCACCTTTCTCCATTTTTATTTTTCTGAGCTTGTCTTTAAGTGCCAACCTCTGGTCACTTCTTCTTTAGAACAAGTATGTCAAAGCCTTCCACATTAAGAATGGACTAGCTTTCCCATGAAGGCTAGACACAATGTGGTCCTTCACACCTTCCAACAGAATCCTTCGACACTTTTCTACCTTCTTTTGCCATCTGTCAAGTGCGGCTGCATCGCTAGAAGCAGGATTTGGAATATCAACGTCTATGAACTCCTTCAACCCATTATCATCTAGCACCGCCTCCATCCTGTCCTTCCATGATATGTAATTCAAGCTCCCATCAAGGGCATACTCAAATCGCAATCCATTGAAAGAAATTTCAATGAATGCTCAACTTCGACACCAAGAAAACACTGCAGCAAATTCGAATTCCACCAGCACAAAACTCAACCGCTTCAATAATTGCAATCTAATATAATGATCAACTCTGCTCTGATACCATGTAGAGATTATATAACTTATGTGTTGTATGTCCAAGATTCTCCTGATCTCACACTATTTTAACTTCATGCAAAATACATAATCTATTCCACCATTGATCATTTGCGGAAATTAAATCAAGATTGCAATGCACACATGAAACAATAAAACTTCACACACATTAACACAGTTGTTTAACGGGGAAGCCTGAAGCTGGAAACCCCAACTATCTGTATATAATATATGTCATAGAGATCATGTAACAATCCTCATACAAAGCTGATCATATCAAGCTCTTAGTGCAATACAATCGCTACACACTAATCAGTCCCGATCTTGCAAATCCATGCACCGATCTTTGCCACCTGCTAGCCTACCTCTACTGCGCAATCCTTGCTAAAGAATGGCTCTGAATGAGTTTGAATTTCTCCAGCCTTTCTCACGCAATCCTCATTGGCATCTCCACTAAGTGTTGGATGCAATCAATGCATCACTATAGTCACAACTGATAGTCACACTTTCCCTTTCACCTATCTCTCCACTAGTCTCCACTAAAACTGCCATGCACTATAGTTAAATGATGTATTGTTCAGTTGATTAATGAGTTATTATTTAGTGAATTAATTAACTAATTAATTCACTCCATTCTCACTAGTGTATCAATCAGTTAGACTAGATACAACTAGCTCAACTGAGTCTAACTGAGTTAAACTGAATACAACTCCATAACTACTTCTTCCAACTGTGTCATAACTCTGCCACTTGAGTTCTAATTGAGTCCTCCATGCAATAGCTCTAGTAAACCCTCAGGAATAGCGTAATTCCTTCTGTCAGCTGTTGTGCCACATCTGTGCACTGAACTAAAGTGCTCCAAGAGAATAAGATAATGTTTAGAGTCCAAATATTATTAAGAGCTAATAATATTCGACATATCTATTTTTAGACTGGCAGTCTAAAAATAGACTCCACCCAATATGTCTAAAAATAGAAGTCCATCTATTTTTCCAACTTGACCAACCATCCACAAATAGCATCCTGCAACTCATAGAATATGATCGACATGTCTAAAAATAGACGTAGTCTAAAAATAGACTTTGCGCCAAAAATAGCCTGCGGGCCCACTTAGTGAAATCGACTCTTTTCACTAAGCTCATCATCTTGTTGAATCTCAACAATTCTCTCATGGTTTTACATCCACATATAAGTAAAGTGGTTTCTAGTCTTGTGATTTAGTAAATTTCATGAGGAGTTTAGAATCTACATATTAATTTCTATATGGTATCAGAGCTAGATTCATAGTAGAGAAGAGATTTCAAAGTTGTTTTTGCAGGAGGATCGGATTTGTAGGATCAATTCTTCAGGGCTAAAAGGATGGATTTATATGGACTAAGACTTGATTATGCCCTTGACGTAAGCTCAAATTATGTTTCTTGGAAGGATCTCAAGAGGAGCGACAGGTGAAGTTCTAGCTTCACAATTCGAGCTTGATTTTAATCTCATTGCATGCATGGAAAGCACACTAATGGGAAGCATGTGGTATCTCGACAACGATGGCTCGTTCCATATGACGGGGAACAAATATTTTTCAGAACTTGGAGGAGAAAGACCTCCAGATGCACATTGAGATAGGAGATGATGAAAGGTACTATGCTACTGGGATCAGAACTGTCACCTTCAGAGGGAGTTGAGATCCCCCCTCATGCTCAAGGATGTGATGTTTGTACCGGGTTTAAAGAAGAAACTGGTTTCCATCATGGTGTTGGAATACCATGCTACAATGTGATATTAAACAAAGGAAAGGAATTCCTAATACACATTTCCACGGGACAAATGAAGCAGATCTAGGTTCAAGTTAAGAACCTCTATAGGTTGGATGTGGAATACTATGCTACTTTGAGCACAAAAGCGGAGAAGGTGTAGAGTCGAGATATTGGAAAATTATGGCATATAAGAATTGGCCATTTGCATCATGGAGCTTTGAAGACCATGTAACAGATCACCACAAGCCTTCCCAAAGGAGCACTAGAGCAAAAAAACACATGAAAAAGGTGTACCTCAGGGAATTACACAAAATCCACCTTTAATGATCGGGATAGCAGGGCACATGCAATCCTTGAAAGGATACACTCTGATGACTATGGAACTTTCTCATCAGTCTCCACTACCAAGCACATGTATTGTGTTATATTTGAAGATGATTTCTCATGTAGGAGTTTTATTTTCTTCATGCAGAAGAAATACCAGACATTCTCCAAGTTTTTTGAATTTAAAGCACTTGTGGAGAAAGAAAATGGCATGGTAGTGAAGGCTCGCAGGAGTGATAATGGTGGTGATTATGTGTCAAATGAGTTTAATTTTTTTTTTTTTGCAAAGGAAGGCATTTGGCAGGAGTTGAAAACACCTCATAACCCAAAACAAGATGGGAGCATCAAGAGTGATGTTGCATGATCGGGGCCTACCTCTACACTTGTGGGACGAAGCATGAAACACAACAGTATATTTACAGAAAAGGAGTCCTCATCGAATCCTTGGGATGAGTGAAGAATATTTTTAAGGGAAGAAACCGAATGTGTCACACTTTAGGATATTTGGAGCATAAGTATATTTCCATGTCTCCAAGGAAGCAAGGAAAAAGCTAGAGCCAACAATAGAGTTGGGAATATTTGTGGGGTACACCGATACACCTCACAACTATCAGGTGTACCTACCATCTCTCAGGATGATAGTTATTCGTAGAGATGTGAAGTTCGATGAGGAGAAGGCAATGAAGTGTTCCCTTGAGAGGGTGATTCATTTGCATGAAAATTAGGAGATTTTGACTGCAAAGAAAGAACCTCAAGAAGATGTGGAGTAGCCACAAGCAGAGGAGCAGAGAGTGGGGACAACCACTCAAGCAAATACATCTAGGGAAGGAAGGAAAAAAACCAGGGAAATTGATACATTATTGCGGGATGCTAGAAAGGATGCGTGTTAATTTTGGACAACTAGGTCCAAACTCCATGTTGTGATGCTCAGATGAAGATACCAATATTTTTATTGGGTTCCTCTTTCAGAGAGGTACAAGATCAATCTAGAGATCATCTTGATTCGATGAGCAGAACATTTATTTTGAATTTATTCAAGATATTTGCAGGTCGGCCTTAAGGTTTTGTGCCCTGGCAGTTGTGTCACACACCCTCACTGATGGATATATATTGGTCAACGTTGGAAGAGTTTTTTGCTCATCTCATCCTCATCATTTCTCTCTCCTCGTCTGATTGGTTCAATGTCCTTGGTGGCTCTTCTATCCACACGTGGGAAATTTCTAGCAGTAGCACATTCTTATTTCGGTCTAGGGTTTCTGCAGCAAACTTTGACCAGCATTGACTTTGGTTAGCGCAAGGTCAAATCGACCTGAAACTCTCCCAAAATTTTTATTTTCCTAATCCTCATTTTCTGGCACTATTCCTGAGGCAAAATGTTGACTTTGACTTTTCAGTGTTGACCTAGCTACTGTTGCTGTTTGTGTTGATCGTTGACTTTTTGGGTTGACTTTTGAGTTGACGGTTTGGTTTTCCTAGAGGGATGTGTGACATTTCTTGTTGGCTGACCATTTTGAGACTTTGTTGGTTGAAGCATCCTGTTGATCGCCCTAACACACCAACACACTTATATATTTCTGGCTTGTCTTCTGTCAATCTACTGGTATGTTCTATCAGCATTTTACTTTATTGTTTATGTGATTGCTGTCTAATATTGAAGAGAAAGTAAAGTTGCATCAAGCATAGAACATCTACATAAATTTACATGGTATCAGAGCTGAGGTGAAGACAAAGCCCTAATTTGTAGCAATCATCAAAGAAGAGGATGGGTTCCTCAAACTACAATGTCTTTAAGGCTGATGACAAATTGAATGGGAAGGATGACTTCCATGCTTGGAAGATGACATTGGATCTCATCTTGGAAGACCAAGATGTCATGGAATTTTTAGAAAATTATATATTACAGAGAAATGCAACACATAAAATATGTGGAAAACACAAGCACACAAAATACATAAAACCAAAGAAACACAGATATATGTGGTTCACCTAGTTTGGGCTACGTCCACCCCAAACAACCAGTCCTTCCTTTCTATTATCTAGCAACATGAAGAGACACAACCTACAGCAGATCCACTGTAATATCCTATGTTCTCTCTCACAGTCTCCCTATCTGTTTCTCGCTCTGAGAATACACATACAATATACAAACGCAATACAATACCCTCATACAAGCGAGGGGTTTCCTTCTAGGGAAAAAAACTCTAAACTAAACATAAATTCTACTGTCAGATCATCTGCCTAATGAATGGCCCAGATTGACTAGAAATTACTATACTTTTACAAGGCAATTTTACATCTATTTTTAGCTTCGAGGGCGCTACCCCCGAAACCCCCCACTAGGGGTGGGGGGGAATTCGTAAAGTCGCAAGCACCCCCCCAGGACCCCCCAGGCAGCGTTTAATTATGGGCGGTGTTGCCGCCCGATTAAGGTATAGGGGTCCAACGCTGTGATACAAAATAAACAAGATAATCATGCTCCACACCCAACAATCTCCCACTTGGAGACTGATTTTAGCAACTCCACCGCTGCTTCAGTTGCTGGACAATGACTCCACTTTGGACCTGGCTGTTTCTCATCTTCATCATCATACTTGAAGACCAATTGAAATTGAGCATATTCTCAGTTTCTCCCTGGTTACAACTTTTGTTAGCATATCTGCAGGATTCTGGCTAGTGTGTATCTTTTCCAGCTTCAACTGTCCATCTTCCAATACTGACCGTATGAAATGGTACTTGAGCTGTATGTTTTTAGTCCTAGAATGAAATGATGAGTTCTTTGCAGGATGAATGGCACTTTAGCTATCACTATATAACGTGCCCATATCATGCTTCTTACCCAATTCATCCATAAAACTTTGTAACCAAATCATTTCTTTACTAGCCTCTGTAGCAACAACATACTCTGCTTCTGTTGTTGAAAGTGCAACAACACTTTAGATTTTTGAAACCAAACCGACAATTGTTCCACCTACAGTAAATACATATCCTGTAGTGCTCCTCCTGTTATCTCTGTCACCTACCATATCAGCATCAACATATCCCTGTAGAGAAATGATTGAACCACCAAAGAATAATGCTTGATTTGTGGTACCTCTCAAATATCTGAGAATCCATTTCACTGCCATCCAATGTTCTTTTCCTGGATTGTTCATGTACCTATTTACAACTCCCACTACATGTGCAATATCAGGCCTTGTGCAGACCATTGCATACATTAAGCTTCCAACTGCTGATGCATATGGAAATTCAGACATATAATCCATTTCTTCTTGGGTCTTGGGGCACATCTCCTTTCTAAGTTTGAAATGGCTAGCAAAAGGTGTACTATCTTGTTTTGCATTCTACATATTAAATATTTTCAACACCTTTTGTATGTACTCATTATGAGATAGTGTTAATTTGCGATTTTTCTTGTCTCTAGTTATTCTCATACCAAGGATTTGTTTTACAGCTCCCAAATTCTTCATTGCAAATGAATTTGCCAATTTTATTTTGAGCACATTTATTTACTGCATGTTAGACCCTGCAACAAGCATGTCATCTACATACAATAACAATATAATATAGATGCCATCATTTTTTTTTTTTTTTTAGATAAACACAATGATCAGAGTGACATCTAGTATAACCTTGTTCATACATAAACCTATCAAATTTTAGATACCACTGCCTTTTAGCCTATTTTAAGCCATACAGGCTCTTCTTTAACCTACACACTAATATTCCTTCCCTTTGACCTCATATCCTTCTGGTTGCTACGTATAGATCTCTTCCTCCAAATCTCCATGGATAAATGTTGTCTTTACATCTAACTATTCAAGATGAAAATCTTCCACTGCTACAAGACTTAAAATAGTTCTAATTGAAGTCATCTTAACAACAGGAGAAAATATTTCATCAAAATCAATACCTTTCTTCTGTGCAAACCCCTTCACCACAAGTCTAGCTTTGTACCTCTGTTTTTCTCCATATTCTTCCTTCAGCCTGTAAAACCATTTATTCTGCAATGTTGTTTTACCCGCAGGCAACCTGACTAGGTCCCAAGTCTGGTTATGTATTAAGGATTCCATCTCTTTTTCCATGGCTAGCTCCCACTTCTTCCTGGTTTCAACCCGCATTTCTTCTTCATAACATTCAGGTTCACGGGGATTATCGAGTCAAAAATAAATAATATAATGAAGGAGAGTATCGTTCGGGGGTCCTACTTATCTGGTAGATCTTGGCACACTTTCGGGTGTTTCGGGTGCATGTTCTTTGATTGTGGTGGTTGCTGTTGTAGTGGCTGTTGATTATTATTATTTTTAAGCACCTTTATTTTTTCTGCGATCTCATCAAGAACTGTGTATTCTTTGTTTTCTTTTTCCTGTTTCTTTTCCTGCAACTGATTCTTATACAATACCTTTTCATTGAATATTACATCCCTGCTCCTAATGATTTTGTGATTTTCATAATCATATAAGAAATAACCAAAATCATTAACACCATATCCAATAAATGTACATTTCTTTGATTTTGCCTCAATATTTGTTATATTTTCTTTATTAATATGAACAAAGGCTTCACAGCCAAAAGGATTTAAAAAAGAGTAGTTTACCCTTTTACCTGTCCATGCTTCCTCTGGAATACCACCATCCAAGGAACTTGAAGGCCCTCTGTTTATTAGATAAACAAGAGTATCTACAACATCTGCCCAAAATTGTAAAGGCAATCTTTCATGCAATCTCATGCACCTTGCACACTCCATGATTGTTCTGTTCATCCTTTCTGACATACCATTTCCTTGTGGTGTTCTTGAAACTGTCTTCTCTCTGCGAATTCCATGCTCTGAACAACACCTATCAAAATCTTTGCTGCCACCTCCATTTTCTGATCTAAGACACTTCAACTTATTTCCTGTCTCAATCTCAACCAAAGCTTTCCATTTCTTAAAAGTATCAAATACATCAAATTTATTCTGAATACAATAAATCCAAGTTTTTCTAGTTGCATCATCAATAAAAGTAACATAATAATGAGAGCCACCGAGAGATGATACTTGAGCATGTCCCCATACATCTGTAAGCACAAGCTCTAATTTTTTGCTCTTCTTTTCTCTGAGAAATCCGACTCTCTTATGTTTTCCATAAATGCAATTCTCACAAAAATCCAAATCAATATTCTTCAAAATCGACAAAAAATTTCTTGAGTGAATAATATTTATCCCCTTCTCACTCATGTGTTCGAGCCTATGATGCCATAACGTTGCATCTTCTCCTTTGGAAGTTAAAGCATTAATAGAATTAGAAATACCATTGCATAAATACAATGTACCAAACTTTTTACCTTTTTCTATTACCAGGGCTCCTTTGGTGACCTTCCAAGTTTTATCTGTGAAAGTTGTCACACAACCTTCACCACCTAACTGCCCTGTTGAAATTATATTTTTCTTCAGATCTGGAACATGCCTTACCTCCTTTAATAGCCATTGGTTTCCATTCTTTTGTTTTACAAGAAATTTACCCATTCCAACAATTTTACAGGGTTTATCATCACTGTTATGCAGGTAAATCCTCTCTGTGGATAGAGATGATCCCTCTAGCACTAGAGTGGGTCTAGAAACAAAGGGACATGCTAAAGTGTTGCTTCCTAATTATTGAATGAACAAGGGACATGGTAGATTGACCTACCTGGAATCCAACGCTGTCGTTGTTGCTGTAGTAGCGATGGCCTCTCGCTCCTACTTCAGCAAGTCACAATCCGTTCACCATTATGCTTGGATACCTGCACAAAGGACAAGAAAACAAGAACAACATACAAGATGACAACATTTCATTCATAACTATTAACCAGTCAAAGAGGGCTAAACTTATTGTGTTAAACAATCATCATAACACAACAGTGGAACCAAAAAATAGTCATGTATATAAATGAATAGAAGGAAGAGTTACAATCGATGCTTTGACATCGCAGTCTCCTCCAGTGGGGTTTAGGTGAAGCCCATCTCAGATGCTTGTCAGGGAATTCGGACGGGATGAAGGTATGGACTCAAGCTTCCTCAACGTAATTCGTTCTATCTTCTCTAGTCATTCAACTATAGTATGTCTAATTCTCCAAGTTCAACTAACTTGTACTAAGAGAGATAACTTCTTTTATAGAGGAAAAAGAGGAGGTTAGGATCCCTAAAAAGGTGGAAGGGAGGCCTATCCTTTAGGGAGTTCCCATAAGAGATGGAAACCATAAAACTAAAGGAGGCAGTCCATGGTTTATCAGTTCAACCACTCTTAATGACTCATCCTCGAGGTGGTTGGAGTGGAATATCCACCTCTATTTTTAAAAAACATTCCATAAATGGCTTAGCACGGGTGGAAAACTAGGACAGAGCGCCATCTGGCGCAAGCCCAATATTAATTTCCTCTTTAGCGCGAGGTCATAACTAATTACTCGTACCAAGGCAAAAATATGGGTTTTTGAGTCTCTGCTCAGGGAATTGTCAACAAGAGGAATGTTATTCTCATGTAAAGGGACACAATGATGGTTTTTTCAAGGCATGAAACTACTTATTAGTCACAGAAATGACCCTCCAATGGGCGAGATGGGGATTGCAGGGACAGTGAAAAAATGCTGTGTAACAGATGCCCCCTAAGGCATGAGGTCCAAGGGAAAGGGAGGGGAAAAATGCTTTATGAGAATGCGTTCAAACCAAACACCGCTGTCGGAAAACCTGCAATTACAAATACAACTGATATCTCTGATACATGAACATGTGGTATGGGCGCAACCATCCATAATAGAGTACATATAAAACTGAGATCTGAGGTATGGACGCAACCATCCAACAGTAAGGATCAATCAAATAGAGTAAGGTATGGTCGCAACCATCCAATCAAAAGAGTCATGTAATAAGTCATGATAATCCACTAAAATCCGCAGCTTGGATTTCATCAGACAAAATCCAGGGTCTTGCACTCCATCTCGACCCGAACAAGTACAAATTCAAGCATGTGAATATATGAGCTGAAGTCGAACATGCAAGAAATTCACCTGATTACCAGCCAATGATGAAAGCTATTAATAGTAACGAGAGAAACCACCAATAATGACAATGGATCTCAAGGTAAAACCGGTACAATCCATGGAATGTGAACAGTGATTTGGGGTCGAAAATCCGTAGAATAATTCAATCAAAGGCCAATAATGTGGTCCTTGCGTCGAATGTGAAAAACCTGCCATTAAGACATGTAGGCTCCAAGGTACCAGAACAGAGTCTCTAGATCAAATTATTGGATAATGAGATGAAGTCGACAGGAAGTGACTTGATCGAAGGTGGGCCATAATGTTTCCCACACCATCGATACGAGACAGAGGAACATGATAGTAGTGAAATAGGACCAACAAAGAATCAGAGGGAGGTTGGAAACTACAGAGGCAAACTTCTCCTGAACATATCAGTAGCACGACACTAGATTTGGCAGTATTTTACATCAAAGGATATGAGGTCATGACGATGTGGAAAAGATAAGATGATAGGTCAAAAGAGATTACCCAAACTCATGAAGGAAAAAATGACGAAATGAGATATCCCCAACCCGACACAAATGCAGACAAGTGCCATGTTCAAGAGTGACATACTGCCAACATAACTAATACTTGGTTCCATTTTCCCCCACCATTTCTGGCGAGTACCCCAATTATTTTTTAAAACAAGCTTAAAGGGGATAACATATGCTTGTGCTATAAGTTTGTCCTTCGGACAAATCCAACCCAGTTCATTTTACGAGCCCTAGGAAGGAGAAACTAGAGTAACGTCATGGCAATGAAAATCCGATGTCATCAGGGTTTAACGAATCTGACAAAGGGAGAACTCGACATCTTTTCATGTTTAGAGAGTTTGAAAAGAAGGCAGAAAAGAAAACTCCATCATGGCCCTTTTCGTAAATAGTCTCTCAGATCCGAAAAGGTAGAAAACAATATCTGAAAGAACCTCTCAGTCACGATAGGCTAAGGTATTCCTTTTTCGTAAATAATCTATCCCAGCCCGAAAAAGGGGTAAACGTCTATTGGGTAGGTATCGTTTCGCAGCCATTTAACGAGTTCGAAACGACAAGAGTCTCGACAATATTTTTAGTTTTAAAGAGTCAGAAAAGAGCTGAAAGATGACTCCTCCTGGAGGAGCGAGTTGTATAAAGGGTAGAAACTTGTTCCGGTGATGGTGGAACTGCTCAAAACAAGTAAAGGTCAAGAGGTTGGCTAACAAGACCACTCATTTCAGCGGTTCCTTAGGAATGGGTAAAACAATCAAGTGAAGGCATATGATCGGCCAAGCATACGATAACAATGGAATGAAAAAACCAAGGCTCATCTATAAGAATAGGCTGATAAAATGGCAATCAAAAGAGGTAAAATAAGAATGGTTTCATTTTCACACAAGCTTGAAAACATGGGAAACTCTACTTGAAGTTGGCTTCATTTTTACACAAGCTTGAAACTTTAACAAATTATGCTTGAAATTTTTGCATGCCCCTAGCATGGTGACTCAATTCGAGGTACATGCCCCCCAAGATTTAGTGCATTCACCAAAGTAGACTACTAGTTACTGGCAGGTGGATGGAATGAAAGCTCAATTACGAAATCAAGAAAAAGACTCGACTAGGATTTTACGAGATCTAATCAAAATCTCGAATTGAACGGGAACATGTTTCATTTTTTAACGAGGTTGACACAGTAAAAGAACTATCCTCGTGAGCTAATTCATTCTTTAACGAGGTTGACATAGAAGACGAACTATCCTCGGACGATGTTGTTTCATTTTTTAAGGAGCTTGACACAAGAAAACGAACTCTGCTCCGACGACCTTGTTTCATTTTTTAAGGAGCTTGACACAAGAAAACGAACTATGCTCTGAAGAGCTTGTTTCATTTTTTAAGGAGCTTGACACAAGAAAACAAACTGTGCTTTGACCATCTTGTTTCATTTTTTAAGGAGCTTGACACAAGAAAACAAACCGTGCTCCGACGACCTTTCATCATGTTGAATAAGAAGTCATGGCTTCGAAGTGGTGCTTATATAATGGGAGAAAAACATCTCAGAAATCAAGATCCAATGCCCCTAGCACACGATGCACAATGACACCATCACTAAATGCGGGCACGGGAGAAGTAGCCAGATAATTAACCTGCGGCGGGGAAGATACAACCGGCGGATAAAGACCGGGAAGGGAAGATGGTGGGCTAGCTGCCACATCAGGACCAAAGAATTAAAGCTGATCAATGGTCACAATTTGAAATTTTTGTGGAAAACAGATCACATGAAATAGGGAAGAAACAATTGCGCCCATGGCATAAGCATAGTTGCGTCCCTAGAGTAAATTAAAATCCAAGGGACCTTGGACCACCATCACATCTATATGGATGGTTTTTCCTCCCAAAGTAATAGGCCACTTTGGAAGGATCCCTAATGGTTGATTGGTTCCTCTGTTAAAGGCCAACAGATTCTGTGTAATAGGCACAAGTGGTGGTGGACCAAAATCTTGCCAAGTAGTGGAGGAAATAATACTAACAGACGTGCCTTCATCTATAATGGTGCTAGGTATGACCATATCAAAGGCGGTATCCTGTGAATCGAATCCAATTGAAGGAAGCGAACAAACTACTTGGAGGGGGTACCATTGAACTGAGATGGTCGTCCCCTTGTTTTATCGGAGCAAGAGGAGCATCTTCCTGGACCTCCATCACGGGAGAAGGAGGAGAAAATTCTTGAGTCACTGGGATGGGAGGATCTTTCTCCAAGTCTGAGGAATCTGAAGGAACAAGAAGAATGTGAGGGGGATGGGGTCCACTCTCGACGAAAAAGACTTGATGAACTGTAGGTGGGGTCAGATCGACCGATTCCACGACCAATGGTTGGTTGGGAATGGATTCATGAATTTTAATTTACAAGGGAAAGAGATCGATCAAGGATGACTCTTGACTGCTCATTGAATCAACTAGCGGAGGAATTGAAGAAAGCTTCTGGTAACCAGCCGGAAGGCAGGGTGCAGAAATAATAGGGTTGTCCAACACTTTCGTGGCTTCATCGATGTATGGACAAAGGTGAATGGGATGATGCCCTTCACACAACTTACAAGGATTGGTAATCTTACCCTGTTTCTTACGAGTCTTATCAACACCAGTCAAAGATGTGTCACCAACATGACTTCTAGAAGCCAAAGAAAACGATGGATGGCCGTCGAACCATACTTTAAGTACCTTGGGAATGCCAGGACAGTCTTGAAGAAAGTGGTCACCTTTGCAGAGCATGCAAGGGAATTTTAATTTCCATGGAAGGTTGGATGGTTTATCAAGGGAAGGTTTCTTAGGCGTAATAGCCGTGGAGCTAGCCTCTCTCTTATCTAACTTCTTCTTCTTCTTCTTCTTCTTAGCCACCTGGTTACTAGAATCCAGAATTTTACCAGGTGAAGTAGAAGAGGAGGATGAAGAAATAGGCGAAAAAGGGGAGAGGTCCACCTTAGAAGCAACATGATGTTATTCAGGGGGAGGAGATGGTTGTATAGAGGGCAGAATACTTGATACCACAAAGGTCGAGAACAACTAGATAGGAAAACCAACAGTTAACCCAGGAAGGGAAAATGTTTCCATATAAGGAACACCAACATTCCCAAAAGAAGGAAAAGGACCAGGATTCCCCTCAGAGGGCATTCCTTGGTTGGTAAACTCCGGAAACATTGCCTTCGGAAACAACCCTAAAAAAACACTAAGGAAGATAACTTAACCAGGAATATTTTGTGGACAGTTAATTTGTTAAGACACTGAAACAAAACTCTGTCGTTTCATATTTTAAGAGTCGATAAATAGGCAAAAGGTGTCTCTATCACTTTCAGGTTGAACAAGCATGAAAGGACAAGTGCTCGATGATCTTTTCACTTTTTAAGGAGTCAAGAAAAGATCAAAATGACTACTCAGGTACTCTAAGAAAGAGGGTGTACCAAGTTTCCGTGAACCGCCATATACACCTTGGTGAAAAAATGAAAGGGAAATGACCAAGGACTTAACATATGTGCAGGTAGTCTCCTCGAATGCTGTGTTTGGTGTATCGCGGTTACAAGGTGGCAGACTCGGCTTCCTATGGATAAAAGGATTGCAACCTAGAGGGGTCTCCCTTTATATACTCGACGGTACGGGGAGCACAAGTCTGTACTAGCACTGTCTAAAGCCAGATGGTGAACGACAGCTACTAGGTTTTCAGACGTCGGAACACGTCTCTAGCCTATTCCACTAAAAATGTTTCGTTAGGTTTCAATGCTTCCTTAGGTTAATTAAATAAGTTTTAAAGTTGATCTTGGATTACGTTTCAGTTTTAAGGTCCTACTGATGTTGGGTCTCAAAACTCCCTAGATGCAAGCTATATGCAAATGAACATCATTTCTGATTCAATGAATGCTAGTTATGAGAAGGATATATATCTTTCAAAAAAAAGAAAACATTGAGATTATGCAAAGAAATCCATTGATGCAGCTAACATAATATGAAAATGAAACTCTTTCCTAGATAATCAGATACTAGTTATGCAAAAGAGTATTTCACTTTCAACACAAAGAAAGAATGAAAAATATATATTTATTTAATTTTTTTTTTTTCAATGAAAAAAAGTACATGATGCACTAATTACATGAAAAGCGAAAACAAACTCTAGCTTAAGTGTTGCGTAGGAATCAAAATTGAATGGCTCAATAAAACACGAAAAAACACAATAAATCATTCAAACTAATGTCGCAACCTTTCAAACCAAGAAACTGTTTTCAAAATGATCTAAAACAAGCAATTTAATCTATGCTTGGAGAAAAAGGGCAAAGAACCAATCGAAAAAATGAAATGTCTCTACAACCAAGGCAATCACTGAAAGGATCAAGAAAACTGAGTGCAATCAAGCCACAAATGGGACTAATAACAATCAAATCGACTCGATTTTCGAATAGAAGGCTCAGTGCACAAGGACACCTAGAAACCCTAAGGTCTCAACTGACACTGATAAGAAGATGGACAAACAAGTGAGATAAGTAAGTCGACAACAATTAAAACAATCCCAAAGGCAAAATCATGCATAAAAAATAACCCAGAAGCAAGCACAATTGACCAAAAGACTCATCAAGGAGGTTAAAATAATTCCTACAGGGATTGGCGCGACTGTAAGGCTGTAATCCGCGCCATACAGGGGTTGGCGCGACTGAAAAAAGAGAAACCTGTGCCAATTGGTGCGACTCTTCAGAGAAAAATTGCGCGAAGCCAGGTAACTATGGGAAAAAGAGGAAAAAACAAAACCTAATGAGCAGAGGTCAATCTTGACACTCTTGAGCTGAACAGAGGATGAAAAAATAAACAGGAAAACCAGAAAAGACAGATAACAAAAAGTAATAATTGAAACTAACCCAAAAAAATGAAATGACAAACTCACACTGATCCCCAGTGGAGTTGCCAATTTTTTATGCAGGTAAATTCTCTCTGCGAACAAAGACGATCCCTTTAGCCCTAGAGTGGGTCTAGAAACAAAGGGACATGCTAAAGTGTTGCTTCCTAATTATTGAATGAACAAGGGAAATGGTAGATCGACCTACCTGGAATCCAACGCTGTCGTTGTTGCTGTAGTAGTGGTGGCCTCTCGCTCCAGCTTCGGCAAGTCACAATCCGTTCGCCATTACGCTTGGATACCTGCACAAAGAACAAGAAAACAAGAACAACATACAAGATGAAAAAATTTCATTCATAACTATTAACCAGTCAAAGAGGGCTAAATGTATTGCATTAAACAAGCATCATAACACAACAGTGGAACCAAAAAGTAGACATGTATATAAATGAATAGAAGGAATAGTTACAATCGATGCTTTGACATTGCAGTCTCCTCTAGCGGGGTTTAGGTGAAGCGCGTCTCAAATGCTCGTCAGAAAATTCGAACGGGATGAAGGTATGGACTCAAGCTTCCTCAACGTAATTCGTTCTATCTTCTCTAGTCATTCAGCTATAGTACGTCTAATTCTCCAATTTTAGCTAGCTTGTACTAAGAGAGATAGCTTCTTTTATAGAGGAAAAATAGGAGGTTAGGATCCCTACAAAGGTTGGAGGGAGGCCTATCCATTAGGGAGTTCCCATAAGAGGTGGAAACCATAAACCTAAAGGAGGAAGTCCGTGGTTTATCAGTTCAACCACTCCTAATGATTCATCCTCGAGGTGGTTGGAGTGGAATCTCTGCCTCTATTGAAAAAAAAAATTCCATAAACAGCTTGGCGCGGGTGGCAAACTAGGACAGAGCGCCAACTGGCTTGAGCCTAGTGTTAATTTTCCTCTTCATTGCGAGGGCATAACTGATTACCCGCGCCAAGGGAAAAACAGGGGTTTTTGAGTCTCTGCTCAGGGAATTGTCAACAAGAGGAATGTTATTCTCATGTAAAGGGATACAACGATGGTTTTTGCAAGGCATGACACTGCTTATTAGTCACAAAAATGGCCCTCTAATGGGCGAGATAGGGATTGCAGGGACAGTGAAAAAATGTTGTGTAACAATCACCCAAACGAACTTGTCCAAAATCTCCTTGAACATAGTCATGAAAATATTTGTTATCAGGTGTGGCATGGAATGAGGCCCCTGAATCTACCACCCAAGAATCAGTAACATTTTCAAAAGAAAGAATCAAAGCATCTTGTAACACATCACCAGTCACATTTTCTTCATGATTGTTTTCTTGCTATACATCTCCTTCTTTTCCCTTCCGAGATCTACAGTATTTCTTCAGGTGTCTTTTCTTTCTTCATTTCCAGCACACTATCCCCAATCTGGACTTGGATATGCCTTTCCTTGATTTATTGCGAGATCCTGAGCTCTTTCCTCTTTCCATTTTTCTTCCCCTAGACTCTGCACTCAAAGAATTACCCGATGTCTCACTTTCCGTCGCATTTCCTCGCTAAGGATAGCACCGAAAACATCATCAAACTTTAAATCACTAGATTTAGAGACAGAGTTACTAATGGTCATAACTAAACCATTCAAACTTTCTGGCAATGACCACAAAAATAAAAGAGCCCTAACTTCATCATCAAAGTTTACCCCTACAGAACTTAACTGACAGGTAACTGTATTAAAATCATTTAAATGGTCTCAAACAGATCCACCTTCCGACATCTTCATATTAAATAAACGTTTCATAAGAAATACCTTGTTTGAGGTCGAGGGTTTTTCATATAGTTTCACCAATGCCTTAATCAAACCCTCTGTTGTTTTTTCCTTTGAAATATTGAAGGCTACCGACGCCGCGAGCCACAACCGTACTGTTCCTAGTGCCTTTCTATCGAGAATATCCCATTTTGCATCTGTCATAGTCATCGGCTTCTTTGTTTTTCCGCTTAATGGTAGTTATGGATCTTTCTAATACAGATAATCTTCCATCTGCATCTTCCACAACGGGAATTTTTGGCCATTAAATTTCTTGACCCTAAAATTACCATCTTCCACCATTTCTCCCACTCGAACCAGGAACCCTTCTTTCCTGCGAGTTTATCAGCCAAATAGACCTTCAACTCTGATACCAGTTGTTAGAAAATTATATATTACAGAGCAATGCAACACATAAAATATGCGGAAAACACAAGCACAGAAAACACATAAAACCAGAGACACAAATATACGTGGTTCACCCATTTTGGGCTACGTCCACCCGAACAGCTAGTCCTTCCTTTCTATTATCTAGCAAAATGAAGAGATACAACCTACAACAGATCTGCTGTAATATCCTTTGTTACCTCTCCCAACCTCCCTATCCGTTTCTCACTCTAAGAATACACATACAATACAAAGCCACAATACAATACCCTCATACAAGCGAGGGGTTGCCTTCTAAGGAAAAAAAACCTAAACTAAACATAACTTCTACCATCAGATCATCCACCTAATGAATGGCCTAGATTGACTAGAAATTACTATACTTTTACAAGGCAATTTTACATCTGTTTTTAGCTTCGAGGGCGCTTCCCTCGAAACCCCCCGCAAGGGGGGGGGGGCTCCATAAAGTCGCAAACACCCCCCCTGAACCCCCCAGGTAGAGTTTAATTATGGGCGGCAAGGTACAGGGGTCCAATGCTGTGATACAAAATAAACAATATAATCAGGCTCCACACCCAATAGGCCTATGTGCAGGGTAAAATCCAAGAGCCTCCATCCACTGCTACTGCTGCTGCCAAAACAAAGTATAAGAAGGGGGAGATCAAAGCAAAGCTGATGATCAGGGACTCAATTCACAAGATTTTGGTTGCCTACATCTCTGAGCTGGGCACATCCAAAGAGATATATGATAAGTTGGTACACATGTTCAAGGCCAAAAATGTGAACCAAGTCCTATTCTTCAAGAATCAATTGAAGAATCTGAAGAAAGGCAGGGATGATTCTGTTCAATCATATTTTCTGAAGCTGACCGAGATTAGGAACAATATGATGGCTATTGGGGAGACAATAGCTGATCGAGAGATGGTACTCACCGCACTTGGAGGGCTCTCATCCAAATGGCATGTGTTCAAAACTACCATTCTCAATAACATTGTGATACCTGACTTTGATGAACTACTATCGAGATGCATACAAGAAGAGACAAAGATGAAGGAGTATGAAAATTAAGGAAATGTTGCCTATGCTACTCATTCTAGAAAGAAGAAATTTGGTGGTCCAAAGAACAAAGGAAGAGTAGGGGCCCAAGGAAAGAAGGGAAAGTGTTACACTTTTCATAGGCCAGGTCACTATGCTATAGAATACCCTTTCAAGAAGGATTATCTCGATGATGATGAAAAAAAAAACAACCAGAGGAATGGAAATAAAAGGAACAATAGGTTCAAGGGAAATAGGAAGGCTCCCTCTGGCGGAAATGAGCAACCTTTCAAAAGGTCAAGAAATTCCAGGTATGAGGAATCAAATGTTGTTGATAAAAGAGATGAATTCATTCTTTTATCTACCCTCTCCATTGAATCTCCACTCGAAACTATGGATGGTTTGGTTGATAGATACTGGTTCCTCATGGCACATCACTGGGTTCAAAGAAGCACTTTCTGATATGGTTGATAAGGATACTAATATGGAAATTATCCTTGGAGATAATGCCACATATCCCGTGAAAGAGATAGGTACTATGACCCTCCACTGGTCTCAAGGTCAAGTCCTCTTCCTGGAAGATGTACTATATGTACATGATTTGAAGAAGAACCTTGTGTCTATATAGACCATGGAAGACAAAGGTTTCAATGTGGCATTCATTGATGGGAAGGTGTGTATCTGGAAGTAGAGTTTCAAGGAAGCTATCACGATTGGGTTTAGAGTTGATACATTCTACCTGGTGGGAGGAAGTACACTAGGAGAAATGACATGTGATACTATCCGACATACTGATAACGACACTGAATATGATACAAACGAGTTCAAGAAATTTTGCATAGAAGCTGGAATCAAGAGTGAGACCAAAAATATCTATAATACTGAGCAGAATGGAATTTCTGAACGAAAGAATAGGACCATTGTGGAAGCTACCAGTGCCGTGCTATGTGACTAGGGTCTACCGAAGTTTCTGTGGGGAGAAGCTGCGAACACTGTTGTGTACATACAAACCGATGCCCGCATTACGCTATGGAATCCAAAACTCCTGAAGAGGTTTTCACTAGTAAGAAACCTTATGTCTCACATTTTAGACGTTTTGGATGTCCTGTTTATTTTCATGTGGTGAAAGAGAAGAGGAGCAAGATGAATGCTTCTCAGAAGAAGGGAATTTTTGTGGGCTACAACGAAACTTCGAAGGCCTATAGAGTCTATGTGCCTAGTCAAAGGGAACTGGAGATATGCCACGATGTCACCTTTAACGAGGATGCTTCCCTGAGGAAAGTAGTCAATCTTTCGAGATCTAAGGAAGATCATGAAGCAAGGCCTGGAAATCAAGAAGAACCAAAGGATGAGACAATGAACAATGTTGAAGGACCAATGGACCCGATTGATCCACCTCCTTCACTATGGAAGAGACCATCATGGCTTAGGGACACTCTCGAGGATGTCGAGGGACATATGGCCAAAAGGGGGACATTCTGTGAGAGAAAGAAGCTGAATAGATACCAAAGGTATCTAGCAGCCATGAGTACTATTGTACAATCTGAGCCTGGATCTTTTGAGGAAGCTGTAAAGGATCAAGTCTGGAAGGATGCTATGCATGAAGAGTATGAGTCCATAATGCAGAATGATGTCTAGAATGTGGTTCAAGACCAGAGGACAAAGTAGTTGTCACCTTGAAATGGCTCTACAAGATCAAGCATGGATCTGATGGAAGTGCTGAAAAGTTCAAGGCAATATTCATTGCCCGTGGCTTCTCTCAAAAGGAAGGCATAGACTATGATGATATATTTGCACCTATGGCCCGATATACCACCATCTGATCTATCATAGCCCTTTCTGCTATGCAAGGATGGAGTCTTCATTAGATGGATGTAAAGACCGCATTTCTGCATGGTGTGATAAAGGAAGAGATGTATGTGGAGCAACCTCTGGGGTTCGAAGTCCAGGATCGGGACACCCATGTCTGCAGGTTGAAGAAAGCCCTCTATGGGTTAAAGCAAGCACCTAGATCTTGGTACAAGAGGATAGATAGCTACCTGATGAAGCTAGGCTTCACTCATAGTAATGCTGATCCGAACCTTTACTTCAAGGTTGATAAAGAGAAGCCTCTCATTTTGGTGTTGTATGTGGACGACCTCTTCCTGGCAGGTGTTGACCCTCTTTTTTATCAGTGCAAGAGGGAGTTCATTGCTGAGTTCGAGATGAAGGACCTAGGATTGATGCATTACTTCCTAGGCCCGGAGGTCTGGCAGAGACCTGGCGATATTTTAATTTCTCAAGGAAAATACATTGTGAAGCTTCTGGAAAGATTTGGTATGGTGGACTGTAAGTCTGAGTCGACACCGATGGAGATCAACTTTAAGAAGTTGAGTGGCAGCATTGCTAGGCCCATGTTAGCTAATCCTACTGAGTATCATCAAATTGTAGGGGCCCTGATGTTCTTAGTGAACACCTGTCGAGATGTATGTTTTGCAGTGAACACTTTGAGTCAACACATGGTTGATCCTCATAACATTCACTAGGTTGGTGCCAATAAATTCTTGAGTTATCTCTGGGCCATGATAGAACATGGGCTAAGATACACTGCCAGGATCATGAAACTCCTTGGATATATTGATGCCGATTGCGCTAGCAATGTGGTGGATCGCAAGAGCACATCTGGATGCTTCTTCACATGTAGATCTGCTTCAGGAAGGAACCGAAAGATGGTAGCATTGAGCATTGCTGAGGCCGAATACATTGCAGCATGTATGGCCCTTTATGAAGTCACTTGGTTGTGAAAGCTCTTTAGTGAGTTGTTCAAGCATGTAATAGATGCCACCGTTATCCTTTGTGATAACCAGAGGGGGATTCATTTTTCATGGAATCCCGGGTTCCACAATCGATCCAAGCATGTTGATGGCTGGTACCACTTTATCCGGGATATGGTATAGCGAGGCGTCGTAAGGCTTGATCATATAGGAACTAATGAGAAGGTCGCAGATATTCTCACAATATCCTTGGGGAAGGTCATGTTCCTAACCTTTCGTGAGAATCTTGGAATCGTGGAACGACCCTATTCTGAGGGTCTTTTTGGACGATGAGATCTTGGAGCTCTGGGGGGCTTTGGGGATAGTTTCTCGGAGCTATACGAAACCACAGGGCTAGGCTTGTTGAACCTTGTTAGTGTGCTTCTGCCCCACTGTTGTGATGATTGATTTGGTTTACCTCTCATTATCTGTGCCCTATATTCATCCTACCCATTTGAGTTCCGGACTCATGGGAAGTACCTCTCATTTGGCCAGTGAGGTGGGAAAAGCTAGAGACTAGTAGCAAAGACTTATGGATGCATCAAAGATTTCCATACTCTCTATCTAGGATGGCACGATCCAACCAATTGATTTGGGATCAAGTCTAGAGAGGTTTCGGACCTCCAACTGACTTCGGGTTAGTGAAACTAACTTTAGGTTAGTATATGACTCTCTTGAGTCCAAGTGAGGTTTCAGACCTCCTAGTGACTTCAGGTCAGATAAACCAACTTCGGGTTGGTATGTGACTCTCTGAGTCCTATAGAGGTTTCAGACCTCTGGGCTGAATCTATCAACTATGAATGATGTCCTTCTAAATGACCCACTTCTATTCTGAAATAAAGAAGCCAACAAAGCAAGTTACGGTGGGATGACGCACGATGTTTGGATTGCATAGGTGGATGGAGTTCTCCCTAGTTGAGAGGGAGTGTTAATTTTGGACAACTAGGTCCAAACTCCATGTTGTGATGCTCAGATGAAGATACCAATATTTTTATTGGGTTCCTCTTTCTGAGAGGTGCGAGATCGATCTAGAGATCATCTTGATTCGATGGGAAGAACATTTATTTTGAATTTATTCAAGATATGTGCAGGTCGGCCTTAAGGTTTTGTGCCCCATCAGTTGTGTCACACACCCTCACTGATGGATATATATTGGTCAACGTTGGAGGAATTTTTAACTCATCTCATCCTCACACATTTCTTTCTCCTCATCTGATTGGTTCGATGTCCTTGGTGGCTCTTCTCTCCACACGTGGGAAATTTCCAGCAGCAGCACATTTCTGATTTCGGTCTAGGATTACTACAACAAACTTTGAACAGCGTTGAATTTGGTCAACGCAAGGTAAAATCGACCCAAAAATCTCCCAAAATTTTGATTTTCCTAATCCTCATTTTCTGGCACTATTCCTGAGGCAAAAATTTGACTTTGAATTTTCAACATTGACCTAGCTGTTGCTACTGTTTGTGTTGACTGTTGACTTTTTGGGTTGAATTTTGAGTTGACCGTTTGGCTATCCTAGAGGGGTGTGTGACATTGCTGGTTGGCTGACCATATTGAGACTTTGCTGGTTGAGGCATCCTGTTGACCGCGGTAACGCACCAACACACTTATATATTTCTGGCTTGTCTTCTGTCGATCTACTGGTATGTTCTATTAGCATTTTACTTTATTGTTTATGTGATTGGTGTCTAATATTGAAGAGAAAGTAAAGTTGCATCAAGCATAGAACATCTACGTAAATTAACAATGTAGGAGCACCCACATCACAATGTGGGAAGATGATGTCACCTGATCAATACACTAACTACATGGATTTGATGACTGAACTAGTAGAGACAGAACCAACATCATTTGAGGAAGTAGTAGAGAAGCTTGTATGGGTTGATGCTATGGTAGAGGAATGTGATTCCATTTTTAGAAACCCAGTGTTTGGTAGTTGGTCCCAAGACCAACAGACAAATCAATGGTAGGTTCGAGATGGATTTAAAAGGTAAAGCATGCAACATACAGAAGCATCAAGAAGCACAAGGAAATATTTTTGGCCAAGGGGTACTCTTAGGTGGAAGGGATTGACTATGGAGAGACCTTTTCTCTTGTAGCAAGTTACTTTTCCACCATATCAATTCTTGGTCTGGCTGCACAGATGAGGTGGAATATGCACTAGATGGATGTGAAGAATACATTCCTAAATGGAGTTATTAAGGAGGAGGTGTATATTCAACAACACGAATTTTTTGAGACCTTCGATAGAGAGTCACATGTGTGTTGACTCAAGTGAGAGTTGAATGGGTTGAATCAATGCCTTATTTCTCAAAGGGGAAGATGCCGATATTTAGGTGAAGAGTAGCAGGAGGTGCACAAATTTTACAATGATAGATTTGACAATTATGACATTTCTGGACTATAGTAATGCAATATTTGAAAATGGAAGGTCAGACATATCCAACGCGCAAGATTCTTTAGGCAGTGGAAAACCTTGACATATGAACGCCACATGATCCAGAGTAACATTCATTTAAATATTATTCAACTTTTTCATGTGTCAAACATCGTTTAAAAACAAAATCAACAACACAATAATAAAGTATTTTGCCAAAAAAAGTATATTGTTGAGATTGGTACCGAATGTGACGACGATGAGTTCAAGATAATTCAAGATAAAAGATTTTAGTTTGGTGATATATTCAGGTTGAAGGGTCTAATGTACTGATGAGAAAGAGTGATTCATCTAGAAGAGAATCCTCTACCACGATTTCTGTTTCATATTAGGGAAATTCATAGATAAGCTCAACAAACACCAATGATTTCTTCGACTTGGATTTCACAAATTCTAAGTCAAATTCCTATAGGATAACAATCCATTTGGAATACTTCCCCCCAAGAAATTGTCTCGTAAGAATGTAAACCATGGGGTTGCAATATCAAACCACTATTGTTTTACGCAAAAGAATATAGTGAAATAATATTTGGAAAACTTGCACAAATTTCAACGCAAATTTCTCCTCATGTGCATATTTTATTTCAGATTTGGTAAGATTCCTACTTAAATAATAAATCACATGTTGATTATTTAATTCATCCTCTTGGACTAATACCATACAAGTGGTAACATAATATGCATCTAAATACACAAAATAATCTCGGTGATAATCAGGTGAATGCAACAAACTTGTGTGAGTCAACACGTGTTTAAGTTCATTGAAATCCTTTTGACCAGTTTCATCCCATTTGAAAGAGATGTCTTTTTTCAAAAGTTGAGTAAAACCTTTAGTTATCTTTGCATAGTTTGGAATGAATCGATGTAAATTTTTTTCTTTCCCCTTCAAACGAATTTGGAGTTGGTGAAAATTTGAAGGAGGAGGAAAATTCAAAATAACCTCTACCTTAAGGGGGTCAACACAAATGCCTTCTTTAGACATGAAAAATCCCAATAAATGACATGATTGTAAACATAAAACACATTTGTATGGATTTAAGTGCATATTATAATGCCAACATCTGATAAATATTGCTCTTAGATGCGTTGGATGATCTTCGTGTTTCAATGAATGGGAATGTAGATCATCTAAATATGACTATACAATATGCTTAATGTCATGAAAGGCGTAAGACATAACACGTTGAAAGGTAGTGCCTTTATTGAGTCCAAATGGAAGTTTCCGATAAGCGAAAGTTCCCCATGGAAAAATGAACACAGTTTTATGCCGATCCAAAACGAATATGTTAATTTGATTGTATCCAGGAAATCCATCCATAAAATAAAATATCTCATTATCGAAAGTATCATCAATTATTTGTTTGATATAGGGAGTAGGATGTGAAATTTTTTGAATAGAGAAACCCTACTGCAACATATTGATTTAATTCTCTTGTTCGATTTAATTAACAAGTTATTTAATTGAATATTCAGAAAAATATCAAAGCAAACACAACTGCAAGCTACACATATACAGATAATTTACTGAAACATAGCACACATATGACAAAGGACAATATTTTTCGGACAATATCCCTGGAAAAACCCAATGCGAGAAAACCAGTGCAACAAATCTTAGAGGGTTTGATTATTAATTAGAATCTGAATACATCATGGGTACCAGTAGTGGTTTTCCCGATAGAGAATTTCACGACAGTTGTACCTTGTCACTCGGAGATAGAAAATGTGGCTGATTCCAACCCTCAAGGGAATTGGTGAATACGAGCCCTTTCTAGCCCACTAGAACCCTAGCACTGTCTCTACAACCTCTGCGTCAGCCCCTAAAGCCTCACGCTGCCCCTGTGTCACCCTGAAGGGATCAGTGCTACCTCTACGTCACTCAAAAGGGCCTACGTCATCCCCTGCGCTGTCTCTGCGTCAACCTGGCTACGCTGTGTCCCTCCTTCTGGTCTCTGCACTGCTTGGTAAGATTCTGCCTCTCTGCTTATGTATCTGCAGGCTCGGATCAGAATATTGCTTTCCAATATTCTCCTCACTAGCACTGCAAGCTCACTCGAAAATTATCAACAAACTGCGCCCCAGAATTTCGACTTAGCTCAAGTGCTACCTACCGCTCTGTGTGTTTTCTCCAACTGACCCCAAGCCTTTGCTTAATAATTTTCTTATTGATAAATCAACGATCATGATCTAATCTCTAATAAACGACTGATATTAGAAAAAGTTTGATCCACGTCACTTATAAATTTCTCATCCACATGTGTAAATTAATTCACTTTAATTTTTTAATTTCCCTAAGTTAGACTTAGGGTCCTCATTAAAAAAATTAATTATTTCAATAAAATTTACACTTGGTGGAATTTTTCCAAAAAAATTATGGGTCTTGGAGATCTCATGTGTCTTATCCCCTCCACAAAGTTTCAGAGCTAGATCACATCTGATGCTACCTAAAATATCAACACTCCCTCTTAGCGAGAAATGTGCTCTAGCAACACTTCACTCCAGACGCGTTACTCTGATCTCTGGCATCGGTCCCCCGTTTTGCTGATTCTCGACCTAATGCCATCCATCCACTGTGCTGTTACTTTCTGTATGTTTCCCATGTCACTCCCACTGAGACTACCACATCTGTATTGCATATGCCTCTCAAATTGTTGTATCATGCTGCCTATAGCACTTCCACTACTAATTGTTGCACTGCATTTGAGTTGTTGAGAAGTAAGCAATTGAAGGAAAATCACCCAACAAATGAATTTAGTTTGGTTGTATCTCACCACTGAAGCACCCTATGATGCTGCTATGCACTGTCTCTTTGAAGCTCTGCGCTGTTAGCTGCTCTGCACTGCGTAAGCGCTGCCTCTGTGCTGCTAAAATCCCATCAGCCTCTGTGCTACTACTTCCACACTACTGCTGCCTCTCATCTACGCTGCTCCAGTCTTCATTGTTCAAGAACTGCCTTGTGCCTTTCCATGATCCTCTGTATCCACTGCTCCAGTCATCCTACTACTGTCTTAAGGCTCCCATAGCTTGTATGTGATCCAAGACTTTGGGAAGCTCAAGGATCCTGTAATCACCATCTGCAGCTCAATCTATAGATCTATGTTTCCCCACCTCTTCTCTCGAGGTACATGAGAACGCATGGCTACATCATCATCGTTTCCATCATCTCCTTTCATTTTTGTTGCCTTGGAATCTGAATCTTCCTTGCCCTTGTTCTTAGGAAAAGTATTGGCGAAGTGTCCAAATTTGCCACATTTGAAGCACCAGACCTTGGATAGGCCCTTCTTCTTCTTCCCCTGTTTCCTTTGTCCCTTATATGATAGGTTTTGATCTTCCTCCTCCTCTTTCTTAATTTTGACTCCTCCGCTGCTGAATTCCCTCTTGGTTTTCCTCCTAATATCCTCCTGACGAAGGATTTCCCACATGTCCCACCAGTTTGGGAGTTGTGATCTGCCTAAAATACTTTGGACAAAGGTATCCCACTCATCAGTGACTACATTTAGGGCAGTCCTCACCATGATTCCATCATCCGAAGTTTCCCTCATGGAAATCAGCTGGTCTCAAATAGTCTACAATCTAAAGAGGAAGGGATCGATCTCCTCTACTTTGTGCATCTGGAACATCTGCATCTGATTCTCTAGAAGAATATTCCTCTAGATGGAGCTACCTTGATACAACATATTTAAGGTTGTCCACACCTCGTTTGTCGTCTTCTTCTTGGAAATATGTAGAACTGTGTGATCTTTTACTCCATCCATGATCAAGCGTTTATCCCATGCCTGATTTTAATTGAACTTCTTCAGAGCATCATCATCTGTCGACATAGCTAGGATGTTTTTAGCATGGTATTTGATGCCATACTCCTCAATAACTGTCAGGATTATGGCTTTCCCTATAGCAAATTTTGACACACAGTCTAACCTATCATGATCTCTCAGTGCATACGGGGCCATCTCTGCTCAAATTGTCGAAGAAAGTGCTCTTCTCCCTTATACTGCTGCTACACTCAGCAAAAGACATGATATGAGTTTCTTGGTGATAGAAACCCTCTAGAGAGTATGCTTCCTCTGAAAAATGTCTCCCCTCCTGGAAATACTTAACATATTCTGTTGAATCATCCCACTACGATCACTCCTCTTGATTGAATCTCAGATTTCTTGGCAAGAAAATATACTGAGGGATTGTTTCCCCTTACTTTGTCAACTTTGCTAGGCATTGTTCTGCACTGGTAGAACTGATGCCCCAGTAGAAACTTTGAATATCAGGAAGTGGACTTCTAGCCACCACAACCGACACAACGTCACTTCATCTTCTACTGCGTCACCCTCTAGTGTCCGCGTTAGCCCAGTGTGAGCTTGACAAGCTCATTACTCCTCAGCCTGGTGATTACCCCCCGTAGGGCCTACGTTGTCCTCTAGGCCAGCAGTTTCGATTCTCAGGCAAATGAATTCCCTCCTATATAAAAATATCTTCAGCCCTATGATGATGGCTTCATCTTGATCTACAACCGCTTTGATACCATGTGAAAATTTCTGAATTCAGAAACCCTACTGCGACATATTGATTTACTTCTCCTACTTGTTTGATTTAACTAACAAGTTATTTAACTGAATATTCAGAAAAATATCAAATCAAACATAACTTCAACCTACACATATACAAATAATTTACTGAAACATAGCGCACATGTGACAAAGGACACAGTATTATTTGGACAATGTCCCCAGAAAAACCCAAGCAGGAAAACTGGTGCAACATCTCTTAGAGGGTTTTATTATTAAGAATAATCTGAATACATCATGGGAACTAGTAGTGGTTTTTCCGACAGAGAATTTCACGTTAGTTGTACCTTATCACTCAGAGATAAAAAATATGGATGATTCAAACCCTCAAGAGAATTATTGAATACGAGCCCTTGCTGGCCTACTAGAACCTCAACGTTGTCTCTCCAACCTCTGCGTAAGCCCTTGAAGAATCACGCTGCCCCTGTGTCACCCTGAAGGAATCAACGTTGCCTCTGCGTCACCCGGAAGGGCCTGCATCAGCCTAGCTGGGCTGCATCCCTCCTGTTGGCCTCTGCGTTTTTTGGTACGGTTCTTCCTCTCTGCTTATGTATCCTCGGACTTCGATCAAAATATCCTTTGCCAATCTGCCCCTCACTAACACTGCAAGCTCACTCAAAATTTCTCAGCAAACTGCGCCCCATAATTACGACTTAGCTCAAGTGATATCACTCTGTGTGTTTTCTCCAACTGACCCCAAGCCTTCCTTTAATAATTTTATTGTTGATAAATCAATGACCGTGATCTAATATCTAATCATTGGCTAAGATTAGAAAAAGCTTGATCCACATCACTTAGAACATTCTCACCCACATGTGTAAATTAATTCACTTTAATTTTTTAATTTCCCTAAGTTAGACTTAGGGTCCTCATTACAAAATGTAACTATTTGAATAAATTTTACACCGTCTGAAATTTATCCAAATTATTTCTGGTCCTTGGAGATATCATGTGTCCTAGCCCCTCCACAAAGTTTCAGAGCTAGAGCACATCCGATGCTACCCAAAATATCAACAAATGATAGTTGTCTTCAGGACAAGCTTTGTTAATTTCTATATAATCAATGCATACTCTAATTTTCCTTTGATTTTTATTAATAAGAACAATTTTGGAAACCCAATCAATCAAGAGAACATGATAGATAAATCTCACTTTTAGAAGTTTCTCAATTTCATCTTTAATAGTGGCATATTTTCGAGGATGAACTAGACATAATCTTTATCTAATAGGTTTAACATCTGGGTAGGCCTTGATTTCATGAACTACAATACTCAGGTTAATTCCTGGAATTTCCTCATAAGAACAGGAATAAATGTCGCGAAATTATTGGAATATGGCCTTATAAGTCTGAATTTCATCAAGTGAAGTTGAGGCACCTATGTGAATGTTATTCGTAATTCCATGTTTCACTGAGATATAAAGTATAATTTTTGTAGATATATTCTCTAAATTATTTTCAGAATTTGATTCAAGAATTGATATAGGGCATTCAATGTCATCTACGATCTCAATTGAAAACAGTGTAGAAAATTTATTCTCAATTTTTTCAAATTTGGGAAGAAAAGAGGAACAATGATGATAATCATCCCAAGGAATTTCATTCAAAGTCATAACTTCCATGATAGCTTAATATGTTGGAAACATGTTATCGAAAGGATTAGAAAATGATATGGGTTCAATCTAGGAGGATTGAGAATAGTCGTCATTGATCTCAGTCACTCAATCATTTTCAATAGGGAGTGGTTCTTAAAACCATTGAACGACCTGATAATCTAGTTCCAATGGGCTAAGAGGAATTTGGTCACCATATGTGGTCGAATAAGATTATGAAGACATGATCCGAGGATCATATGATTCTATAGTGCTTGATGAGATCATGTTGACCTGGGAAACATTAGAATAAATGTTGGGTGGAGGGAGTGAAAAAATTCCTATCAATGACGAATCCTTAAGAAAATTGATGCTAACATCTTCATAAGAATTATTCGTTTTCCCACAAAGGGTACACTACTAGTAAATTTAGGATCAGAAGTGTAACAATATAGTTGGTATACTTTCACTATACTTCTTTGATAAGGAAAAATATCATTCGAAAAAGTGTTGAAACCACTGCAAAATTTGCATAAGTCCAACTTCAACCCAACAAAATATTGTAATCAAGTTGAGCATCAACAACTTCCACCTCGATTGCAACTGTTTAACATTCTAATTCAACTGGTAGGTCATTCAAAATATTGTAAGGTCAAAATCCTCTTCCATCAAAGGCTTTGAGAGTGATAGGTGATTTATTTATAGTTGGAGAAACCAAATATTTCCAACAAGATATAGACATGATACACGTAGAGGCTCCCTCATCAATTACTGTATGAAAGACTCTTTTGGTTTTAACAAAAACTAGTATTTGAAATGCCAGTTGATGCGGGAGTCTAGATATATGACTTTAAAAATTGAATACAATGATATTAGAGTCTTGAGGACCAATTTATCCAATAACTGACAATAGTAATATCTTTTGTGATGGACATGTTTGCATTACTTCAAGAGTCGACATTGCTGAAGGAGATCGAGTCAGGTATTCAACAATGTTGTAATTCTGAGAAGCTCTAGTATGTGGATTAAAATAAGACTTTATAATAACACCTTTTGGAGGTAAACAAATTACCATTTTTGATCAGTGGTTGTCATTGATGTCAACCCAAGCAGCACTAGGGGCTACCCCGATCTTGCATGGGAATTTTGACTTGACAACTTACTCTATTTCGAGTCAAGGATATTTTGGATTGTTTCTACTAGTTGAGATGTTTCCATTGATATATGGAACGCAACGTAATTCTTCACGGTTTGAGTGATATTTGTGTTTGAAGTTAGTAACCCTAGTTAGTGGGCTAAACCCCCATGGGGTTGTGGCATGACACTAATAATTGATTGTGGTAATTGAATAGTAAATATTTAAAATTTTTTAAGCTCCTAAAATCCCTCCAATTTTCACTTGTTGAAGACCCTCTCAACCTAAGCATTTATATAAATTGTGACCCTCATATCCTCCTGATGTAAGGATTTTGGCTACTAAAAATAGGACATTGTGGAATTTTATCTATATATTTTGTTTATGTGAAGCTTCAGATGTTGAAACAAAGACCTATTTGAGCCGAAATCCTTATGAAGTGTGTGTCCAAATTTCAGATATTGGTTCGCTATATTTTTGGAGATATGAGCTGAGGAAGTTATGGTTTTTGCAGGCTCCCAAATTTCATGTCAAACAGGTGACCTTGGGAAAATCGTCATAACTTTCTCTATGAGCATTGGATTCAAATTTCGTAAAAAATATAGCAAGAGGACATGCTATAGATTGTTGGGCATCGTTTTCAGGACCAAAGGTTGAAACAATGTCACGTGGAACTTTGTACAAGTTCGCTCTACTGAATCAGTCTATAATCAGGTCATCGTATGAGATTGGACATAACTATTTATTGAAGAATCCAATATTGATCAGACCTATAGGTTTTGAAAGAGGAATCAGAGGGCTACCACAAGACATAATTTCAGACTTTGGAGATATGAAATTACATAGATACAACATATTCAATTTTGAGATTCTAGAAGGCAAGAAAAAAATATGCATTCAAGGATCACTGTAGTAGGGAAAACACATCAACAATCAAGGGTAATTCTACTACAAAAAGGTATATATGATTAGTGTTTGAATTTTAATTTGAATATCATATTTGACATATGTTTTTGCAGGACAATGTAAGTATTTTGTATATATGTTTGATTGGTTTTTGTTCATAAATGTTGAACATATTTACATTTGAATTTTGAATATTTCTCTGACATATGGTTTGTTGGACAATGTAAGCATTTTGTTTGTATATTTGTTTGGGTCTTGTTAATCAATGCATGTGCAGGAAGGAGGACACAATACGACAACTTAGACACATACTAGAAGGAAAATGCAACGCCAAAGTACCATTACTTGAAGCAAGCACAACAATACCTCAACATCTGCTAGTTTTCAAAGAAGCACTATCAAGTCAAGTATCAGGTTGTGTCAAAAGTGAATATTGTAAGAATCATGATTGTAAAATTGTAAAAGAGTCATTATTGTAAAAGATTCAATTTTCCTAGAGTTGGAGAGGCATTTTTGGGAGGTATAAATGTCATTGTTGGATAATTTTATGGTTGGGTTGCAGGTCCTAGTGTGATTGGGTGATTGGTCTAGTTCAAGAAAATCATTGTGAATCATATTGCATCGTGGATCATTGTCCCTGGTAATGAGAGCCCACACTCTTGTCTTATTTATGATAATTATAGGGTGGTAGGGAGGTGCTAGGTTGGTGCATGAATTCACCTATAGGTTGGAGTCTGTGAACACTTCAGGGTGGTAGGTTGGTCTAGGATGTCTAGGCATCCATTCAGTTTACTACTGAAGAAACCAGGGTGTTGGGGCGTCCTTCCAGTGGGATCTAGAGAAGAATTCTTTTCTATAATTATATGAAGTTTTACCTTTCATTTCAGTTGGGGCTGAAGATTAAAGAATTTATTAGAAAAGCGTTCGGTGGTTTTTTACCCTAAGGGGGTTTTCCACCTAAAATTTTTGTGCCTATTGTGTTCTATAGTTTACTATTGTTACTGGATAAATATCAAGAATAATTGAATATTAACTAGTTATTTGAAAATATTTAAAAGTGATAATTGATAAGAAATACTGATTCACCCCCCCTCTCGGTATTTCCAACAATTGGTATCAAAGCTTGGTTCCTTCAATAACAGTCTAACAACTGGAAGGAGATCATGGATTATACTAAGAATAGAGTTTCTCTGTTCAATGGAAATAACTACACACTTTGGAGTGGACGAATATAGGTGCATTTGTTGGTGCAAGTATACAAAGTATGGGAAATCGTTGAAAAAGGTTTTACAATGACCTAGGATGAACAAGGAAAGGAAAATATGGCATATGATGCAAAGGATAAAGATCTCATTATTAGTGGGCTTATCGAATTTTTCTATCTTAAGGTACTGAGTTTCAAAATTGCTAATGAAGTATGGGGCAAGCTTGAGAATATATATGCAGGTGACTCAAATGTGAAAGAAGAAAAGCTTCAAATTTAAAGGGAAAAATTTGAGCAACTCAAAATGAAGGAAGATGAAAATATTGATGCATACTTAAAACATGTTGATGAAATAAAAAATGCATTGGAATTTTTGGGAGAACCTATCGACATGAAAATTGTTGTCCGAAAGATCCTTAGAATCTTGCCGGCAAGATTTAACCCAAAATTATCTGTCTTGGAATATAGTTAGAATCTAGCCAATCTCAGCAAAGATGAATTTCATGGAGTGCTTACGACATATGAAATGAGGATTGAAGAAGAGGATGACACATCTCACCTAGAAACAACATTCGCCGCATCCAAGAAAACTAGCAAGGAGAAGCATACTCGGAAAGCGAAAACCTGTAGTTTTAAGGAAGAAGAAAAGGAAGAAGATGAAGAAGAATTTTCAAATAAACATTTTTCCTTCACGCGAAAAATGAGAACAGGTATGGGGAAATTCAAAGGTAAACTTCCATTGATATGTTTCGATTGCAGTGAGGTTGGGAATTTTGCAGCCAAGTGTCCTCACAAAAATGAGGTTGTTACAAAAGGAAAGAAAGGTGTGAGGAAGTTCAACAAGCAAGGGAATAAGAAATAGTTTAAGAAGAGTTTCTCTTCCAAAGAAGATAGCTCCTCATCTGATCAAGATAGTGATAAAAAAGAAGAAATCAATGTAAGAGTATTTTTTATGGCCAAGCATAATAAGCAAGAAGCATCTGACGAAGGATACGAAGAAGAAGAGATGACTGAGGTTGAATTTAAAAATGAGGTGATCAGGGTTATCAAAGAGCTCAAGGTCGATAAGAAGCATGTCAACATTCTTGAAGATGAATTAAATATAGAAAGGGAAAATGTCCTAATTCTTAAAATCAAGGTTGAAGAATACAAATGAGTTGAAGAATCCCTCAGAGAAGAATTAAAGGAAAGCAACAAGGAAAGAGAAGAATTGGAAGCTGAAATAATTTCTCTTCGAAAGAAAGTAAAAAATGGAAAAAATCTTCAAAACTACACCAACAACTCCAAGGAATTGGAAGAAATAATCAACAATCAACAATCAAATAGTGACAAGACTGGTCTTGGTTACAAATAAAAAATTGAAAAGGAGCCAAGTCATTCTATGACAACAAAAGAAGATGGATATGCAAAATCTAACAAGCAGGTAGACCTTCCAGCCAACTCAAGAGATCAAGACTCGCAGGAAGAACCATGGAAGACAATTCCTCGAAGAATATTTCCTCCAAGGTATCAACCTATATTCTATGGTCATCGTTATTCATGTGGAAGGTTTGGACATAGAGCTATAGAATGTTGCATGTATGTTTGGAATAAATACATTTTCGGGAGATCTTTTAGAAATGAATATTCCGAAACTCAACAAAATATTAACATATTTGATCATTTGAGAGATGATGTCGAATGTTACAAATGTAACAATTTTGGACATTGGCTAAAGATTGAAGACTTGGAAGTTCTTCACAGGAATTCTCTCAAAATCAAAATGAAAAAATATGGAAAAAGAAGACTGAAAAATGTGCTATTGCTCTTGTGTATGTGTGTTTAGCGCACGAATGTACCAAATCACACCTACTTAAGAGGAGTGGTTTTTCCCTCTTAAGTTATTGGTCACAGTAAGAAAATAAATGGAGTCAAGCAAGTCAATGGAACATGCTAAGACATAAACATACTAGATAGAGAAATATCATGCATATTCAAAACATAAAAAATAAAATAAAAAAAATAATGCAAAAGCTCTAAATAGAGTCAAACAACTTCAATAATCCAAATGGTGGCACTTACGTCCCCTCTTATTGAGTGCTGGTAGGAATGAAGGATAAAACTTCTACCCACTTGCCAAGGGGTCCTTAGAACTAGGGAGTTCCAAGTCCCGATGCAAGGATGTCTTTACTTCTGAGCTACCTTGGTGCAAAGTCTCCCTCTCTCTACTATGGTGGACTGGAGTTGTTGGATAGCCAACAACTGAGTCCCCTCTATCTCTGCTCCGGATCACACACTGCTGGTATTGCTTGTGGAAATTCTAGCCAACATAACAATGTTTTCTCATATTTTTCATCTCTTGGTGGCCTTTTATAGGAGAATTCAAACTCTGCTCCCCTCTCTTGGTATATTATGGATGGTGACCCAAGAGAGGAGGGTGATTCCATTGTGTGCCACATTTATTCCATTGTGTGCTCCCTTGAGGTCCTAAGGAGGCTTGGGAAGCTATCCTTAGGCAGCCTCAAGTGTGGGATCAATGTCCTGGAGTGTGCTTTGTGGTCCTGTAAAGTGACTTCCGCCACTCTCAGGTCCGCCTGACTTTTTGAGGAAAATCCGCGCAAAGGTGCACTTATCAAAGAATTATGCGCACAAAGGCGCATTTTACTGGTTCCTTCAGTGCATAATTTGATTTTCCTGTTAGACCTTAGAGATTTTTAAATACTTCATATTATCTAATGTCTCTCGGCCCTATAAATCCTTCTATCTGACATTAAATAATGTCATATTTTCTTGTCCGATTTTCCAGTGATAACAATTTCCCCCTAATGTGTGAGGTCTAGGAAGAACTGTATAGCCAAAATAAATTGTAGTTTCTTTTTTGTGTGCGGAGAGAGAGAGAGACCTGCGTGTAGCACGGAGTTGGAGAAATCTTGCACTGGGTCAAAGAGCGACCATGTCCCGTGGGATCCCTGCAAGCAATGGTATAATACAATATATGCAAATTTTCTACGAGGCGGGCATGTCCCATGCTCGTGATGCTTTGGCTAGCTAAAAAAATCTATTTAACAGATACAGATTCTGTTTGTGTCACTAGTATGGTAGTGATCTGTTGGTTGATGACGACGACTGTTGATGCCCTCATGGGCGTTTTTATTCGATAATAGGTGAAATGTGGTACCCATATGCGTAAACTTGGTATGGCATATAAATACGCATTATACGCATAGTTGATGGCTGGGACCTTCCCGTGTAAGCATTGCTGAAAGATATGCTTATAAAGGCACGTGTCTTCGATGAATTTGATCAAAGTGCAATGGTTGTAAGGTACGATACCATCTTGACTTGAAAGCTTGTGTTTCAGTCAAATTATAGGAGGATCAATGACATCTGTGGGCAATGATGTCTCCCACAGTGCCACCCTAGGATGCCCCTTTTGTAGAGAGGGGTGATCCAAGGTACCACTTGCTTTTTGGAAAATAGGCGTTGATGTTGACAAAAAGGAAGCCTCAATCGAATGAGAGGGTCACTGATACAGGGGATCAGGATCCTGGATGTGATAGGTTTAACATAGGCATTATGTGTTGGGTGTGGAGCCTGATTATCTTGTTTATTTTGTATCGCAGCGTTGGACCCCCTGTACCTTAATGGGGGCGGAAACGCCACCCGTAATTAAATGCTGCCTGGGGGGTCCAGGGGGGGTGGCTGCGACTTTATGGAGCCCCCCCCTAGCAGGGGGTTTCGGGGGCAACGCCCCCAAAGCTAAAAATAGATGTAAAATTGCCTTGTAAAAGTATAGTAATTTCTAGTCAATCTGGGCCGTTCATTAAGTAGATGATTTGACGGTAGAAGTTATGTTTAGTTTAGGGTTTTTTTCCCTAGAAGGAAACCCCTCACTTTCATGAGGGTATTTTATTGTGGCTGTGTATGGTGTGTGTATTCTCGGAGCAAGAAATAGATAGGGAGACTGTGAGAGAGAACAGAGGATATTACAATGGATCTGCTGTAGGTTGTGTCTCTTCATTTTGCTGGATAATAAAAAGGAGGGACTGGCTATTTAGGGTGGACGTAGCCCAAACTGGGTGAACCACGTACATCCATGTCTCTCTGGTTTTATGTGTTTTGTGTGCCTGTTTTTTCCTCATATTTTATGTGTTTCATTGCTCTGTAATATTTAATTTTCTAACAACTGCATTGGAGCAAAGGTATATTTCATCGATAAACTTGCAGAAAGAAGGGTTCCTGGTTCGAGTGGGAGCAATGGCGAAGGATGGTAAATTTAGGGTTGAGAAATTTAACGGCCAAAAATTCTCACTTCTCACTGTGGAAGATGCATATGGAAGATTATCTGTATCAAAAAGATCTGTACCTACCATTGAGTGAAAAATCAAAGAAGCCGACGACTATGACAAACGTAGAATGGGAGATTCTCGATAGAAAGGCACTCCGAATAGTACTAGGGCTTCACACACAGCCGATAGCCTTCATTATTTCAACAAAATAATAATAGAGAAGGATGAGACATAAATCTATATGAAAAACCCTCGGCCTCAAACAAGGTATTTCTTATGAAACAACTATTTAATATGAAGATGTCGGAAGGTGGATCTGTTGCAGACCATTTAAATGATTTTAATATAGTTACTAGTCAGTTAAGTTCTGTAGGGGTAAACTTTGATGATGAAGTTAGAGCTCTGTTATTCTTGTGCTCATTGCCAGAGAGTTGGAATGGTTTAGTAATGGCCATTAGTAACTCTGTCTCTGGATCTAGTACTTTAAAGTTTGATGATGTTGTTGGTGCTATCCTTAGCGAGGAAATGCGACGGAAAAGCTCTAGTGAGACATCAGGTAATGCTTTGAGTGCAGAGTCTAGGGGAAGAAGAATGGAAAGAGGAAAGAGCTTAGGATATCGCAGTAAATCAAGGAAAGGCAGATCCAAGTCTAGATCAGGGATAGTGTGCTAGAATTGCGGAAAGAAAGGACACCTAAAGAAAGACTGTAGATCTCGGAAGGGAAAAGAAGGAGACACACAGCAAGAAAAAAATCATGAAGAAAATGTGATAGGTGATGTGTTACAAGATGCTTTGATTCTTTCTTTCGAAAATGTTACTGATTCTTGGGTTGTAGATTCATGGGCTTCATTCCATGCCACACCTGATAAGAAATATTTTCATGACTATGTTCAAGGAGATTTTGGACAAGTTCATTTGGGTGATGATAAACCCTGTAAAATTGTTGGAATGGGTAAAGTTCTTGTAAAACAACAGAATGGAAACCAATGGCTACTAAAAGAGGTAAGGCATGTTCCAGATCTGAAGAAAAATATGATTTCAATAGGGAAGTTAGGCGGTGAAGGTTGTGTGACAACTTTCACATATAAAACTTGGAAGGTCACCAAAGGAGCCCTGGTAATAGCAAAAGGCGAAAAGGTTGGTACATTGCATTTATGCAATGGTATTTCTAACTCTGTTAATGCTTTAACTTCCAAAGGAGCAGATGCAACATTATGGCATCATAGGCTTAGACACATGAGTGAGAGGGGGATGAAGATTCTTCACTCAAGAAATTTGTTGTTGGGTTTGAAGAATGTTGATTTGGATTTCTATGAGAATTGCATTTATGGAAAACATAAGAGAGTCAGATTTCTCAGAGTTGGGAAAGAAAAGAAGAGCGAAAAATTAGAGCTTGTGCATACAAATGTATGGGGAACTACTCAGGTATCATCTCTTGGTGGCTCTCATTATTATGTTACTTTTATTGATGATGCAACTATAAAAACATGGATTTATTGTATTCAGAATAAATCTGATGTATTTTATATTTTCAAGAAATGGAAATCTTTGGTTGATATTGAGACAGGAAAGAATTTGAAGTGTCTCAGATTAGACAATGGAGGTGAATATTGTAGCAAAGAGTTTGATAGGTACTGTTCAGATCATGGAATTCACAGAGAGAAGACAGTTCCAAGAACACCACAAGAAAATGGTGTGTTAGAAAGAATGAACAGAACAATCATGGAGCGTGCAAGGTGCATGCGATTGCGTGTAGGATTGCCTTTACAATTTTGGGTAGATGCTGTAGATATTGTTGTTTATCTAATAAACAGAGGGCGTTCAAGTTCCTTGGATGGTGGTATTACAGAGGAAGCATGGACAGGTAAAAAGGTAAACTACTCTTTTTTAAAGCCTTTTGGCTGTGAGGCCTTTGTCCATATTAATAAAGAAAATAGAACAAAGCTTGAGGCAAAATCAAAGAAATGTACCTTTATTGGATATGGTGTTAATGATTTTGGTTATTGCTTATATGATTATGAAAATCACAAAATCATTAGGAGCAGAGATGTAATATTCAATGAAAAGGTCTTGTATAAGAATAAGTTGCAGGAAAAGAAACAGGAAAAAGAAAACAAAGAATACACAGTTCTTGATGAGATCACAGAAAAAGTAAAGGTGCCTGAAAATAATAATAATCAACAGCCACAACAACATCAACCACCACAACAGCAACAGGCACCTCAAACACCTGAAAGTGGTGTTAGAAGATCTACCAGGATAAGTAGACCCCCTGAACGATACTCTCCTTCATTATATTATTTATTGTTGACTGATTTTGGTGAACCTGAATGTTATGAAGAAGCAATGCAGGTTGAAAGCAAGAAGAAGTGGGAGCTAGCCATGGAAGAAGAGATGGACTCCTTAATGCATAACCAGACTTGGGACTTAGTCAAGTTGCCTGCAGGTAAAACTACATTGCAGAATAAATGGGTTTACAGGCTGAAGGAAGAAGATGGAGGAAAACAGAGGTACAAAGCTAGACTTGTGGTGAAGGGGTTTGCACAGAAAAAAGGTATTGATTTTGATGAAATATTTTCTCCTGTTGTTAAGATGAATTCAATCAGAACTATCTTAAGTCTTGTAGCAGCGGAAGATTTACATCTTGAACAGTTAGATGTAAAGACAACATTTCTCCATGGAGATTTAGAGGAAGAGATATACATGCAGCAACCAGAAGGATATGAGGTAAAAGGGAAAGAAAAATTGGTGTGCAGGTTAAAGAAGAGCTTGTATGGCTTAAAACAGGCCCCAAGGCAGTGGTATCTAAAATTTGACAGGTTTATGTCCGAACAAGGTTATACTAGATGTCACTCTGATCATTGTGTTTATCTGAAAAGGCAAAATGATGGCAGCTATATTATACTGTTATTGTATGTAGATGACATGCTTGTTGCAGGGTCTAACATGCAGGAAATAAATGTGCTCAAAAGAAAATTGGCAAATTTATTTGCAATGAAGGATTTGGGAGCTGCAAAACAAATCCTTGGTATGAGGATAACTAGAGACAAGAAAAATCGCAAGTTAACACTATCTCAGAATGAGTACATAGAAAAGGTGTTGAAAAGATTTAATATGCAGAATGCAAAACCAGTTAGTACACCTTTTGCTAGCCATTTCAAACTTAGTAAGGAGATGTTCCCCAAGACCCAAGAAGAAATGGACTATATGTCTAAAGTTCCATATGCATCAGCAGTTGGAAGCTTAATGCATGCAATGGTCTACACAAGGCCTGATATTTCACATGCAGTGGGAGTTGTAAGTAGGTACATGAACAATCCAGGAAAAGAACATTGGATGGCAGTAAAATGGATTCTCAGATATTTGAGAGGTACCACAAATCAAGCATTATGATTTTGTGGTTCAAACATTACTCTACAGGGATATGTTGATGCAGATATGGCAGGTGACAGAGATAACAGGAGGAGCACTACAGGATATGTATTTACTGTAGGTGGAACAACTATTAGTTGGGTTTCAAAAATCCAGAGTGTTGTTGCACTTTCAACAATAGAAGCAGAGTATGTTGCTGCCACAGAGGCTAGTAAGGAAATGGTTTGGTTACAAAGGTTTATGGATGAATTGGGTAAGAAGCATGATATGGGCACGTTATATAGTGATAGCCAAAGTGCCATTCATCTTGCAAAGAACTCAGCATTTCATTCCAGGACTAAACGCATACAGCTCAAGTACCATTTCATACGCTCAATATTGGAAGATGGATAGTTGAAGCTAGAAAAGATACACACTAGCCAGAATCCTGCAGATATGCTAACAAAAGTTGTAACCAGGGAGAAAATGAGAACATGCTCAGTTTCAATTTGTCTTCAAGGATGACGATGAAGATGAGAAATAGCTAGGTCCAAAGAGGAGTCATTGTCCAGCAAATGAAGCAGCGGTGGAGTTGCTACAATTAGTCTCCAAGTGGGAGATTTTTGGGTGTGGAGCCTGATTATCTTGTTTATTTTGTATCACAGCATTGGACCCCCTGTACCTTAATGGGGGTGGAAATGCCGCCCATAATTAAACGCTGCCTAGGGGGTCCAGGGGGGCGGTTGCGACTTTATGGAGCCCCCCCTTGGCGGGGGGTTTCGGGGGTAGTGCCCCCGAAGCTAAAAACAGATGTAAAATTGCCTTGTAAAAGTATAGTAATTTCTAGTCAATCTGGGCCGTTCATTAGGCAGATGATTTGACGGTAGAAATTATGTTTAGTTTAGGGTTTTTTGCCCTAGATGGCAACCCCTCGCTTTCATGAGGGCATTGTATTGTGGCTGTGTATGGTGTGTGTATTCTCGAAACGAGAAATAGATAGGGAGACTGTGAGAGAGAACAGAGGATATTACAGCAGATTTGCTGTAAGTTGTGTCTCTTCATTTTGCTAGATAATAAAAAGGAAGGACTGGCTGTTTGGGGTGGACGTAGCCCAAACTTGGTGAACCACGTATATCTGTGTCTCTTTGGTTTTATGTGTTTTGTGTGCCTGTGTTTTTTGCATATTTTATGTGTTTCATTGCTCTGTAATATATAATTTTCTAACATTATGGTGAGGGGTAACTGAAAAATAATGATGGGGATTCAGTGGCCCAAGGTGGGAGTATAAAAAGCAACTTGGTGGCAGTCATAACTATTTCTGATGGGAAATCCTTGGATTCGGTAGGACATCCAAGGTGGGTATATATTGGTTATGAATGTCATGGTGGCTTATGCATGAGGGTGTGATACTCTGACCAAGAGTGAGCAAGGACTGCTGCCATGGGAGAAAAAATGGATGGGTGGGTGGGGGACATAGTGCACTGTTTGTGGTCTTTATACACTTACCAGAAGAATAAAATAATGGGGTTTGGTTTGTACAAAACACATAGACGGGTGCCCCAAAACATGAAATTGTTCGCTCACTAATGATATGAGGAAGGTGTTTTTGCTGAGGGTGGGGGCCCCATTGGTTGGTCTCATGTGTGGGGTTAATGAAGCAGATGGAAAATGTCACATATGGGCTATGCTGATGGAGGTATGGTAGGCGAAATGCAAGGTGTGGTAGTGCGCTTTCGATCTGCTTGCAAAAAATGGTCGTCTAGGAAAGTGGTTTTATTTTTTATATGGTAAAACTTGACCTAATGCATGGGTGAATGGGCATGAGGTGCTTCCCGGACTAAAGTGGTATGGCCAAGAATCACTATTTTTTGTAATATATGGTCTAATTTGGGTGACGGATGCCATGGGGGGGGGGGAGTTATAACGACCAAAAAGGATGTTTATGATGTGCAAAAGTGGGGTTATGATAAACATGGTAGGGTGTTTGGAACCTATGGTTAATTTATGATGGAGAAATGATGTCAGGATATGCATATTTTTTCTAGGACTCTATCATGCTGAGGGTAGAATGATACCTGATTTGGACTTTCAGTGGTTGGAGCGATGGATGGTTCACACACTACCTACAAAAACAAATATCCCAAGTGAAAGCATATTCTTTATTCAAATATTATTGAAATACATGTGCTTTAAGAAGAAGATGAGAGAGGGCATACCTGTTGGCACTGAAAAATTATTTTTTGGGGGGTGCGAATGTGTGGCACGACCCTTGGGAATTATGGAGTGTTGGTCACAATGCTACTTTCAGTCCGGTGATTGGGTCTTCTGAGCTCTCATTATGGTCCTCCAAATTCTCTAAAAAGGGCGAAATATAGGCGAATATGGCTTAATTCAGTTTATTTGTGTTTGTTGATCATTGGAGGTTTTGAGAGGTCAGAGGCTTTTGCGGATCAGTTCTTGCCGTTACGGTTAGCTTGAGCACCCAGGATTAGCGATTTTTGAGTCAGGTAAGCACCATGACATCTTGGATTTTAATTTTTTCAGTGTGTCGATGCCAGGGTCCATACAAGATGGCTTTGTACAGATCTTAGGCCAATTTTTACCTTGAGCGTGTGGGCGATCAAGGTATAGGTGCGCACCTTGCATGAAAAAATAGGGTTTTGCGTGCATTTAGCGCGCCTATCCTAGCTTTGGGCATGCCTTTGGCACATCTATGATAAACACATTCGCGCCCTCCTCGCACTTGTCTGAGGAACAAGCAACCGGAGACCCGAAGCTATTTTTGTAAAAAAAATTGAAAAATTTTGCCTATCTTTCAGTGTGAGTGATGTGTTCCTTTTTTTGATGAAAGGATGCTATGGAGAGAGAGGGACTGGCCCAATCTCCGTGTTTCCTTAGCTGCTGATGATAAATCTCACCAACTGTTGGCCTGCTGGGGTCTTCTTATATTCATGGAGAATGACCTGCTACAATCACAGGATCATCTTTTGCGCTACCTGGTCCGATGCTGGAATAGGTGGCGCAAGATGATGGTGCTGTAGGAGTGCGAACTTGTTATCCGTCCTGAGACAGATATATATTTTGTGACCGAGTTGCTACCTCAGGGTGAGGCGCTTTGGTATCCAATTCCTTCTAGGAGAGTGGATCTTGAGATATTCTCAGGTGGTCATTAGGGCAAGGTGCCCCTTACGGAGGGGTGCATAGCGATTGCTACCGTGACAGAATTGGCCAAGCGGTGTGCTTTGGCGGCCATTGTGTGACTGGCAGGGTCATTTTCTCCTCATCAGGCATCAGGTCCTTAGATCGGTGTCTTGCACCGACTGAGGGCCGATCACTTTTTTGACTTTGCTCGTTTCTGTTATGATGGGATGTTGGCACAAATTTCCAAGGTCCGGGATGGATCGAAGCTGTTTACTTATGCCAGCATTTTGTGTAGCATCATGTATGATTGGGTGGTGCTACTGAGACCTACGGTAGCGATGCCAGCTAGGGGGCCACAGGAGCCTCATATGAGGAGGTGGCCCCCTGTGATGCCTCATGGAGGCAGAGGTAGGGTGGGGCATTATTGGAACGCCACCATGGAGGCTTGGTTTGAGACCAACCTTTAGATGTTCCTGCCTTTCCCTTATGCAGGGATGGACTTCTGAGGAGATATAGATATGGGTCTACCCCGTGGATATGCTTGGGGGCCCGCATGTATGTTTTTGTGTTTTCTGAATTTACTTGAGTATATATGTTTTATATGTGTATTACGATGACATTGAGAAAGTTTTGGTTACTCTTGCAGATGTTGGTGAGGTCGGTTGTCCTATAGCTTGGTTGGTGGGACACCATCCGATTCGGCGACCTTGAGGAGCTCATGGGGGATATGGAGGAGCTCCTACATAGCCTTTGGGTGGAGCACCGGGTGGAGAGGTTAGCCCTTCAGGGGAGGGTAGCAGCTCGATTACTGCCGAGACTGCTGCTGAGCGAGCTCGACTGCTGCCGAGACTGCTACTGAGTGAGCTCATAATGATGCTGCAGAGGCTCGTGTGGCCGAGTTGACCAAGTACGTGGATGCTTTGGAGGATGCATGGGGTCGAGTGGACCACTTGACCCAAGGGATGCCTACCCAAGGTTTTGTGGAAGACCTCTAGGATGCTTGGATAGAGACCTTGATGGCCCGGGAGAGGGGCTATCGACCAGTTTTACGTCGGGAGGCAATCTCCGTTTTGACGGTGGCTCCAGTATTGGTATCAGAAGTGGCTGTGGGTCCAGGTGCCCCACTTGGGGGAGCGTCGCCGTAGAGTCTTTTTATACATGGGGAAAGAACCCATTATGAGGATGCTTCCCCTATTTTTGTCAACTTGTACTGGTGTATATTTTGGGCTGACTTACGGGTCAAAGACACTATTTTTTGTACTCAAACACATACATTTTTGGTATATATATGCGAGAGATATTTTTTGCGGCTCTACATGGTGTGCCCCCTGTTTTTGTTTATGGATTATGCTATGCTGCTGGATATCTATGTTTTCTATGTTTTTTGTTTTTTATGTATGATGGTTTATCCGAGATGCATTCCAGTTTAGAATATTGTTAGCTATGCGATCAACTATTTGGTTTTGACTTCTTGGTATATGTATGAATGTAATGTGGTCAAATTGTCGGCTTAATCTTTTTGCATGCAAGTATTTTCGAAATAGATGTGAATCTCTTATCTCAAATGCTTGGTTTCACTGCGACACTACTAACTAGTAATTGAGGTAGATATTCATATGGCGTATACCCTGATTGAGGGCATCGAATGTAAGCCTGATGATGACATCATATTCTGCCTGATTGTTTGTTTATAAGTTGATACAAACACCATTGGTGTAGAGTGGTGATCGGTTAGGGTGATAGATAACCTAGGTGGCTGCTGCTAAACTTTGAGACCATCGTGATGCTCCATCATCAAATATGAAGTAATGGTCGGGTTAATAATCCATTTGTGAAACTAGAGCACTTTTTGTGACAAGTCTTGTGGTAAAAAATTTAAAGTGTTTGGGTGTGTGTACGTTGAACTCTAGGGGAAGGCCTTCTCGGCCCTCATGGGTATAATTTCTTGAGATAAAGGCCATTGACGGGGTTGCTGAGGCATGTTTCGTCTGACTCAGTCAAGATGTATGTCTCCTTGAGGAGGCAATGTTTTAAGATGTAGGGTCCTTTCCACAAGGTTTCAAACTTTCTTGGCCCTAGGGATTCTTTTGCGACATCATAGTGAAGGAGTAGTTCTCCCTCGGTGAATGAGTGAGGGGTGATGTGGCGGTCAAATGATGCTTTTACCCATTTCTTGTGGGCCTTGTGTTGCAGCGATTGTCATCAGATTTCGTTGAAGAACTATAGATGTAATAGAAAATGTTCTAGAGGCCAGGTATTATCGAGGAGTTTGATGGAGGTATGTAAATTCAAGATATCATAGAAATAAATGGGAAAGTGTAGGGTTCCCCATTTTTTACGACGGGAACTGGGTTGGGGTCCTAAGATGTGTGGGCAGACTAAGTCCTAGTTTGGATACATGATGATATGAATTGTATATGGTGTATCGTGTCGTCGGCATTTGGTGGGGGAAGAATTTTCGTGATGGGAACTTGCGTGAGCGCAAGAATATATTGTTCGTTAGGTTGGGCACTTTCCTGTAGGTGGAAATTGTGCTTGGTGCGGAGGTGCCTAAATGTTTTCATTAACGGGCATGGCTCTGATTCGTGGTTATGGCCAGTGCAAATGGTGCATGGTACCACTGTGCCAACTGAGTAGATTGTGTGGGAATCAACACTACTCCTTGTCCCTAAAGTGGACGCTCGGAATGGATCCAATGTAGAAGATGAGGTCTTATACTTCCATTTCTGATTTTTTGGCATGGGCATGTCTAACTCTTTCTGGGAGTGTGTACTTAATGCTGATCTTGCCGCTCTTAGCTTTGAGAGATGCTCACATTTTATTGTATAATGAAAGTGTGAACAAATCTGGTAATAAGTGTGCGTGATATTCCTTGGTTAGAGAGAAGTATCTATGGGAGAGAAGAGACTATGTGAAAACTCTTTGCGAGGGGCTTCAGTTCTTTGCAGTAATTGACTCGTTGGCCGATCAGGTCGCTTAGTCTGCATGTTACCATAGGTTGAACCTGGGTCATGCTTGGTTGGTGTAGCGGCCTAGATTGCCCATTACGCCGATGTGGGTATGGAGTAGATGGCTTGGGGGCGATTTGCCTCGTATATTTGTTGAGGAGATCTTCGCATTTATTCTATAATGTATGTATCATATCAATTAGAGGATGAACTTATGGAATAGAATCATATTTCTTCTCATGGTGATTGCCTTGACACACTAGGCAAAACAACCTATATATGGGTTCCCATCCTGCTCACTTGATGGCGTGACTGGGTACCAGTGGCATAGCGCTTCTAAGTTAGGGCAAGTGGTGACCACATGATTGGGAGTTTTACACAATGTACATGTTGGTCTTCTCCGCAAAGGGAAATTTGGGGTAACTAGGGGTTCCTCGATTGGTCGCTTTTCAGTTGAAAAAAAGAGGATGGATCTTCTTGAGTTGTTGAGCTATTAATGGATTCAAAGTCAGAGCCATATTCTCGGGAGAGGCAAACTATAGTGGATCACATATAAGCTAGCATTGCATGAAATCTAGGGGTATAGTGACAATGGCATACCGGATGATTGCCACCGCATATCTGACATGAATACTATGTATCTGGGTCAGTGCGATACACTAAATGGATTGGATACCATCGTTGAAACATTTACAGAGCTGGAAAATTGATGATGAAATGATCGCATTCATCAAAGAGTACACAATGTTCGATGGGGGGAGGGGGAATGGCTGGGAGTCTCTCTAGCGACTGTTGTTCCTCCTGTAGGTATAGAATGGCGTGAGGTTCATCTCTAGATGACTGGGTGGAGGGATCATCTTGATAGGATTGCTTGATGGTTTGCAAGGCGTCCCTATATCGCGGGATCTCTAGGAAATGATGTGTATAGTGTCCATAATTGTTGCAGATAACGCATGCGTGATTTGTACACAATGCTTTTCCTTGAATTTTGGTGGCAGGTTCCTTTTTATGAGAACTTGGTGCCGCGACGTCTACCGCAGAGCTAAGAAGCGGTTTTAATTCGTCTAGCTCTGGGAAGATGTGGGTAGGATGGCCTACTACGTCACATATGGTGTAGCGTGGTGATTCTAGTTGTGGGATGATATTATCCACCTTCTTTCATATTTTCTTGGCTGTAATCATCGGTTTTGCAGTAGCAGTTACCTGTGCAGGGATGTTTGCAACAATATCCTTAACAGGTGGGGCCTCCTCGGAACTGAGGGGCACTAACCCTACAGAGGTGATTTGTGTGGCTCCCGTCCCAGTAGGGGGAATGAGGTACCAAACTGGGATTGCAAAAGATACGTTTGGTAATACCACAGTGGCCAAGACCTACTGGGATGAAAAAACAACTGGGGGATAGAGAAAAGGAGTTTGGGAGGTGGCGCAGGCTAGGAAGGATTCCGTTGCCAAGTAATCAGTGTCATTATTGCTCGTCTCTATGTCTTGATTGGCTTCCGTGCTTGATGTGGACATCATGCACACTAGGGCCTCTGTGATGCCAGATGATGGCTCTGGGATAACTGGGGGGTCACCTAAGAATGAACCAAGGATGGATGATGGTTTGAACTGGCCGAGGCCATATTATTGATACCGTGTAAGCATCTCGACAGATGTGTATATGTAGGGTAGAGTGACATCAATATTTTTTAGGGGTTGCTTTTCGATCTGTGTCAACTGATCGACAGTAACGATGTGGTCCTCATGGGGGAACATCATAGTTCGTAAGATGGAGGATGCTATGGACGAAATGGTGTACATATAACTCCTGCCAAGGAATATATTGTAATCCAGTTGGGCATCCAAGACTTCAATGTCTATAAGGACCGAATTGTCGGCTAAGCAGACCGAGACGTTTTGGTAGAGACTGACAGGAGCTGAAGGGCGACCATCGTATGCTCTAAGTGTGATGTTTGATGGCTTTAGTTCGAGAGACCCTAACTTCTGTCATACGTTCTTTGGCATGATGCATGTGGACGCACCCTCGTCAATGACACATCGGTGAATGGTGATGTTTTGGACCGACACCGGTATCTAAAAGGAGACCATCAAAGGAAGCCTAGGGGTGGCTTTATCTAAATCAAAAGCCATTAGGTATGAATCGGTAGGGTCGATGGCGCCTAATGCGAAGATTAAGGCTTTCCATTGCTTTGGGCATGATTGTAATACCTCCAAATCTGACATAGTGGCAGGAGATTGAGCTAGATCATCCATGATGCTATATTTATAGGCTTCTTTGGAATAGTTTCCTACCCGCCTAGTTGGTCCTTTAGCCATTTTTGGAAAAGTTTCAATAGGAATATTTGATATGGTCAAAGGTGCTGTTGGTGCACTTGTACTAGCCTTGGACGAATTGGTGTTTGGTGCAGTATTGTAATTTCAGTTTCGGGTCTGAAAAAACATTTCTTTACCAGTCATGTAGATTTCGTGGCTGTTTTTTCCAGTATTGTTGGGAGTTTGTTGCTGTGTGCTAATTTTCCCTTGATGGAGGAAAGGATCCTTCATGATTGCTCTCTGTTGGGAGGTTCCCCTTTGTCCACTGTTACTCTGAAGCTTCTTCAGCTCAGGGAGGTCAGGACAGTGGTGAGTGTAATGGCCGTACTCACCACAGATCGAACAAGAGTGGTTTGTCCGAAGAATTTCCCTCTTGTTCTGCCTTTGGGGGTTGCTTGGTTCCTGGTTTGATTTCGTTGGAGTTGCCTCCAACCTGAGATCCCAAAGGGCATTGTTGATTGTTGCCCCCCTGTCCATGATTCCCTTTAGGCTTTTTTTTTTCCTTTTTCTTAACCACGTTAGGAGGATAATTTGGATTCTCCTGATTGTATGGTTGGCATGGTTGGTTTTGGGAGGGTTACACAAAGTTTACCTGTGCATTATTCTGCATGGATGGTTCTTGTGTTGGGGACTTGGCGTATTGTGGTCCCTGGTTTATAAATGGTTGCTGAGGGGGAACTCTTCCGTTAGCATGTCTAGCTGCGTACTGGGTCCCCTGAGCCGGAGGATAGGGTACTCCATTTTGATGATGGTACAATGACACCTACTGGTAGAATCATACACGTAACCGGGGTATTAAACACTACTTCTTAGGTGATTTTGGGTCAATGACCCAATTAAACCATCTATAGAGTTCGGCGCACCTCACAATTCTTTATAAGTTTGTAGGCACAGGGCATTAGGCAGGATATTGTAAATATACCCTGACTGCATATAGATAAGCTCAAGTTGTTGGGCCTTACTGATGGCATCCTCTTCGGATATGGGCCTTTAATGCGCCACATCCTTTGAAATATCTACGGAGAGAGTTTTTAGGAACAGGTCTAACAATACTCAATCATTGAGTTTGGCTTTGCACAAACTTGAATGCCGCCTTCATTCGTGGAGATGGTCCGAGATATGGATAACGGGTGTCTACCTAAAGTGGGTCAATAATTCCATTCCAGAATCATGGTGGATGGGTAACTAAAAATAGGTCAGGAACGTAGTAGCGAGGGCGTTAAAGGTTCCATGTGTCACAGATGGCTACTCCACATACCATTTCGCGACTATTCCAGTTAGGGTGAGTTGAAATAGTCTTAGTCTAATGGTATCGTCAACGATAGTGTTTGATGAACACCATAGGTGGAAATTCATAACATGATTTTTAGGGTCTTTTGCTTGCTTTCCTTTGAATTTTGGAATGTTCGAAGGGAGCTTCGTGACCATGGGAGGCCATGCGAGGTTGTGTGCAATGGGGTCGCTTTTAAACTTGGTTAAATCTGGTAGATTTAACGAAGCTAGGAAAGGTGACTATGAGTTTGTAGCCATTGCGACTTGTGAAAACATAATGTTCTGGTTAGGAATAGTGTTTTTTTGTGACGTACCCTGTTGTGTGTTCACCTGGCTTCCTGAATGGGTAGCACTCCTCTGCTCGCTAGGGGTTGTGGGAGGAGTGGTGTGTGGTGAACCTGTGGGGGTGTTCACCGGTGTGGCGTTGGGAGACCAACTTGGGTTCCCAACTAATGTTGCCCCAATAAAGGATGAACCAATAAGGGTGGAAGTGTTTCTTCTTTGACGCCTAAATGGAAAAAGACCTGGAACCCCTCCCGGTAATGGAGGGAGGTCCAAAAGACATCTAGATCGACGAGGTCCCATTGGGTCTATAATGGCATCGAATAGGTATGGTTTTGGAGATATTTGAGAGGATAGAGATTATAATCAAAGCAAAAATCTGATCGCATACATAAAACAAAGTGAAAATAAAAGATAAATTTTCCCTTTATATTAATCCTATGTGATCAGTTAATCAAAAAATATGGTTTTTTGTTGTTTGCATGTGATACTCAGATCCTAGAAGACCTAATAGTCCTCACACACTCAATTGTAACTGGGCCTTGAGAAGATATCTTGTGAATGCTGGCACAACGTCCCGAAAGAACTGGCGACGCCCCCAGTCAACCGAAGAAAATATACCAAGGTAAGGGTAGAGGATCTAGTGTTGCCTGCACCATCACCTATAGGGAAGGATGCCCTAATTTTGGCCACTAAGCACCGTCGTCCCACATGAGCGTTCGAGTCTTGGGATTCTTGGTAGTTCAGCTACCAGTACCGAGTATCAGACAGGTTAGGTAGCCTCGAATGATATCGCATGCACTAGGCCTCAGCCTAACCCCCTCTGAATCGAGTCTCTGTTGCGCTCAGGTTTTCTTTGTTGTGGGCGGATAGATGGGTTTTAAAGTTCCCTAAACAATCAACTTCTATTTTTCAAGATGAAGACTGACCAGGGTGGCTTATTGAATGCCTACCCCCTTGCTCCTAACTTAGAATATAAATTCTTTTGTTGCCCCTGTAGGGAGAATTTAATGAGTTTGGTTAAGTTAGTTTTAGGTGTATTTACTTTAGTTAGGGTGTGGATGTGTGTGAACAAAAGGTGAACAAGCACATAGTTTGAATGTGTGGATATGTGATGATCCTTTTCAAAATCCCCTATTTAAACTATGCTTCGTTGTTCCTTGCTCAAATTAAACGCATGTGCGAATATGGGCCGCTTTCAATTTTTCCTAGCTAATATAAATGATCAACTATAGGGATATGGTGAGTTATCAATAGAGAATGTTCATATTCTAGCCTAGGATCACCCAGAGGTGCAAAGGAAGCAGAGATTACTTGCTCTTTATAGACAATTCGATCCTGGTCTCAAATCCTAGTGCAAAAATTGAAATAAACTATTGACTTTTACACTAGAAAAATGAAAAATATTTTAGCTAAGCATGTGTGGAATTGGGACACTTAATTTGGCTAATTATCTAAATGTGTTTTGGTACCTAAATTCACAAAACATAAATTCTTTCGGAATGCAAGTTAATTTTCTTTCTACTTAAACTATGTTTGAACTTTGCGAAAATCAACTTGAAATAAAACTAACACCTAAACTACTAAACACAGCTAAAAGTGAGCTTTAACAAGTTGCAGGGCACCTCAACCAGTGCTGTCATATGTATTATGGGCTGCTAGTCACTTTACAAGCAAGGAAAAATGGAAATAGTAGAAAAAATACTACTTCTGGTTTCCGCGTGCAAAAGTATGAGACAGACACGAAGGTTGCACAGGTCATCGCTGAATACATGCACTTGGGCATGTCTGTCTGTAAAAAAGCAGCACAATTTCCTGCAACGTAATTTTTTGGGAGTTCTTCAGCTTCGGCTTGTCACTAGGGATGAACCAGGCAGTGAAGGAGAGAAAGGGGGCAGTTCCAGCCCAACTCCACAACAAAGACAAAGGTCTTTGCAAAAAGGCGCAACCATATAAAAATTGGAAATAAAAGTTAGTGGAGTCGCCAATCCAGTGTATGTGTGTTTAGTGCACGAATGTACCAAATCACACCTACTTAAGATGAGTGGTTTTTCACTCGTAAGTTCTTGGTCATAGGCAGAAAATAAATGGAGTCAAGCAAGTTAGTGGAACATGCTAAGACATAAACATACTAGATAGAGAAATAGCATGCATATTAAAAACATAAAAACTAAACTAAAAAAAATAATACAAAAGCTCTAAATAGAGTCAAACAACTTCAATAATCCAAATGGTAGCGCTTACGTCCCCTCTTATTGAGTGATGGTAGGAATGAAGGATGAAACTTTTACCCACTTTCCAAGGGGCCCTTAGAACTAGGGAGTTCCAAGTCCCGATGCAAGGAGGTATTTACTTCTGAGCTACCTTGGCGCAAAGTCTCCCTCTCTCTACTGTGCTGGACTGGAGTTGTTGGATGGCCAACAACTGAGTCCCCTCTATCTTTTCTCCGAATGACACACTGCTGGTATTTCTTAGGGAAATTATAGCCAGCATAACAATGTGTTCTCATATTGTTCATCTCTTGGTGGCATTTTATAGGATAATTCAAACTCTCCTTCCCTCTCTTGGTACATTGTATATGGAGACCCAAGAGAGGAGGGTGATTCCATTGTGTGCTCCCTTGAGGTCCTAAGGAGGCTTGGGCGACTGTCCTTAGGCGGCCTCAAGTGTGGAATCAATGTCTTGGAGTGTGCCTTGTGGTCTCGGAAAGTAACTTCCACAAGTCTTAGGTCCGCACGAATTTTTTAGGAAAAGTCGTGCAAAGGCGCGCTTATCAAAGAATTATGCGCACAAAGGAGCATTTTACTGGTTCCTTCAATCCACAATTTGATTTTCCTGTTAGACCTTAAAGATTTTTAAATAATTCAGATTCTCTAATGTCTCTCATCCTTGTAAATCCTTTTGTCTGACATTAAATACTGTCATATTTGCTTGTCTGATTTTCCAGTGATAACGACTCTCAATGCTCAAAGCAACATAAAATTTTGGTATGTTGATAGTGGTTGCTCAACTCATATGACTGGAGATAGGAATAAGTTCATATCTTTGAAGGAAAATAAGGATGGAACAATGTCTTTTGGAAATGACGGGTCTTCAAACGTCATAGGAGTAGGTACAGTCACACTTGGAAGCAAGAATGCATTAGCGAAAGAAGTGTTGTTGGTTGAAAATATGAATAACAATATGCTCAGTGTTGGAAAAATGTGCGATCAAGGACACATGATGCTATTTAACTCTAAGAAATGTGAAATTAGGAAAGGAAAGTTCGGTAAAATTGTGGCTACAGCAAGTAGAGCTCCAAATGACATATATATTTTGGATGAGATACCTAAAGGGTGATTTTTGGCGAAAGAAGATGAAATTTGGTTTTGGAACAAACAAATGGGACATATAAATTTCGACAATTTGGTCAGGATCAGCAAGAAGGAAGCAGTAAGAGAAATGCCTAAAATTTCAAAACCCACCAATACGATATGTGAACTTTGTCGGCACGACAAGTAGACAAAATTTGAGTTCAAGACAAAAGAACACTTTGCATCACGCCCATTGGAATTAGTACATACTGATCTATGTGGTCCTATGAGAACAAAAGGTTTATATGGAGAATTATATTTTATGCTAATGATAGATGATTACACCATAATGATAGCCGTTAGCTTCTTCAAGAAAAATACTGAGGCATTCGAATGTTTTAGAATCTACAAGGAATTGGTTGAAAATGAAACTAATTTGAAGATCAAATGTCTGAGATCAGATAATGGTAGAGAATTCACTTCCAATGTATTTCAGCAGTACTGTGACTAAAATGGAATAAAAAGGCAATTATCAATAGCTAGAACACCACAGCAAAATGGTGTTATTGAAAGAAAAAAAAAACCATACATGAAATGGGCAGAACAATGTTAAATGACCCAAAATTAGATGATAAATTCTGAGTTCAAGAAATCGATACAACAATATTCATTATAAATAGATATTTGCTAAGGAACAATTGTAACATGACTCCATATGAATTATGGAAGGGAAGACTCACTAACGTCAAATACTTCAAAATATTTGGAAGCAAATGCTACATCAAAAGAGAAGATAAAAAATTGGGCAAGTTCGATTCCCGTGTCGATGAAGGTATTTTCGTTGGTTATTCAAGGAAAAGGAAGGCTTATAGATGCTACAATCTGAGGCGAAAACAAATAGTGGAAAGAATAAATGTTATTTTTGATGACGATTGTGTTACAAAGGATGGCGATGAGATTGTCCCTTTAAGAAAATCTGAGGGATGTAGGGGAGAATCTGTGAAGGATGAAGAAGAATCTCCAGAACAAAGCCAATCAAATAAGGAAAAAACAATCAACCAAGAGGAAATAAGAAATGATCACCACGATGTACAAGAAAATTCTCCAAAAGCTTTAGAAGAATGGTGTCAAAATAATCATCCGTCAAATCAAATCATCAGCAACATAAATGAAGGAATTGGAACCAGAAGAAGTCGACAGCTTCATTGATCACAACAAGCCCACCTTGCCTTTTTAGCAAATTTTAAGCCTAGAAATTTTGAGGAAGCTAGTCAAGATGAACACTGGGTAGCAGCTATGAATGAAGAAATGGATCAAATTGAGAAGAAGGATACTTGGGAATTGTTTCAACGACCAAAGGATAAAAATTTTATTGGAACTAAATGGGTCTTCATAAACAAATTGAATGAGGATGGACAAGTTACTAGGAATCACACAAGATTAGTCTACAAAGGATATGCACAAGTTGAAGGAATTGATTTTGAAGAAACTTTTTCTCCCATTGCCAGAATTGAAGCTATGAGAATGTTTCTCGCTTATGCATTCTCGAGAAAAATCAAGGCCTACCAAATGGATGTTAAGTCAACCTTTATAAATGATAAATTGGAAGAAGAATTTTACATTGAACAACCCGAATGTTTTTTGCTCTCTGAAAAGGAAGACTTTGTCTGCAGATTTAAAAAGGCACTATATGGTCTCAAGCAAGCTCCTAGAGCTTATTATGCTCGTATTTATGGATACCTACATAAAAAAGTATTCAAGAAAGGAAGCGCTGACAACAATCTCTATGTGAAAGTGGATCAAGATAACTTAACAATTATCGAGGTATATGCAGACGATATAATTTTTGGAAGTAATGATGACAGATTAAGTAAAAAAATTGCCACAAAGATGCAAAGTGAGTTTGAAATGTCTATACTTGGCAAGTTGACATACTTTTTAGGGCTTCAATTGTCTCAGTGGGATAAAGGAATATTTATATATCAAACCAAGTATATCAAGGAAATGCTCAAGAAATTCAAGATGTAATATTGCAAGCTTGTCCTTACCCCAATGGTAACATGTTGCAAGTTAAGCTTAGATGATTCGTTAAAGGATGTGGACCAGTGGTTGTATAAATCTATGATTGGAAGTTTTCCATATGTGACATCTTCTTGGCCACAAGTAATTCAAGTAGTTGGACAAGTAGCAAGATTCCAAGGAACACCAAATGAATCTCATATTATTGCTATCAAAATAATTCTCCGATATCTTAAGGGAACAATAGAATATGGTTTATCATATACCAAAGGAAATAATCTATTTATCCAAGCTTATACAAATGCAGATTGGGCAGGAAGTGTTGATGATCGAAATAGTACCAGTGGAGCAGCATTCTATCTAGGTGGTTGCCTTATTTCATGGTTAAGTAAAAAGCAGTCTTCAATCTAGTTATCCACAACAGAAGCAAAATATATCGCGTTAGTAGCTTGTTGTACCCAAGTTTTCTAGATGACGAAAACTTTACAAGATCTTCAAGTCAAGTTTGATGAGCCTATTCCCATATTTTGCGATAACACCTGTGCCATAAGTATCTCCAAGAATCCTGTGATGCATTCTAAAAAAAAGCACATTTCGATCAAATATCATTTTGTTATAGAGAATGTTATCACAAAATTGGACCTGATAGGCTACTTGATCAGTCAAATTCATGTAACTATTTCAAACCTAATATTTTGACTGAGGCTTAGCCTCCTCAGCCTGAGAGAGCTCTCTCAAGTGTTAATGATTTGGATAAAAGTATAGATGGCTAACTCTATGTAGGGTAATAAACAGATAAATGATAGAGATAGGTTAAGAATCACATCAGAAAGTACACATTGGCTTTATGGAGTCAAAATAGTTTCAGTAACCAATGAATCTACTTCACATGGAAGTTGAGGCATATCAGAGTTTTAGTCAAGAAATAACACACATGAAACTGTAAAAACACAGTCAGTTCATTTATATAGGAATTTAGAGCATATAAAGATGAATTATGAGTAATATAGATAAAACCCACTACAATAGGATAATAAGATATGCAAATAGAATAGGAACACACCAAAAATCCTTCTGAATCCCAAGTTGGTTAACTAGAAACTCTCTGTATTAGCTGAAAGCTAGTCAATTACAATAAGCACAGTCATTTGCTAAAAATGTCCAACCCTTTACAAATTCAACCTCTTGGCCTTTAATAGACCTCTTACAACATGAGATGATCTTCCTCTAGGCTAGATCCATCGAAATTTTAACTACTGACACCTTTCATAACCATAAGACATGGAATTTATTACAAAAAGACACCTAGTCTACTAAACAGTCCTATAACAAATAGGACTCAAACTCCTTATCATTATATATAAAAAATTGATCTAATTTAAATTACATCATTTTCCAAGTGTATCATCACATGGTCAAATTTGGACGATGGGCTTCAACTCTTCATGACCACTTTGCTGACCTCCACAAAAGCAGGAAACCAAACCCTGTTTTTTAGGCATAAGATTTTTTTCCTTCTTAAAGCATTATGACCATCATTTAAACTTTATTTTGTAGTCCTTAGCTATTGGAGATTATATAAACATGTCTCATCACTCATCCCTAGCTTCCAGCTATCCAAAATGGCTTCTGAACTTGTTCAAAAAGGCTGTAATATCTTGCGCTACGAAAACACGGCAGTTTCGTAGCGCCCTTTGTAATGCTGCCATTTCAACCTTTATTCTTCAAAAAATTAACTCTTTCCACTTGTATCATTTCAATCACATTTTAAAACATCTTGTACAACAATTTCAGCTCCTAACTCGTTCTTCAACCCCTTGAAAATTGATCAAAAATAGCAGAAAAGGCAGCTGCAACAGTGTCGTAGTGCTTTTATGCTTTTTACACTAAATGCGCTACGAAACTGCTGAGTGTGTAGTTTTGTCAAAAATTTTCAAAGTGTCAACTGTAGTTATGCCAAAAAATCCAAATATACCTTTCTCCACCATTTAAAAAACCATATCAACCATAAACCAACTTCATTTTAGCTTTCTCCTTCATAACTTCTTAACTTTTTGCAGATTTCTCCTGTTTTTTTCCTGAAAAATAGGTCTTGAGACAGAGCCTATATCTCATAATCCATGATGTATTTTTAGAAACTGAAGGAGTTATTTATATGAAATTATGTCTTGAATAAAAAAATCTCTTGGTTTTTTGAAAAACATCTCCTGCTGTGCAGAAAATGCCTTTGAAAAACATGTGTAAAACAAGAAAACTTTGTTTTCTAAAAATAGGGCTTCAAAGAAAGCCTTGTATCTCCCAACTGATAACACCTGTGAGAAACATGAGAGAGGTTATTTTTATTTGATATGTTTTTGAAAATAACCTCTCTGATTTTCTTAAAATACCTTTTTTTTTTCTTAGAAACCTCCTTTGAAGTTGACTGCTCAAAACCAGAAAACAGAGTTTTTGCTTCATAACTTTCAGTGTTTTCGTAGCGCTTTCTGCCTTTTTTACACTGGATGTGCTACGAAAGGAGCTACAAAAGGAGCTACGAAACTACTGTAGATGCAAATTTTTTGTACAAATTTGAAAATTGAAATCTGTAAGTGGAAAAACTTGTGGCCAATATGTCTTCATCATCCATTAATCATAAACCAACTGGATTTTAGGCTCCTTGAGGCATTTCTTCTTCATTTACAATTGGTTGGCCTATTGGTTCTTCAACCACTGTTATTTTCATGCCTTTGCTCTGTAGTTCATCATGAATCATTTCAAGATGCTCTTGTAAATCCTTCACCTGGTCTTTAAGTCTTCCATAACCTCCTATGTGTATTTTTCTTTCCTCTGCCATAATTCTTCATAAAACCTTTCAGCCTCTCTTGATATGGATGTAGTAAATTCTTTGAAAGAACCAACCACAAGTTTGGCTAGATATAATAATGATTCTTCAGAGTTCAGATGTTACATATGGATGCAAAAGGAATGAGAATGACTAATTAGGAAAGAATTTGAAATCTAAAAGTCTTCTCATAACTGAAAACGATAGCTCATTCATACCCTATCATGACAATGATGATTGCAACATGGGTAATTACACTGAATTTCATCATTAACTGACTCATCATACTGCTAACTTACCATTTCCCAACAGTTTCTAACCTTTTCCAGCTCAGATGACAAGACAATTTAGAAACCGCGCTTTCGTAGCGCCTGCAGTGTATTTTTTCCTGTTTGTGCTACAAAACTATTAGTGCTTTCATAGCGCAAATAAATGTTTTTGAACTAGTGGCGCTACGAAAACAAGGTTTCTTGGATAATTGAACAGTTTTGTTACAAAATTTTTAGGAAATGACCCACAAATGAAAATGATGGATAATTGACATGAAGGGACTTCAAAGAAGACTTTATCATAACCTAAGGATGGGATTTAAAATATAAAAATATAAAACCTACCCTTGATCAAATCCTAAATTGACTCCTAAAACCCTATTTTGACCCATGAACCTAAGTAATCTTGTTGAAATAATGTTTTTAATTTTTTGAGTGATAACAGGGCAGGTCACCAAAAAGAATATAAAGCTTGGATATGTTGGCACAAAAGAACAAATTGCTGACATATTTACCAAACCATTACCTCGTGAAGCATTTGAGTATCTTCTCCTAAAGCTTGGGATTCTCCTAGGTTCTCATTAGACTCTTTCTTATCTAACTAAGTAAACAAAAAGGGGGAGTTGAGGTGTGTAGAGGTCCGTAGGATGAAATTTGTCTGGGTGAGTTACGCTTTGCCATTGATGACAAAGGGGGAGAGAATGTTTTAGGAAGATTTTTCATAGGAAGAGGTGTCATGATCATAGGGGGAGTACTTGTGTTGCCATCAATGAAAAAGGGGGAGATTGTTGATAAATGGTTGTCATTGATGTCAACCGAAGCAGCACCAGGGGCTACCCCAATCTTGCATGGGAATTTTGACTCAAAAAATTACTCTATTCCGAGTTAACCATATTTTATATTGTTTCTACTTGTCAAGATGTTTCCGTTGATATATGGCGCATCACGTAATTCTTCACGGTTTGAGAGATATTCATGTTTGAAGTTAGTAACCCCAGTTAGTGGGCTAAAACCCAACGGGATTGTGGCATGACACTAATAATTAGTTGTGGTCATTTAATAGTCAATAATTAATAATTTTTTAAGCTACTAAAATCTCTCCAACCTAAGAATTTATATAAATTGTGACCCTCATATCCTCGTGATGTAAGGATTTTGGCTACTAAAAATTAGGTCATCGTGGCATTTTCACTATAAATTTTTTTCTACGAAGCTTTATATGTTGAAAAAAAAACCCATTTTAGTCGAAATATTGATGAAGAGAAAGTCCTAATTTTAGATATTTTTTCTCTATATTTTCGGAGATATGAGCTGAGGAAGTTAGGGTTTTTGCAGGCTCCCGAATTTCATGTGAAACAAGTGACCTTGGGAAAATCATCGTAACTTTATCTCTAAGAATTGGATTCAAATTTTGTAAAAAATGATAGAAAGAGGATGGGATTTATATTTTTGGGTATATTTTTCAGGACCAAAGGTTGAAACAATGACACGTGGAACTTCGTACAAGTCTTCTCTACTGAACCAGTCTATAATCATGTCATCGTAAAAGATTGGGCATAACTATTTTTTGAAGAATCCAAAATTGATTAGACCTACGGGGTTGGAAAGAAGACTCAGAGGGCTAATACAGGACACAATTTTAGACCTTGGAGATATGAAATTACATAGATACAACAGATTCAATATCGAGCTTCTAGAAGGCAAGAAAAAATATGCATTCAAGGATCACTGCAGTAAGGACAACACATCAAAAATCAAGGGTAAGTATGATACAACAAGGTATGCAAGATTAGTGTTTGAATTTTAATTTGAATATCATATTTAACATGTGTTTTTGCAGGACAGTGTAGGTATTTTGTAGGTATGTTTGATTGGGTTTTGTTCATAAATGTTGAACGTATTTACATTTGAGTTTTGAATGTTTCTCTGACATATGGTTTGCAGGACAATATAAGTATTTTGTTTGTATATAGGTTTGGGTCTTTTTCATTAATGCATGTGAAGGAAGGAGGACACAATAGGACAACTTAGACACATACTAGAAGGAAAATTTAATTCCAAAGTACCATTACTTGAAGAAAGCACAACAATACCTCAACATCTTCTATTGCTCAAAGAAGTAGTGTCAAGTCAAGTATCAGGTCATGTCAAAATTTAGTATTGTAAATATCATCATTGTAAAAGAGTCAATTTTCCTAGAGTTAGAGAGGCATTATTGGGAGGTATAAGTGTCATTGTTGGATAATGTTATGGTTGGGCTACAGGTCATAGTGTGATTGGTCTAGTTCAAGAAAATCATTGTGAATCATATTGTATCGTGGATCATTGTCTCTTGTACGGGAGTGCACACTCTTGTATTTTTTCTGATCATTATACGGTGGCATGGAGTTGCTAGGTTGGTGCATGAAGTCACCTACAGGTTGGAGCCTGTGAACACTTTAGGGTGGTAGGTTGGTCTATGATGTTTGGGCATCCATTCAGTTGACTAATAAAGAAACCAGGGCATTGGGGCATCCTTCCAGTGGGAGTTGGATAATAATTTTCTAGAATTCTAGGAAGTTATACCTTCAATTTCAGTTGGGGCTGAATATTAAAGAATTTATCAGAAAAGAGTTCGGTGGTTTTTTACTGGAGGGGGTTTTCCACCTAAACTTCGTGTGCCTATTGTGTTTTATTGTTTACTGTTGTTATTGGATAAACATCAAGAATAATTGAAGATTAAATAATTCTTTGAAAAGATTTAAAAGTGCTAATTGATAAGAAATAATGATTCACCCCCCCTCTCAATATTTCCAACAACCATGTCATAATTTTGTTTCTCTATCTATAAAGGTTCAAAAGGAGAAGGCATTGATAAGGAAGGTTGACTATATTTGTTAGAAATTTACTGGAGAAATAATAAATTTACCGAGAGAAATAAACATAAAATGCCAGCAACAAATCATTAACATAAACACATATGTTTATCCAGGAAAACCCCAAACCTGGGGCAAAACCAAACCAATGAAATTTCATTAACCATTGGCCAAAACCCTGGCCAATTCGGCCAAGTGAGCCTTCACCGATCACCTCTAGGCCTACATTACAATGAAGTATTCCCAGCCTTTTATAGGCTCCATTACATGCAATACCATGGGCTGAAAACTATGGGTGCACCCCAAAACCACTACTATTTACCCTAGTCAACATTGACTCTATCCCGAGTCAAGTTTACCTAACAATTTCCCCCTGTTGGCCGGATAAATCGTTCTTGCGGACAAGACCGATCTCCCTAGTGTCAGAAGACAATCTAGCAACAAACGAACAACTAAGTTTGTCTTTCTCTAAGTATATTCGTTTTACAAATAAATGCTATGAAGGTGTCGACCCTACCTTAGATCCAAATGCTTATTTGTGGTCGCAGTGCTTCCATTGCATCAATAATCCTTCGTCGCAACAAGGGCCCTTTTGTCACAAGAAAGTATCATTTTTCGTTGATCTGCAATCACAAACAAGAAAATATCAATAGCACCTGTATAACAAATAATTATAAAACATACCTATCATAGTGATCAAGGAATCTATGAAATAAATGATCAAACGACAGCTTATTGAAATAAACAATCGAACGACAATTTATTGAGAAAAACAGAACTTGATTGTATTAATCTTAAAATATATAGAAGAACCTTACAACCTTTGCCTTGATGTTCGAAAGGCCTTCCCGGGGTCCGAAGCAGGAATCTCCTCTACTTTGATAGGTCTTGCACTCTTCCTCCAGAAGCATAAGAGGTATGTGATCTTTCCTCTCAAAAGCTCAGTAGAAATAAGTCTAAATTTCAACAGCACTTCAGCTCAATCACACATAAATCTTGAACTCTAATCCTCAATCTCCAAAATCTCCATCAAAACTTAACCAATCTTCTTGAACTTTTTGACTTAACCCCAAAAGGCTACCCAATGTCTCCTTTTATAGAACAGATGAGGAGGTTAGGATTCCACCATGAAAGGGATAGAATCCTCCTTGAAAGGGATAGGCTCCTCACATCAAGGGATTAGTTCCTTAAGGTGTGGGATACATGCACCTTACCAAAGCGTACTCATCCCCAAAAAATCTCATCCAGAACCTTCTAGAATTGACCAAAATTCAACTTTTTTGGTTTAATTTCGCGCATTTTTGACTTTACAGGGGTACCGCACCTATAACATTGGAAAAATGCGTTCTAGAACGCAGTTTATCTTCACCTTACCTGCGTACCCAAGCTAAAAACGCAGGTAGGCTTCATATTAACTGCGTACCCAAGGTTTTTGAGCTTTTTAGGGTTTTTTCTCCAGTTTCAGGGCATGGAATGAGGAACAAAGGTTGTAAGACTTGCAAAGGAGGTAAGTATGAGTGTTTAATGAGCTCATACAGTCAGCAGAATGTCAAGGTGACATTTTTCAGTGTAACAGATTGCCCCCTAAAGTGCGAAGTCTGGAATAGATGAAGTCTGTCATATATGAAGAGTGAAGTACTTTATCATTTCAAGGATCATCCTGTGGACACCCCAGTCGGAACCTGTAAAAACATTCAATGCAAAATATATATATATGTAATCATATCATCACTGAGGTAGGCATTCCCATACTCAGATCAAAACTAACTAGAAACTAACTTTAAATTGTTCTGATACAGGAATGATTTTGAATACATCACAGTATAGACATGTGTAGACACAGTATGGACGTAGCCATCTGTTTATAAATAGTCCACTGTATAAATGATAACAAAATTCCTCGCAGCCTGGATGGTGGAAACTAGATCCAGGGTCTTGATTTCCGCATCTCGAACTAGTGCGATTCTATCCATGTGAATAAATGTGTTGAAGTCGAACATGGTAGAAACCACTTGATTACCAGTCAATGATGTAAACTGTTAACAAGTGTGAGAGTAACCACCAGTAATGTCAATGGCTCTCAAAGTACCCAGTACAATCCATGAAATGTGAATCAATGAGCTGAAGTCGAACATGTCACGGAATCATTCGATCGAAGGTCAATGATGCAACCTATCGTCGAAGGCGAGAAACCTGCCATTGAGGCATGCAGATTTCAAGGTACTGAAGATTTCTGGATCAACTTCCTAGATAATGAGCTGTCGTCGATAGAAAGTGATCCGTCATAGGCAAGCCCACAACACGAAATCATAGATCAAGTTTTGAAGAAATATATTGGCAAGGACTGACTCAGGGATGGTCAAAATGGATGACAGATATTTTGCAGATGAATGGTTTATTTGAATTGTCCTCTTGAACACATAACGACACTGCAGATGGCTTGGTGACAATTGACCCAAAGCTAATACCCAGAAACCGGCTGAAGACTTTCAATATGGTTTGATTAACTGTTAGGCAAAGGATTTTCCCAACCCAGGTGAACAAAAAGTGTCGTGTTCAAGAGTGGTTAACGGTTTTCCAAATAATAAAAATGTAACAAACAGGTTCGTTTTTCTCTCTTTTCCCCCACCATTTCTGGCAAGTACCTCTTTATTTTTGACAAGCTTGAGGAGGATAACATTTGCTTGTTTATAAGCTCATCCTTCGGATGAGTCCAACTTAGTTTAAGATTCAAACCCTAAGAAGGAGTGGTTCGTTCCTGTTTTAAAATTGAACAGGTCCTTACTGTTAAATTTTAACGAGTCCAGTATAGGAGAAACTCGATGTTTTTCAGTTTTAGAGAGTCAGAAGAAAAACTTAAGAAAACTCCGTGGGTGTACTTTTTCGTAAATTTAGTCTCTCGAGCCCGAAAAAGGATAAAATAATGCGGGAGAGAACTCTATTGACCGTATTTAGTCAACGTATACCTTTTTCGTAAATAGTCCATTTCAGTCCGTAAAAGGGGTAAACTTATACTGAAAGGACGATCATTCATTTTACTTTAACGAGTTCGAATAATCAAGTACTCGGCAATCTTTTCATATTTAGAGAGTCTGAAAAGGGCTTAAAAGAGGACTCCAAGGTTTCGCTTTTTCGGTAAGTTTTAACGAGTTCGAAAAAGGGATAAAAATGTACTCATGGTTTTCACTTTTTCGTAAGTTTTAACGAGTTCGAAAAAGGGATAAAAATGTACTCATATGGCCGACTTTCAATTTAATTTACGAGCAGGAAAAGACGGAAAGAACTCGGGATTTTCATGAGTTTAACGAGTCTTGAAAATAACCAAAATTGACTCCAGATAGGTTTCATTTTTTCAAAAGCTTGAAACAAAAAGAAAACTGTGCTTGATGCCCCCTAAGCGTAACTGCTAGAGTGCATGCCCCCCCGCTTCATTTCATTCAACTAAGTATACTAGTAATAAATAGCTGGATGGAATGAAGGTTCATTTACGAGATCATATGAAAGACTCGACCTAAAAACTAACCTAAATATATTACTTAACATTTACGAGGTCTATTCAAAGACTCGACTCAATTAGGGGAGGATTTGTTTCATTTTTTAACGAGCTTGACACAGGAAAAGAACTATGCTCATGGCAACGTGTTTCATTTTTTAACGAGGTTGACACAGTAAAAGGAACTATCCTCGGAAACTACTTATTTATAATCTACCTACATAACCTACTGATTCATTTTTTAATGAGGTTGACACAGGAAAAGAACTGTCCTCATACCTGATTCATTTGTTAACGAGGTTGACTTAGTAACAGGAACTATCCTCTGACAACTGATTCATTTTTTAACGAGGTTGACACAGGAAAAGAACTGTCCTCAAACCCTGATTCATTTTTTAATGAGGTTGACTCAGTAACAGGAACTATCCTCGAAAACTACCTATTCTAATCTACTAATATACCCTCTACAATCTACCTACTGTTTCATTTTTTAATGAGGTTGACACAGGAAAAGAACTGTCCTCATGGAAGCTTGTTTCATTTTTTAAATGAGCTTGACACAAGAAAAGAACTATGCTCTAGACTAGCTGATTCATTTTTTAATGAGGTTGACACAGGAAAAGAACCATCCTCATCACCAACTGATTCATTTTTTAACGAGGTTGACACATTACAAGGAACTCTCCTCACCTACATGTTTCATTTTTTAATGAGGTTGACACAGTAACAGGAACTATCCTCACAGGCCACTGATTCATTTTTTAACGAGGTTGAAAAGGAACTCTCCTCACTCTCACTGATTCATTTTTTAACGAGGTTGACACAGTACAAGGAACTCTCCTCACTTAACTGATTCATTTTTTAACGAGGTTGACACAGTAAAAGGAACCATCCTCACACACACTGATTCATTTTTTAACGAGGTTGACACAGTACAAGGAACTCTCCTCACCTACATGTTTCATTTTTTAATGAGGTTGACACAGTAACAGAAACTATCCTCACCAAAGCTTGTTTCATTTTTTAAACGAGGTTGACACAGTACAAGGAACTCTCCTCACTCACTGATTCATTTTTTAACGAGGTTGACACAGTACAAGGAACTATCCTCACCACTGATTCATTTTTTAAGGAGGTTGACACAGTACAAGGAACTATCCTCACTATGCATGTTGGAGGTTTCCTCAATACAACTAACACTTACAGCCGTGGATGGTTGGTTGACTTCTTTCTTATCTTGCTTCTTCTTCTTCTTCTTCTTCTTCCCTTTCTTCTTCTTCGCCACCTGGTTATTAGCGTCAAGGCTTTTACCAGGCGAAGAGGAAGAAATGGAGGAAGAATTATTAGACGAAGAAGGTAAAGGGTCAACAGAAGGTTGGTGATGTTGAGATGGTAAACTCTGATTAGGTGAAGCATTCGGTTGAGGTAGAACAATTGGAGTATTCGGGGCCAACGAAGTTGAAAATAACCATATCGGTAAACCTATTGTAAATCCAGGTAATGACAACATAGCCATATAAGGAGGACCAACATTTCCAAAGCAAGGAAAGTACTAGGATTCTCGTTAAGAGGGATTCCTTGGTTGGTAAATTCCGGAACAGTTGCCATTATATTCAACTTCAGTGAATTTTATTAACAAATTAAAAACTAAAATTAACAACTCACAATTTACACCTAACAATTAAAATTCACAATTCACACCTATGGTCTCTAAAAGTAAAAACAAACAAATTAACACGTGCTATCAAATCTAGGAGTCAAACCACACACAAACAGTAACTTCCCGTACTAAAACACTAGTTGGTGATGAAATCCAACATCGTAGAATTTAATACAGAAAGGGCGGTTGGAACAGTTACCCCGACAACCTGCTTAATGAAACAGACTGGCACAAGTTTCTTCACAAAACCATCTCAAGTGAAGAGAACCCCCCAGAGAGTCCAAGTGAGTCTAGTCGACGTCTGCTCCAGGTACAGTGGGATCTTCCCTCCACCGTCACCTTAAGGAAGAATCCTAAAGATTATGGTCACTAAGGTTACCAACTGAAACAAATATACCTGGGGGAATAGTCTACGATCCGACACACACGCAAGGGCAGAGTAACAAAGCTCAATCCCCTTGAAGGCTCCTTGAAATAATCCAAGGTATGCCGACAAGTGACCCCAGGCTCCTCGACAATGGTCTATCCGAGGTTTACCGTTGTTAATACGTGTATATCTTCTATCGTTCCCAATGAGGAAGGATTGATTACCCCACTGGTTCAGATATGATCTCGTGCTTAACTCCTTTAAGAGGAGCTTCCCAGAGCATACATGCAACAACTGGAATTCTTCCTACCGCAAGATTTGTCTACTTGTTTGTTTTAACTATCTTGGAGAGTTAATTACTCCCTACTCCAAGATACTAGCCTAAGCTATGTTGGTGATAAGAGCCCTAGAAATGTAAAAATTACTAGATGAATTTTAATTAAGCGCTGTGTTATTTAGGCTGTTATTACTCAACAGGGTAAATGGATATGAAACCAATGGTGTTATGACCTGAACCAAAACTGAATGCAATCGAATATGATAATGTAATCTTTTCAATTCGATGAATCCTACCTAAAGTAAGGAGAGAGTTTCCATCCACTTCCAACAATGCAAAGATTGATAAATAAGAGAAAATATAACAAATTCTCTAATGCACTAATTTCATCAAGAAAAACTAATGCAAATCAATCCCAAAACAATATATATATTTTTTTTAAAACAAACATAAAAACATCTAAATTAAAATCAAAGAAAAAATCTAAATCTACAATTGATTTTTCAGAATGTAAACTATGCAATTGTAATCTATGCACAATTCACTTGAAAAGTATGCAAATGTAATCTATGCACATTTTTCATTCATATTCTGAAAATGAGAATTCTAATTATGCAAATGTGATCTATGCAAGATAATTCTCAAACACAAGATGATTCTAATGTAATCTAAGAACCAATCAAGTGGAAGTCAAGAAAATTGGGTGAGAGTTCCAAAGATCAAAAAACACTCAAAGGCGATTAACACTCATACACAATTTAGCCCCCCCTTAAACTTGAATTGGGGTTTCTTGACTAAATCCAACCAAAATTTCTAAGCAAGACAACCTTGCTCACTCTAGCTCTTCCCCCCTCAATTTTTTTTTTTTTTTTAACTCAGTTAATTGTTAACTTGACATCCCCCTATCACCTTGATCTAACCCAGAATTTACCAGTGATTACCCAGGGGTACTCATGCCATACCAGGTCTTACAACAGTATGCCCATTTACATGTAATAAATTAACTCCATTATAATAATAATTTTTTTTGTTTCATTGTTACTCTCTTTGTACATATAAAATCAATGTCCATATAAAAAGAACCCATCTACCAGATTACATGGGTCACTAGCCTCTGTAACCGCCAGTCCTCTAGGAGTTCTCTTCAGATACATGGTTCATCAATTAATTAATCCACATGCATATATCTTCTCTCATTTTGATAGACTTTGCTCTCCTAGCACAACAAAATTCATTGGCTCTGATACCATTTGTTAAAATTTACCGAGAGCAATAAACATAAAATGCCAGCAAAAAATCATTAACATAAACACATATGTTTATTCGGGAAAACCCCAAACCTGGGGCAAAACCCAACCAATGAAATTTCATTAATCATTGGCCAAAACCTTGGCCAATCTGGCCAAGTGAGCCTTCACCGCTCACCTCCAGGCCTACATTACAATGAAGTATTCCCAGCCTTTTATAGGCTCCATTACATGCAATACCATGGGCTGAAAACCATGGGTGCACAATACCATGTGCCCCAAAACCACTACTATTTACCCTAGTCAACATTGACTCTATCCCGAGTCAATTTTAACTAACAAGATTGACTAGCATCATTTCCATTTATAGGAGTCTTAGATCCATAATTTGTATATGTAATTTCTACTAAAACTTGTGAAGACATCATCACGATATCTGGTGATATGGATGAGAAGGATGGATTATGAGAAACCATTTTACTGTCTTGAGAAGGGAAAGTATCTTTCAAAACAAAAGGTGTAGGAGAACCTTTGAGGATTTTTCTAACCTATTCCTGATGTGGGAATTCCTTAGTATAATGGTCTTAATTACAGATAAAAAAAGGATAATGAGGTTTACTTTTCTGTTCAGAAGGTTCATTTTTTTTTGGTTTCTCCTTTTGAGAGACATTTTTATTTTTCTTTTCCTTTTCCTTTTTTCTTAATTCCAGGATGTTGAGCCTTTCCAGTAGATGATTCTACTGCGTTTATATCAGAAGTAATTTTAGGAGAAGTGTTTTCACTAGGTGAATTTTGTGTGGCCAAAATTTGAGTATTTTAATTATTCTTACATGATTTACCATTTTACTGTTGGCTGACATAACCAATTACACCATCAATGGTGTGAGACCCTATAGGATTTGAAGCTTGTTGAGTTGAGTGGGATGGGAGAGGTAAATTTTGAATCTTTTTGTACAATGTTGAATTGTGAATAGACAAGATCTAAGTATTGGGCACTAGCTATAACCTTCTCTTCTGTTACAACTCCTCCTTTAGCAACATCTTCCATTATTAAAGTATGAGGGGTTTTCGCAGTGCATTATATTAGATATCATTTTTGGGATTCAACTGAGTTAAGTAAGTCACCCATCTATGACCATTTCCCTGAGAGCTAGTCATAACTGACTAATTTCTCATGATTTTTGAATAGTCCACTAAGCACTCATTGCATCGGGTGATGCTCACAGGGGTGAAGAAGTGGGATTGAAACTAGTGAAATGAATCACATAGCGTCAATCAACACTTTTGGGGATTGCACCTGGTAACCAAGATTTCTCGGGAGGTCACCCATCCCAAAACGCCTGTGGCTCAAGCGCACTTAACTATGGAGTTTTACCCACAATCAAGCCCACTTAGCTTGCTACCCCATTTTCAAAAACTTATATCAGGAAGTAAATATTTAGTGAACCATTCAACTTATATTTGGTCAAGAATATAAACTTTGACTAAACAAAATCTATGTCTTCATTCATGTATGTGATCTGAAATGTAGGTAAAATCATATTGTTTTAATGAAGTCAAAATTTCGGTACCAATTTCATATCGAATGGGTAACTAAAAATGCGTTAAAAATGTAGTTTCCAAGGAATTAAAATTGTGTAAAGAGGCATGTGGTAATTCAATGTACCATTTTGTTGCTAAAGCCATCAGAGTTTGTTGGAAAACTCATAATCTAATGGAATCATCATTCAATGAATTTTAAGAACACCATATATGATATGTCATAATATGATTTGATGGATATTCTCATGATTTACCTTCAAATTTTGGTATATCACTTGGAAATTTAGTAGGAATCACCGACTAAAAAGGATAACAATAAATGGGATCATTTGTGAGTCGGGATAAATCTAGTAAATCTAAAGTTTCTATTAAGGGTAAATATCATTTAAATTCTTGTTGAGGATATTGATGCCCTTGAGGATTAATTCCAACCCCTAGAGGAGGATATCTAGGATATTTTGGAATTTCTTGAGTAGTCAGAATTTGCATTCCCCTAGGGTAACCAAGGTAAGTCATACTAGGTTGTGGTTGAAATAATATGAAAAGTATGACCAAGGTATGGTTTACTTTGAAAATTTTGAATATGATACAATTGACCTTGTACCATTTGACCAAAGTAAATTTGGCCTTGCAAAGGTTGACATGGCTAAGGTTGACTATGAAAATATTGTCCTAGAAAAGGTTGACATTGAAAAGTTTGACCTTGAATTTTTTTTCCTTGATATGATGTTTGAATTTTTCCCGCACTAGGTTGTCCAATAGGTATCTATGTTGTATAATAAAAATTTGGACCAATTTGATAAGTAAATGCTTGAGACATAGTCCGTGTAGGTTGTTGAACTGATATCTGAGGCATACTTTGGATAGTCATTTGTGGCATGGATTAGAAGTGTGTTTGAATTGTACTTTGAACCGGTTGTTGAATGGTTATTTGCACAGTGGGCTAAATAGATATTTGAGGAATACCCTGGACAGGATGATGGACAAACACTTATGGGGTTTCCTTGAAATGTTGTTGAACTATGTCTACGAAATACTTCGGGCAGGATATTGGACAAACACTTGTAGAGTGCCTTAAATAGGTGTTTGTGTTATAGATGGGACACTATCCTATATTGGTTGATAAACAAGCACTTGTGGAGTAGCTTGAACATGTTTTTGAACATAATATGGTTCCAAATAGTACTCCCAATTCCTAGAAAAGGAGCATCAATCAAGGGTTGAGGTATAATAGGTTGACTTGGACCGACCTGAGGTATTTGAACAATTTTTTTTAATTTTCAACAAGAGTTTTTCCTAAAATTGGAGGATACATTCCATTAGGGGGTTTTCCTCTAGGAGGAACATAGGATGGTTTCCCCCCAACTAGATAGTAAATTCTATTTGGAGTTTGTTGAGGATTACATGTATTACCAGATATCATGATATTAACATATTGGTCTAATATCAAAGGTATTATAGGCATATAAGTCATGCTCTGAGTAATATTTTCTAGATCAGAGGTTGATAAACCAAATGAGGTTACAGAAACCCAAGTAGAAACTTGAGAAGAAGGAGTGGCTCCTGAAAAAGTCCCAGTATGTGAATGATACCTAGCAGGAACCGAAGGCTCACCATATAGGAATGACTCCATAGAACTTGTAAACATAGAAGTTACAACAAGTTGGCTTACATGAGGAATTTATGACATGATTTTCCTAGGTGTGAAATCAAAAGGAGTGCATAAATGAGGAATACCTTAACCTAAATAGTTAAAAGGGGTAAAATACCAAGTATCTAGTCGAAAATGATCGAAAGGAAGCCTTGGAAAAACTAATGGATCAACAAAAGTAAGAGGAGTATGTGGTGATTCTTCTTCTTCTCCTTTAGTCATATCTTCAATGCCTATAAAACTAGGAGGTAAACCAATTTTAATCATTAGTTCTTCTTCAAGATGAAGTCGATAAAAGAGTAGGTGCTATAACAGCTAAAGGTGATTCAGGTTCTTCAATGTTGGGTTCAGTTAATTCTGTCTCTAAAGTAACTTCAATTCCAGATTGAACTATGTTTGATAATTTTATGTGTGGTTGGGTTACTTCAAATTCTATTGTTTCCAATTATACAACTCTAGATGTTTCAGGTTGATTTGAGGTTCCAAATTCTGTTGATTTCAATCTCTCTGATTTTATTTCTCCAATTGAATAGGTGTATACTCAAGGGGTACATCTTAAATTATACACGAATGTCACAATAATTTGGCCATGATGAATTTTATTAAAGGTTTGTTCCAATTTATTCAATTAAATAAATAAACAAATAAAAAAGTAATAGGATAACTAGCTATAAAGGATTACTAAGCCACTGTGATTTGCAGAATATTGTTTCCAATACATGCAGATAAGCTCCCCGAATGTTGTGTTTGGTGTATCATAAATGAAAAAGTGGCCGACTCGGTTACTTATGGATGGTATGCAACCTAGAAGGGGGCCTCCAAAATATATTCGATGTACGTGGAGGTATAGTCCATGTTAGCAGTGTCTAATGCGAGCCTATATGGTAGGAAGCATCCCAATATATTTTTCATACATGGAGCACCTCTGATATACCCGAAGGTACATGGAGAATAGTATGATATACTTATGTACATGGGATACCGACTACCCGCAGAATGTGCCACACAAAAATAACGATAATTTCTATGTTTATAGACGTCGAAACACATCTTCTATTTTGGAACTACTATTGTTTGTTTGATTTAAAAAAATTGATTTATTTTACAGTTCCTTTTTGACAGCGGGGTGCACCCTTAGCCCCGGTTTACCTTGGTCCCACTTCAATCTGTGTGTAAATGCATCCAAAGTTTCATGCCCAATAAACTCACACTTTGGGCAACCCAACATGTTCTTGATATAAATCAACCATATCATATAACCCTCGGCAGGTACATATATTAAACTCCATTCACATATTTCATACTTCATATTGCGCCAAATAACCATTATACACAATATATCCATATATATATTACAGCGTTCTTCAATTATTAACGAAGTCCAATAACGATCGACATACCTTTATTAACTCGTAAACCTTAATTTATCTTTGATTTGGGCCCACACATACAACGCATTGCCAACGTGGGGTCAACATAGCCGAATCGTACCTTCGATAAATCCACGCGCCATCCAACGGTTGTTATCACATCGCCCCGCTCCTTACGATTCGATTGATATCACTCAGGAAACTTGCACAGACAATAACGCACGATGGCGCGCAGTGGAAGGCGGTTTTGCAATTTTGCTCAGGGACACGTGTCGGTCAATCTGTGGAATCGCTCCCAACTCCTCAAATACCGCTTGCCGACGATAGGTGGTGTGATGAAACCCACCGTTCAGCTCTAAACCGCCGTTACTGTTCCTTCGGTCACGGTTCCCTACTCTAGGTTCCACTTATATCGCGCAAGGTTCCGTCAAGCACAGTTCCATTCGTCGGCTCCCAACACGACTGTAGAATCGCTCTTCCTCGCTACAATCTCAACACTGTATTTCTTCACATTACAACCTCGTTCCTCGACGTTCTTTTCATCTATCTAATCCGACGCATAGCTCCACCATACATAACCCTTGTGACTATGTTTTATAGTGCTCACAAGCCTTGGACAATTAACCACGGTTCCATGATAACTTCAAGCGATCCATACAGACTTGGTCGATCACAGGATTCTTAACTGCTATAGAATTCGATACTCTCATCGAGAACACACATGATTATTCATATCGATAACCCAACAATCCTCCACACAAATCACATGTAATCTAGCCTTTTCAAAGGAATTAAACTCTCACTCAGATAGCGAAAATAGGAATTCTTTTATCTCAGAATCGATCCTTACAGTGATCGATTCACCTCACCTCACAAGTAATTGCAGTGCTTCGCGCAGAACTCAATACAATCAAGGCACATACAATCTCAAATTGCAGAGTACATATTTACGAATTTTATACAATTTATTTTACACATATCCAAAAGTAACCATTGAAATTCAAAGACATTCAAACAGGGTTTAATCCCATCCAGAGACACTTAATTCAAAGACAGTTCTTCCATAAACGGATATATATATATACAGGCGATAAATCTCAAAACAAATTCTTACAATCTCATGATAGCCAGATATTCAGTTTAGTGGCCATTATCCTCCCAATGAAAAGAGGTTTTACCCTAACTCTCTCGAATTTTTTCTCTCCGGGCTCTCCTCAACTCTCTGTAAGTTAGACAGGCAAACAGTTCAACAACTCTTAGAGTTCCAATTCCTGAATCTAGACTCAATAACTGAATTAATCCTAAACTAACTCTTCGTATTCCTATCTCCACCAACCTCTCATGTTATCAAAATGACTTGAGGATAATTACAATTTCCTACCAAAACGTTCAAAATATTAATATTTACAAGAAATTCAAAGAACATGGGACCCCCTATGTCTACTTTATGTACAAGTAACTTTTGTTTGATGCTCCTGTGATCGAACCCCGCTTCCAAATTTTTCATATTTTCACTATGTTGTTCATTTCACCGTGGATTCACATTTTGTTTTGTCGCCCATTAGTCGATCATCCTCTCTAACCATTCTTCCAGCTCTGGATTGTTCTTGGAGTCACTTCACTTATACTTTCATAACTGCTTTTTGTTAAATCTCAGATGATTATTGTTTCCTTATCGCTCGTTTTTCACTCTAGTTACCTCATCATCAGTCTTCTGATGTACTCAATCTCCATGTCCAGCTTATCTTCCAGCTGGAAATTATCTTTCCCTCTGTTGCTGCTTTCAATCTCTGTCGCTGCCAATATGTTTACCACTCCTGCAGGTGTCACCCTCCATGTTGCATCTGCTGCCACCATGGGTGTTGCTGCCTCCCCTTCCTGTCCTTCTGCAACACTTTTCTTTTGTTCATCATCTGCAAATTCATTCTTGGAAATCAATCCACTATTTGATTTCCCACCAGCAGTGACATACTTCTCCAGTATACTAGTAAACAAAATTAGATTCTGCAAGCTAGTATCTACTCTTCTCTTCTTCACATCTTCAGGCATCCTTGCTCCAGGGTCTGCAATCCCTTTCTCTTCTTCAAATGCTCTCAGCAAACAACTCAGCCAATTCTCCTGTGTTTGTTTATATCTTCAACATGCTAGAAGTTAGACTCAGCATTATATTCTTCTTTATGGGCAATCTTCAACAATTGCCTCTCATCCTCATGATGGATTCTGGAGATCCAATCAAGTTCTCTAGCCATTTTATCTTCATCCTCTGTCAACATGGAATGCTGATTCTTCTTCACTTCAGCAGCTTCCAAAACTTGGTCTTCAGGCTGGCTCTGGCCTACCCAACTAGCCAACTTTTTTTTTGTCAATAACATTGATAATTCCCTGTATATGAGACATGGTTGTCTCATCCTCCTTCAGCAACAATTTTTCTTCTCTCAAGACAATTTTAAAGGATGAATTGTCTTTTGCATCACCTGTACACATAAACAAGCTGTCAGTGTTAAAACCATGAGACCCAATGGTCTCAATTGATGGCTTGGTCACCAATTCTTCTCCCGGCATTTCTAAGTCTGGTTCAAGGCTTAGAAATTCTTCATCATATTTCTCTTTAGCTGTCAGATTCCTCTCTACTGCCCCAATCATCATGCCCAGATGTAGATCCTTCACTATGTTTTTAGCCAACATAGTTTCCTTCTTATTCACCTCTCTGACAACTTTCAATGTCTATTCTTCCTCTTTCTCTGCATGATTAACACATGAATCATCAGCAGTAAATTACCAATTCTTCAATGCCTTCTCTTCTTCTGACAACATATCAGTATGTTGTGTAGAACTCCTTTCCAAACCTTCTGTCAGCACCTCAGCATGCTGATCTGCATCCTTCATGAGACTGTCAGCTAGTCTCACTTTTCTTCCATCATCTGCTCCACGAGCTCCATCCATGAAGATCTTCCTACCTTGTTCCCTCAACAAACCATCTTGTGCATAGGTCCTCTGCTCCTCCAATTCTCTTCTATGAGAATCCAACCTCCTATATAACTCAACAACTTCAATAGGAGTAGATTTAGGGAACCTTACACATCCTTTTATGCCTCTGCTTGTTCTTGACCAATCCTCTGTGGGTCCTTCTTTCTCAGTTTCAACATTCTGCTGGATATCTTCATTTGACCCTCCTGCCTTCATCTCTCCCTGAGATCTCACTACCTTAGCATTGATCTGAAAAAATTTCAGATTCAATGTCTTCTTCTCACCAACAAACTTTGAAGCTTGTTCATCTTCCTGTGGTGTACCTACAAACACACACAACTTTTTAGTTTTCAAATCACAAGACTCTTCAATCTTGGCTGCTCCCTCAAGCACTTCTTCTTGAATAGGTCTGCACATGGAATCTTCAATTTCCATCTTTGCCTTAAGAACTCTGGGTTCTTCTTCCTCCGTGGAGTATTTCATCCTTCACATTTTTTAGACGCAAGAACACAAGCCCTCACATCATCTGGACTTGTCCAATAACTCAGGAATTCCTCAATGACTTCCTCCTCAGCAAGACAAGATTCTTGCTGCCTCAAGTCTTCACTATGCCTCACAAGATCTCCTGCAGGTCTCCACTCTTCATCTGTGCTCTGTTCTGCTTCACAAGCAGAAATTTCTTCTTTCAACTCAGCTGCTCTGAGTTCTTCTCTCAATAGGGCAGTCTTCTTTTACCTCAACATCAACTGTAATGGTTGTCATTTCACATTCTTCCTCATGAGCCAACCAACTCTCTGGCTTTCTTCTATCCTCAGTTTCAATCTATTGAACTCTTCCCTGATCTCAGCTAATTCTTTCTGTCATTCCTCATCTGTGGATTTCTTATTCATGCCATTTGCTTTGGCATCTTCACTCATTCTTCTGCTGTGGCTTCTCCCAGAATCTCTGCAATCTCTGCAGTCTCTTCCATGGCTCTCAATAGCCATTTTCTTCTCTAGGAGTTCTTCACTCACAAGCTGCACTAAGCCTCTGCAGCAGCAAGCTCTCTTGCTGCAACTTACCTCACCAAGATTCTCTCCCGAGCTCCGGATTTTGGCAAGTACTGGTCCCCTTCTCTGCAGGAACCTTCTAGGCTTCACTCTGCAACTTCTCTCAAGAACACCTCTACTCTCTGCTCATCCAACCTCTGTTGGGAATCTTCCAAGTTCTGCCACACTCTTTCTGCACTCAGAATCCCTTACTGGATTCTTCTATCACTGCTCTCAAAGTTGTGATCTACTTTTGCTGAGATGTCTTCAATTGTCTGCACTCTGACTTCTGCAAAAAATCCTTCAACCAGAGTAACACTGCTCACTTCTCTTGAGAACACTACAAATTTCCTCCTTATCCATCCTCTAGCTGAATACCAGGCTCACTATCTTCACTATCAACTCTGTCTTCAATTTTCAGCAACCATAATTCTGCAATTCCAATTTCAAATCAGATTAAAGTTAATTACCTGCAAGATCATGATCCTGTCCTCCACTCATTCCACAATCCTGTTCACTTCAAATATGTATGCTGCATGTCAGGATTCCAAATCTGCAGTCTTCTGTTAAACAGACTTCAAATTTTATTTCTTGTTCAGTACATGTGCATTTCCAAAACAAACTTTTCAGTGAGCTAACTAAATTCTAGCTCTGATACCACTTGACAGTGGGGTGCACCCTTAGCCCCGGTTTACCTTGGTCCCACTTCAATCTATGTGTAAATGCATCCAAAGTTTCATGCCCAATCAAGTCACACTCTGGGCAACCCAACATGTTCTTGACATAAATCAACCATATCATATAACCCTCGGCAGGTACATATATTAAACTCCGTTCACATATTTCATACTTCATATTGCGCCAACTAACCATTATACGCAATATATCCATATATATATTACGACGTTCTTCAATTATTAACGAAGTCCAATAATGATCGACATGCCTTTATTAACTCGTAAACCTTAATTTATCTTTGATTTGGGCCCACACATACAACGTGTTGCCAACGTGGGGTCAACACAACCGAATCACACCTTCGATAAATCCACACGCCATCCAACGGTTGTTATCACATTGCCCCGCTCCTTACGATCCGACGGATATCGCTCGGGCAAATTGCACGTAAAATAACGCGTGATGGCACGCAGTGGAAGGCGGTTTTGCAATTTTGCTTGGGGACACGTGTCGGTCAATCTATGGAATCGCTCCCAACTCCTCAAATACCGCTTGCCGACGATAGGTGGTGCGATGAAACCCACTGTTCAGCTCTACACCGCCGTTACTGTTCCTTCAGTCACGGTTCCCTACTCCAGGTTCCACTTATATCGCGCAAGGTTCCGTCAAGCACAGTTCCATTCGCCGGCTACCCACGCGATTGCAGAATCGCTCTTCCTCGCTACAATCTGAACATTGTATTTCTTCACATTACAACCTCGTTCCTTGACGTTCTTTTCATCTATCTACTCTGACACATAGCTCCGCCATGCATAACCCTTGCGACTATGTTTTACAGTGCTCACAAGCCTTGGACAATTAACCACGGTTCCAGAATAACTTCAAGCGATCCATACAGACTTGGTTGATCACAGGATTCTTAACTGCTATAGAATTCGATCTCTCATCGAGAACACACAGGATTATTCATATCGATAACCCAACAATCCTCCACACAGATCACATGTAATCCAGCCTTTTCAAAGGAATTAAACTCTCACTCAGATAGCGAACACATGAATTCTTTTATCTCAGAATCTATCCTTACAGTGATCGATTCACCTCACCTCAGAAGTCAATTTACTTGCAGTGCTTTGCGCATAACTCAATACAATCAAGGCACATACAATCTCAAATTGCAGAGTACATATTTACATATTTATACAATTTATTTTACACATATCCAAAAGTAACCATTGAAATTCAAAGACATTCAAACAGGGTTTAATCCCATCCAGACACACTTAATTCAAATACAGTTCTTCCATAAACAGATATATATATATATATATATATATATATATATATATAGGCGATAAATCTCAAAACAAATTCTTACAATCTCATGACAGGCCAGATATTCAGTTTAGTGGCCATTATCCTCCTACTCTGTTGCTGAAGAGGTTCTCTACCTCTAACTCTCTCTCTCCTCCTCTCTCTGGTTCTCCTCTAACCTCTTCAGGGTTACATTTATACAAACAGTTCAGCAACTCTTAGCATTCCAATTCCTGAATCTAGACTCAATAACTGAATTAATCCTAAACTGACTCTTCGTATTCCTATCTCCACCAACTTCTCATGTTCTCAAAATGACTTGAGGATAATTACAATTTCCTACCAAAACATTCAAATATTAATATTTACAAGAAATTCAAAGAACATGGGACCCCCCTATGTCTACTTTATGTACAAGTAACTTTTGAGCCTAATGCCCCTGCATCACTTTTCATTAAAGTCAATTTAATAAATGTGGTGTAAATGATATCAGTTTTCGACTTCAAACCTAATGCAACAAATATGCTAAAATGAACCTTTTACTTCAAGAATTTCTGTCTATGGTAAAGAGAAATTATTTTCAATATTCAAACATAATTCAAAACTTATAATTTCACCATAGTTCCTTTCAGTAAATGTGAAATTTTCACTTTCAAATTGACTCAATGAAAAAAATTTACTTTTAAATTTCAACTCACCCAAAAAACACAAGAATCATAAAAACTTCTTTTGAACACACAACACCCAAAACTTTTCAAAATGAAAAAAGAAAACCAACAAATCTTTAAGATGAATCTTTCAAATGAATGTTATGAATACAAAATTGTTTAAAGTACAATTCTGAGATTTCACTACTAAAAGAATAATAATTTTTCATTTCAATTTCACCAAAAGAAGAAATTTTATGAGTGAAAAATAATTAATCTTGAAAAACAATATCTTTCATCAATGAAATCATCCTTTACAAATAGGTAAACATAATGCTAAATTTGCTCTTTTGAGAGAATAAAGGAAGGTAGACACTATCTCGGTAACTACCAATCCTTCCTTTGACAAATCAATAAATAACTAGATCAAATATTCAACCCTAATTTGCAACATATGTAATTTCTCAAGAAGACTGTTAGTGTATACAAAACACTTCACTTAAGTCACTAGTGACAAGTGACCCTCACAAAAATATATGGTCATTTACACTTCATATCTGCAATAAAAAAACAAGAAAACCCTGCAACAAAAAGATTGTATGTGATCCAAAACATAAAACAACAAGAAAGAAATGATGAATCAACCCAATAGAAGAAGACATTGAATAAATAATATTTTTATTAGAAAAAACCTGGTGAAGGAGATATACAATGAGGGTCTACAAATCCCCCTCTATGGGATGGGTCCTTTGATGTCCTTGTGCTTTAGTGATCTTTTCTCTCTTTCTCAATGTATGAAAAACCCAAAATAAAAAATGGAACTCAAGTGGGAGCTCAAGTGTGAGAAGACGATAATGGTGACAATGATAGCGATCATGGTGAAGAATGAATGGAAAACTCCCTTATTTATAACAAAGTATTGGGTTAATCTCGAAAATGGAAAATAATAAAATATTATTGACAAAATCAAGGTCTAACCATTATGAATACTTTATTATATTTTTTGGAGAGGGAAAATATATTCAAAATGGTAAAAATTATTTATTTAGAAGTAATTAACAAATAGAATGATTTATTAATCACTTCACGAGGATTAAGAAACACGTGAAATTGAAATAATTATTAAATAATTGTTTAGTAATTATTCCAAAAATCAAATTAAGGAATAATAAATAAATAGTGATTTATTTAATTATTCCTAGGTGTCTTAGTCAAATGTGAAAAGGAATAATTATCAAATAATGATTTAATAATTATTCCTAGATAAAATTAAATAATTATTTATTTATTAAATTATTCTCATAGGGTTTCTTAATTTTAATAAGAAATAATTTAATAAAAATGGTTTACTAAATTATTTCCTATAGTGAAAGTTATTTTACTAAGGTAAAATTAATCCTACTTGGTGTATTTCGATCCACCTAACTAGAAATGGCTAGGTGATCATTTTTTAGGCGAGAATAGATTGCCCCCCACTGTATGAGTGTTATGAGGAAATCATATGACCGAAATACGTTGTAGGTTACACTTCCACAAGACACAAAAGGGGAGTCAAAGAGAGACAAAGAGAGATCCAGCTAAAGCAATGGAAGGAAGTGTTATCTCAAAATCAGAGCCTGATAGGCTGCTAGTCAAGGAGACCCTGAGTAACTATTTCAAACCAAACTTTTAGTTGAGGCTTAGCCTCCTCAACGTGAGAGGGCTCTCTCAATAGGTTAATGATTTGAAAATAAAGATCAGATGGCTAAATCTGTGAATAAACTGAATAAAGTGAATAATTGGTTGCAGTACTAATCAAAAAACATCTATTGGGTAAATGGAGTCAAATGTGCTTTCACAAAACATAAATATCAGTTTCATATGGAATTCAGGGCATTTCAGGGTTTAGATGCATCAATAGAACAATAGGACAGAGAATAAACATAGTTCATGAAACATATGAACAAATTTAGAGCACCTTCAGTGAATTCTAAGTAACATATGTTCATGCCACTGCAAGTAATTTAAAGAGAAAAATCATGAGACAATCAAACATCCATAACCCTTTCTGAATCCTGAGTGATGAAACAAAACTTTCTGTATTAAGATAAAAACACAGTTCTATGATATCACAAAAAGTATGCTTGTTCAATGAAAATTCCAACCCTATGCAATCAGATTTCTTCCCTCTTATAGAGTGGTCATTACATCCTTGGATTCCTTCCAAACATTTGAGAAGAAATTCGAATTCGACACCTGTCAACTTCTAAACAAACTTCATTTACAAACTGACAGTTAAACTGTCTGTCTTACAGTCCTAATACAACTAGGACTAAAACACTATTTATTATATCTTAAAAACCTTTAACAACCTTATCTAATCATTAAAAGCTATGCTTGACAACTATTTCTTCTAGACTTCGACCATGATGTTGTTTATCTTCTTGCTATTACACCCCATCAACCTGCTTCTTATCCATTCCTGCAAAATAGGAGCATGTTCCCTGTATAATAGCTGAATGCCTCATTTCTGTTCATTTGAACCAACTGCTGAAGAACTAGTGCTCAAAACATGTGGCAAATGTCTTATTGCCTTCATTTGAATTTGACCTTCCAGCTGTGCAAATCCCGAACCTCCAAAATGGTGCAAAAATAGTCAATACTGTTGCACTACGAAACTGTTGAGTTTGTTGTTTTCGTAGCGCAGACTTTTCCTTTTAAAATCATGCTTCAAAATTCCATTTTTATGTGCCAAACCTCCTGGATCTTTATTGATATTCTACATATATCTCCCACCAGCATCAAAGCTCAAAACCAAACCCTTTTCAGCTTTGAAAATTGCAAAAATTCTTCAAAGTGCATCCTACAGCAGTTTCGTAGCACGCTACGAAACTGCTGTGTGTCACCTTCAGCAGTTTCGTAGCGCGCTATGAAACTGCTGAGTCTTCACTTTTCACAGCTTCCTTCCAAAATTTTAGTTTTAAACCCTTTAATACTATATTTCCAGGTGTATATCAGCTTTCATAACCCATAAACGTCAACTTTAAACAGCTCCAAAAATGAGATATTACCACATAACCTCAAAAATTTGTTAAAGGATGACACTTACTGTTCGCACTTATTTTAGTTGTGGCTGATCTTCAAACTGTGCTAGCTGTATTTCCAGCTCTTCTACTCTCCTCTTAAGAATTCTATTGTTTTCCCTTAGCTTGGTATTGACCATCCTAATGAATTTTGATTCTTTGATTGCAGGTAGGGTCCATATGAAGAATTGAGCTTGACTATCAATTAATTCAGGGTTTGGATTTTTCTCCATCTCCCACAGTCCTTTCATCCTTTCAAAGTTTTCCCTTTCTTCTGCATGCACTCTCACCTTTTTCTTCAACTTATCAATCTCATTATTTGCAAATCTGAGTTTGTCTTTGACATCTTCATAGCTGCTCTTTTCCTTCTGAATATTGAAAACCATATTTCTGTCTTCTTCAGGAATTGAAAATGATGTATTTATGGTTTCTTAAAAAACATTATCAGTTTCACCTCTTGTTTGATCTATCTCCATATCTGACTGTTTCAACTTCTTGGAGTGCCTAGTTTAGGGTTTTCCGGGCTTAAAGATAAACTTTGCCACTTCATCCTGAAAATCTAACCTTTTGGATGTCTTCAATTTCTTTGATTTGCTGCCACCCGTATCCAGTTTGATGAAGTCTGCTTGTACTAGGGGAGACTCTTCAATGTCAATAGCTTGAAGTATATCATTCAAATTACCTCTTGACCCCTCTGTAACTACAGCCTTACCCTTTTCCTTTAACCTTTGACTCATAGTCAACTTCTTTTGATATGTTTTACTAGTTGACTGTTCTAGAATTGTCTCCTTAACCATAGTTTTCTTCTTCTATGCGGATTTAGGAGTATCTTGGATATTCAATGTTGTTCTTACCATTGATTATTTAACTTGTTTCTGAGGCTTGAGCTTAACAAATCTTCTTGAATTTGTTTCTACAGGGGCAGTAATCTTTGATGGAGTTTTTTCTTTAGCTTGAGGAATAACACCTGTTCCTTCAATCCCAATTCTACTCAAAAAGAGGAATTCAACCCAATCTCTGTTTTCTTTCTGCAGCTCATGTAAGAATATTAACTTGACTAAGCCATGGTGAAATAATGAGGTTTCACATGACTCAACTTTCATTTGTACCTTATCAAACATCTTAGCCAAACTTCTAAAAAGATAAAAAGGTAAATCTAGAGATATCATCCCTGTGAAATGAAGAAAGATTAAAGTGATAGGTATACACCTTGTGGTATCTCCCTTCGCAGGTGAATTACCTCTGAATATTGTAGAGCAGATTGGCAAATGTATCTTTGACATAACTTCTTGGCACAACTTTTTTCAAGTCAACCTTTGTAAACTTTGGTTTTAGAAAGATTTTGCAGGGTACCATCTCAAACTTGAAGTTTTTAAACCACTTTTCTTCTCCTCTCAGAATTTCTGTAACTGATGATATCACTTCAGGCGAATTTGGTAAATTGAGGAATCCAATCTTTGAGTTTGATCCAGTGAAGTTTATGGTAAATTCTTTGGTGACTTGAGTGTGCCCTCCTTGAATTTTTTCACAAAACCTCCAGCAACCTACTTTCTTAAAGGCTTCTTCAACAAACTTTTCTTTTTTAAGGGCTTCTACACCTTCAGGTTATGTTCTTAGGCAATGACCAGACCTATGACTCCTTCTTTCTTCAACCATTTTCTTCTTGAAAACCTTGTATCTTTAGAAATATGTGATAATCCCTCTGAAAACCCTATGTCTTCAACAAATTAGCAAATTAGAAATCAGAGCTTCCTGTTGAATGAACTGGCTCACTTGGTAAATGAGTTCAGCCTCGCTTGATAACAATTCTGCCTCACTTTATAAAAATTCTGCTTCCACCAACAATGAATTTCAAACTCACTTGATAGCAAGTTTTGAAAATACTGATATAACTTGAATTTGAATGAGAAGCCTCACTTGAATTTGTTTCAGTTCTGCCTCGCTTGAAAACTTTACAGCCTTGCTTGAATTTGTTTAAGTAAACTCAGGTCTTTCACCACTAATTTCTTCTTCAAAACATAAGCATGCATGCACTATTGTCTTGCATGAGAAAAATGAAGTCGAAAACGACCAATTGTTTTCAAATTTGAAAGGACCAATGACAACTGACCCCTAATCGATGAAAAATGACCCCTAATAAATATAATTAATGGTTTCATGCGTGAAGGAGAACTCGTGGATGACACCTAATGATGAGGAATTTAACTGTATTTGACAGATGTGATAGCTCAAACGCAAAACTAAGAATCCCCGATTTCGTAGTGCATGATTTTCAAATTCAGGTTTTTGCGCTACAAAATCACCAGCGTTTTCGTAGCACAAAATCAAATTTTTACACTGAGCACGCTACGAAAACGTGGTTTCATGGCTTATTCATCAAATTTTTGAAAAAAAACTTTAAAAATGGGTTTCAAAACGTGGCATAAGATCTTTGAAGAATGAAACAAGGCTAATGAACATTGTTTGGTGATGGAATGAGACTTTTAACCCATGATCTAGACCTTTAAAAATATAAAAATGACTCTAACCCTATCTAGCATTATGACTTAGGAACAAGTGTAATTGACCAAGTTTCAGAAAATTTTTATAGTGATAACAGGAAGGATGAAGGAATGGAGGGGGTGAGACCTAATAATCTAATATAAGTCTCCTTTTTATTTTGGAGTACATGATCTCAAATGAGGTGGGGGAGGCATACCCATACCCATCGAGATAAATGAGTAGAAATAAAAATGGTGATCCCACCAATGTGGGAATAAGATACAAAGTATATGATACATGATACACTAGCATCAATGGCCAGAATGTGATATAATAATACAATGAGGCCCATATACATAATGTGCCTGGAAAAACATATGTTAGGGTTGAATACAATAACATCTGCTGCTATGAGTACATGAGATATAATGCCCCTAAAGTTGACATGGTGAGGGGGAATCACAACCAAAGAAGCTCTGTTGAACAAGAAAGGGCTCTAAAGATATGAATGGATCATTTGAAGGAGACATGCATGCTATGGGTGTTGCAAGCGGCTGGGACCGAGCCAATCAAATCTACGAAACTACATCTGATGCTAGATCATAATATTTTATAATCTGAGTATGTGGGGGCCTACTTGAAGGGCCAACCCCTCATGAGGTTTGGAAAATCTCACACACACTTGGGAAACACTGGTATAAGTTGTTGGATCACTGGATCATCAAGTGTATGAATCCAGATCATGCGATAATAAGTTGGAGTCAAGCACACAAGGAACAACCAATTCAAAAGGAAATAATGATTCCCTTTGCTTGATCTAAGGCATCGAACAATGAGGAAGGGTGGAACCAAGGTACATCACCCTCTATACCACTCTCCTGGAATAAATGTGCGCAAGTTGATAGAAGAGTGTTGACTCACTAGAGTTGAGGCAATGAGGAATCCTCAACAAAGGCACAAGGGATCATAGTAAAGTGACTGATGGACTGACACCAATGATGATTATGGAAGGAAACAAGATGATTGGTGGGATGAAGAATTCCCTTTTCAGAGTGTAATATGTATGGTTAACTTGGCAACGACTAACTCGATTCTAAAGGGGATGGTCGATTACTCAAACAAAGGATTTTCAAAGATAGATCAGTATAACTGGAAGCCAAATATGAGAAAAATGGGATGAATGCGACGCAAATATGGATGGAACACTGTAACTGGACTCAATGGGTCTCGAAACAGACTCCATGAATGAAGGGATGACTCATCTCGGATGTTCTTAACAAGGGTGACTCGATGATGCTGCCACATGGTGGAGGCCTAGAGGGGACCATAAAATCATGAGTAAATAATGGTTACTCATGAAGAAAATTGACACACGAGTCGAAAATTGGAAAGGTAAAGTGGTACCAGAGTACAGTTGGCTCATATGAAGAAATTCGATTTTAATAGGTGGTAAAGTGAAATCTTGTGGAAAAAATGGCATCCTGGTGAAGTGTCAAATTACCAAAAATAAAGGGAGACCCATTAGATAACTCAATGAGATCTTTCCAATGGCACTGATGATTCGTTAAACCAAGCTACAGTTTGGTCGCAATGTGCAACGAAAAAACTAGGGTTTTTCCTATAAAATGGTCTCCTTCCCCAAATCCAACTCATTTGCATAGTAATCTGTGGGAGAATTTGGAGAGGAGGAGAGGACCCTAAATATTGGCAAGAAAATAGCGAACCAGGGGAATTTGGACTTGAAAATTTCAGGTAGGTGACCTTACTTGTCTAACATAGCCTTAATGCTTCATGGAAATATGGTTCTTGGTGAAGAATCAAGGAAAGGAAGGAATACATGATTGAACTGATGGAGAGTGTCAAGGATCATCCATGCACACCAAGCCAAACATGGGGACCAAGTGGTAAGTGTGGAATCACATAAAGTAGGATGTTTGAATATATGGTATCAAGCATCTACGATATGAAACATGTATATGGCTCACCAGAGAGTCTAGAAAGACAAAATATCCAAGGAATGAAAGGATAATCAACCATACCAATATCAGTGGGGTATAGGCTGAGACTTATTTAAATCAAGTGAGAAAGTGGCTAGGGATGCTATCATTCCCCCAAGCATGAGATAATTCCCCCAAGCATATGTGATGGAAGGGACTGATCTGGTATGCAAAGGTGGGAATGATGCCCCTATCTAGAGGATTTTGTGGAGTTCCATTATTTTCCAAGTGATAAATAAGGGATTCAAGCATTTGGTCCTACTATCACGAGATCCTCTAGAGGACAAGGAGGAGATGGAGGGGCATGTGTGACCCCCATTTTTGTATGTATCATACTATGGGCATGCCAGATGTATTTATAGTAGTGGACTCCAAACACATTTTGATGATTTGGTTCACTATTTGTGTATTTTATGGTTGTATTCCTGTGGGAATATTGTATGATTGGTATAGTAGGAGAAAGGAAACGGTGGATTACCAACCTCACTTGGCACTACATATATGAATCAAATGAACTGAATTTATGGGTTAGCATACATGGTGTCACTATACAAAAGAGTGGCTTCGAATATAATGAAATGATGCCCACCTAAATGACATTGTGTTTGAAAAACAAAAATGTCTAAGGGACCAAGTTGTTGATGGAAGAAGGAGGAATGATTAAGTGGATCATCCCTAGAGTGATCTGAAGTGATATGAGGTGCTAGAGGTTCTTCTAAATGGGGAATAGTAATGGTACTATAGTCAATGATACCAGATGCAATAGGAGGGTTGGGGAGAAATTCTTCTCCTAGACTCTTGAGAATGGATGCCCCCTTACCCAAACATTGAGTGGAAATGTAATGGCCACAAGGCATATGTGGTTTGAATTCATGGCTTCAAAATAAGGGGTTATCGAACCACTCGAAATTATCATGGATGAATTATTTGGACTCCAAAACATCTTGGTCATGGTTTTGTTGCGGAAGGAAGCATGCACGATGGTGCATATCATCCCAAGAATAATCAGGGGTGTTCATAACTTCCATAATGTCTTCATCAGAATGAAAAATGGGGGGACTAGAGGAAGAAGGACCACATGATGAGGAACTACTTGAATCATCTTCATGAAATACAAGGTTCACATGCACATCATCAAAAAGGGAAGACACATGACTAGTAGATGGGAAATATACCGATTTTGAGACCAAAGCGTTCTCTGAAGAAGGTTAAAAAAATCACAATAGGAAACTCCAAGAGAGTCCCAACACATCGATCCCATGGATGCAGAAAGGTAGAGAATAGGATGGAACTATATGTCATCTTGACATCAGGAGGAGGGATGAGGATGGGTGGTTGAGAGACCTCCTGTTCTGGCATAAAGTGGGACCAAAACCCGCAGGTAGAAGGGACGTGGAATCACTATGAGAAAAAAATAACTCACAAAGGACTTGAAGTGAATCAAGAAAGTCTTTGAGACAGTGACAATGATGGAAATAATGGCCATAGTTATCACACAAAGCACAAGGGTGATTCATGCATAAGGATCTATTATTCTTAGCTGAATAAGGTAAGGTGATATGGATCTCATGAATGTTAGATTCATAAATAGTATCAGAGACCACATTTTTGATATGAGGGAGTTTACTACAATTATTGGTGGCATGCCCAAAAACATCACATAAAGTGCATGGAGTAGTAGGCTTTGGCACCTTAGGAGGAGTTCGAAGTGTTTGGGGTGACCTGTCTTCGGTTCCCTTTTTCTGGGCTTTGCCCTCCTCAACATATGCTTTCGTAACAAGATTGGCTTCCTGTTGAGGTTGTTGTGGAACTAAAGCAATGGAATGGGTAGGAAAAAAAAGTTAAACCAGGGTTAAAAGAATGTAAGGTTTGAGTTGATCAGGAGGAGTGTTTATGGGAGGATTAATGTACCAGACTAGGATCCCCAAAGTGATATTAGGAAGACTCAACATAGCCATTACATGGCTACAAAATATTATAGGTGGTAGGAATAAGAAATTTATCTGAACATATGGGTAATGACCTGGAGGAGCTAATCATAGATGGTTAAGACCTAGGGGAATGATTTCATGCTAGAAAGGAGGCTAGAAAGGACTAGGAGAGATACCAGCAAAAGGAAGTGAAATTTTATGAGTTGTACCTGAAGTCTAGGTTGAGTTGGGAGAAGAAGGTTGCAAAGGCGTTGACTAATTTGAAGGCGTACCTGACTATTTGTTGGTAGCCCCTAGTGTTTGAAGCATGCAAACACTATAAGAGCTAGGTTCAGAGGGGATAGGCGGTGGGCCATAACAAGAACCAAGAAATGCCAGGAATATTTGTATACTCTAGGAGAAATATTAGTGAGGTACAGGACAATATTATTTCCAATCATTGATGAGATAGTGGATTGAGGGGAAGTCTCAAAATGAGGATCATAATAATTCAACTGATCGATAGTGCAATCTTTCCATTGTGATGAAATGAAATCTTGCGGAAAACAATAGATGTGACATAAGACATGAAAGAGGTGTAACTACAACCCAAGAGGATGTTATAATCTAATGGTGCATCAATGACTTCGATATCAATTAATATTGTCTTTCCAGAAACAATAATTCGACAATTGTGATATAAGCCAAGGGGTTGTGAGGGAAAACCGTCCCAAGCATGAAGATTAGTGAAGCTGGACAGGGACAGGTTAGTTGAACCAAGTTTCTTCCAAAAAATAGTAGCCATCACATAGGTGGAGGCACTTTCATCTATGATACATTGTTGAAAAATGGTGTTTCTTATGGAGACTAGGATTTGAAAAGAAATGGATGAAGGATGGGGGGGATGTGTCGATTTGTCAACATCAAAGAAAATCATGTGATCTTCAGAAGGATCCACAACACCCAAATAAGAGAGTAGAGATTTCCATTTTTATGGGAATGTCTGGAGGACTTCCAGCATTGACATGGAAACATGAGACTATGCCAAGTCACCTACTATGCTATAGGTATGGGAAACTTTAGCAAAAGCAACGTTTTGATGTAATGGACCTTTGGGGATCTCGGGGAAAACTTATACCTTAGGTAAAGGGATCTATAAGGTACCATTTGGTGATGATAGAGGCTCAGTGGAAACTAGGGGTTGGGAATTAGTCACTGAATTTACAAGAGGATTGTCATATTGGCACAACCGAGTCTGGAGGTTGACTTGTTTAGTATTAATTTCATTGGAATTTATCATAAGGATATGGTAATAATTTTGGAAAATTGGGAAGGTTGGGGAGCTGCATTACCGTGTGTGGGTCGGGAATGTTATCACTCAGATTGAACCTCAGGCTGAGAAAGGAAATCCCGAGGTAACCTCAAACCATGCTTAGCCAAGTAGCTAGCCCTAATAGGCCAGGAGAGAGCTCTCTCTGTATAGATCACAATAAAAATGACTGAGGAAAGAAGATTTTAGGCTAGGTATAGTAGCTCATGGTTTTGATTTTTTTTGTGTGTAGGGTTTTACTCGATCAGGAGGAGTCAAACAACTAAGGCAAGGAAATTAGGTCAAAATCCACAGGGTGTTCTAAGGGCAAAGGTAACTAGAAGCTTTGAAATTTAAAGGATGATTATGATGAGGTGAATAGACCAGTGAGGAGTTAGGAAGAGCATATGAGATGAATTCTCCCTAAACTGAAGAAAATAAACAAACTATGAAAAATTCCCCAAAACAGAGCATGAAAACATGAATTATGCCTTTCAACTTGAAATTAAGAATATCACAGACATGAAAATGGTTTATGAGCTCATAATAAATTCATAAAAATGATCACAAAGAAGAAACTATGTCAAAACAATGCATACCACATGGATCCCAAAGAAATAGATGCAAATTTATCATTAATGTCCAGGCCAAACTGATACAAAATTATGTCCTTGAGATGCCAAAGATCCAAGTGAATCCAACCATTACAATGACTGAGAAAATACATCATATAGACCTCAAAACCACTCTTCCTAGCCTCAGGGAGTCGAATCCATGAAATAGGGTTCAGTTTCACCTACTCCCAAACAAGAATCCGAAGACGAGGAAAACTCAACAATTTGCCTCTAAAAGAGAGGAAACTGATTCATTTTACCTCTAGAGGACTTATCTGATGTATCTACCATAGATAGCAATAAAAAAATGACATTTAAATTTATCTTGACCTTTTACATCAATAATTTCTCATTTCCCAAGATAAAAAAGTCAAAAAGTCAAAATTTGTTGAAGATGATGAAAATGACATTTTCCTGGAAAAAGCGCAGCGCCATGACAGAAAAAATAACCTCTCTTGCAAGCAACGTTTGGAGGCCTTCCCGGTGTCCAAATCAGCTCCATGATAGCTCATTGGAAATATATCTGAGTCTATTTTCCAAATATTCCTCTAGTTTCCAAAATGGTGGCCATCTTCCTGTCAAAAATCACTTCTCCTAAGACTTGTAAAAGCGCAACGACAAGGTCAAAAAGGAGGAAGAAACATGAAAATTTGGTGGTTTTTTGCACTTTTGATGGACCAGTTCTCCTCCAAATTTTCTGAAACTTGCTAGGGTTGATGTAATCATAATTCTGGACATGATGGTCGTGACCATTTGTACATTGGAGGCTCCAAGTAAAAGTGGAACGCCAAGGGCGCTGCGTTTTTGGCAGATTTTCTGTGCTCCAAAATTTCCCAAAAACCAAAAATGCACTAAAGTGCCAAATGTGCCAAAACTTGCCAATATTGTGTGAGGTTACTTGCTGATCAAGGGTTCGAGGCATGAAGAGACACCTCAGCAAGTATGTCCAACATCTCATTCTCCTTTTTCTGAGTCAAAGCTTGAATTTTTGCATGGGCTCGTTTGAGCTTGGCCCTTGCAATTTTATTTCTCATGGCGTATTGCTTTGCTATTTTCCTCTGAATATTATTGTCTCTCTCAGCCTTCTCTAGCAAGCTCTCCAGATGAAAAGTGAATCTATCAAGCCATGACTATCTATCCCTGTTAATCTCAAGGTCAAGCAACTCATTTGGAGTGAGCTGCTATGCCAACTTAGCTTCTCTTTGTCTCTCACGAGCTAGAGCTCTCTTTAGCCCTATTGTCTTTTGTATCTGTCTCAGAGGCTGATCCTCCTCATCATCAATCTCACCAAATCTGTCCACGGTCTCCTCCAACAAGGCCTTGTCTTTTATTGCCTCTCTTTTGTCTTTGATGGTCCTGACCTCATCAATGATTTGTTTGGTTTTCAGCTGCTGATTTTCTTGCTCAAGAAAATAAATCACATATTGTGCTCTGTCAATATTAGTTTGAATTTCACTATATTTGCTTCTAATTACTGCACTGGTGACTCTATCCTCATCCTCCTCATCAAGTTCAATCAACTCTAACTCCTGCTCTGTTTCAGTTTATCCTCCTACTCCTCAATCATTAGGGGAATTTTGAGGTCTAAAATGGGCCTCCTAAAAAAATTATAAAATAATAGTGGAAAAAATCAAATAAGATTTGATGACATCATCAAATTTTAGAGGGAAAAATGGAAAAACTACTTTTTCAACTCATATTTTCAACTTATCTCCCAAAGTGTTTACTCAAATTTCGAGCGGCAGTACTCATTGGATGGGAAATTTAATTCCCCATCCAAGGAGTACCCATGTTGCATACTTTCAATGGGTCCTACTACACGAAAAATGAGAAATACATAAAAAAATGTGATTACAATCACGTTTTTTATGTATTTCTCATTTTCGTGTAGTAGAGTTCATCGAAAGTATGCAACATGGGTACTCCTTGGATGAGGAATTAAATTTTGCATCCAACGAGTACTCCCACTCGAAATTTGAGTAAAATTTTTGGGAGATAAGTTGAAAATACGAGTTGAAAAAGTAGTTTTATTATTTTATTATTTTTTAATATTTTTACCCTTTTATTTAAAAAATGGTGAATCATCCCCCATGGTTGACATCATCATCTTGAATCCTATTGGTTGTTATAAAGTTTATTTTTGTTGTACATTTTTCTTTGGAGGCCCATTTTAGACCTCAAAATTCCCCTAATGGATTGGCTCTCTAGCCTTTTCTTTGCCCTTGTCCACCTGTTTTTCTGATGAAGAAGGCATGGCCCCTTTCACTCCAAGTGAAGAAAACACATGCCCGTGGCCTCTATAATAGGTCTTGGGAAATGGCTCAACATCATTCACATTAGCCAAAGTTACCTCAATGTCCTTTTCACTGCTTGATGACTCAGTATCATGATGTGATGATGGTGAAGGATTACGGAAAGGTGAAGAAGTAGGATCAACATGAGGTGAATGCATATGACTAGGTGATTATGTATGAGCATCAGGATGAGATGGAGAAGTGGATATGGGAGGATGAGACGATGAAGGGATGCTCTGCTCATGATGACTAGGTAGAGTAGTAAAAACTTCATTTTCCATGAATGTGTCCCATGAAATGTCTTCTACTCAAGCTGATGCATGACTATCATCTTAATGAGGGAGTGGTGAAAAAGACTTTGCATTTGATGATTATAATGCCTTTTTTGTACAATGTATGCCATCTTGTCAATGCTTTGGGAGAGATAGTAAGGTATATGAAGCATTCTGACTCTAGTGAAGTGCATGAGGAGTCAGATATGGTATGAATAGAGTCAAGAAAACCTCCCCTCACAAGTGAATTACTTCATGATTATTTTCATCATGGGGACATACCGGTCAAGGAGATGAGAGAAAGGGAATTTTTTTTCTTGTCATCCTTATATCTAAGTTTGAGATATGTTTCATAATAGCTCAGATCAAGGTTTACCTTTTTAACCATTTCTCTCCCACATTAGGGATCCCTGTAGCAGCTGAAATGGCATTAGTGGACATGGTAAAAGTGACCCCAGCAAGGGTGACCTACCTATCATGAATATTTGTGATGAACAACCTTGTCAACACAGGGTGATACTGAATTTGCTATACCCTCTCACAAAACTCAAAGCAACCAACATGTTTAAAATAAGACACATTGAGAGGAGAGGCCATGATTTCCATTGTGGTTATTGGTTCATGTCTGTTAATTTTCCCTCCTTTTTTATCACTTTTCTTTGGTCTTTGTTCCTCACTGATACCTCTGTCCTCCTCTTCAGACATCTTGAGCTTGAAGGCTTTGAAACCCTAGGGATGAGGTAGATGGGGATGGGGAGTGAAAATAAGTCTAGGGAATAAGGATAGGGTTATGAAAATTTAGGTGGATAGGGGCAAGGGTTATTGAACTCAGGGAGGTGATAGGAGATCAAAATGTTTAGGGGATTGGGAATTATAATTTTATTACGAGGTTTATAGGGATGCCTAGGAAATTGAGATGCCTAGCACTTAGGGTTTAAGGGAAAAGGGATTTAGGGAAAGGGATATGATACTGTAGGGGAGGAATAGGGTTTATAGTGATGTAGGAAGAGAATGTGAGGTTTATGGGTGCTAGGTTTGAGAACAAAGAGTGAATCTAGGGTTTGTAACTAAACCAACTTCCAAATTCACATAGAAACCAATAACACCATGAAATTCCTCTTGAAGACTACAAGGAGGTGAAATTTACATGTTACTTACTTGTCAAAGGTGTTGAGAATATTTGCTGAAGATTTGAGGCAATTAGGCTGAGTTTCGAAGCTTAGAGAGCACACTGGACATTAACGCAGTGCTCAAACATTAGTGCAGTGCCACTGGGGATTAGCGCAGTGCTAGTGTAATTTACTCTGTGGTTTTCGGGCATTAGCGCAGCGCTGCTGGGTATTAGCGCAACGCTCGGACAAAAACGCATCGCCTTGAAATTTTGACCTAAACTGCTCAGAAAACTCAAATTTTCTCCTTTGCTGAAAATTCTTGATGGATGAATGGCAACAATGATTTTTTTTGAGGTGTTTGATAGGCGTTATAGCTTTAGTGGATTTGAAATTTAATTTAAATTACCCACTTTTCTAATGTTCACTTTTCCTCTTTGATACTGATACTCTTTTTTATTTCTTACTTCTTGGCATTGCAGGCGTGCTCAACATGGAGATTGGATTTCCTTGCTCGCTTGGGTCGGACATGATTGCATTTGTATAGCTCGAGATTGCATTTATTACATATGAAAACATGAAATTACATTTGGAAAATTAAAAATAAATTACATATTGAATTTTATATCAAAATGACATTCTGATATAAAAATCATTAAACTGAAAAAATACAATTTTGAAAGTATAATAATTACATCATGATGATCTTATTTAGTCCCTCTCATATATGTGCTGACCTCATCTAAATTAAGGAGTGACCTTGAGAAATGAAAAACCCTAATGACCTAATGGGACTGCTTTTTTGACCTGACATTTTGAATGAGATTTTGACTTTAAAGACTTCCAAGTGGACAGAGCATTTCCATAGATGTTGTTATGCTCAAGGAGACATGAGAATGAGTCAGCCAATATGATATTCTAAGGGAGAATGAAGCCTATTTAACAAGGACAACCACCAGTGGAACAATTTTATGTGATGACCTAATGGAATGATGAAAAATTTATTCAGAATGGGATACCTAATATGCACATACAAATGTGTTTTGATCCCTGGTGGAAGTATGCAAATACTGACACTAACAGGGAAGATATATATCCTTGATGAGGAAAAGGATTGGGAAGCACAATCGGTTGTGATGAATTAGCTAGAGGAGGAGGTGCATCAATGGGCTGAGTTCCTCTAAATGCAGCTGCTTGAGCTTCCCATACTTGGCACATCTAAGGTAAAATGGGACACTCGCGAGTATAATGGCCAAAAAAATTGAAGCAGACACAAGTTTTATTCATATGAGGAAACTTTTTTTGCACTGGTTGTCGACCCTGTTGCTGGGTCGCAGGAATACGCTGCTTTCCATGTGGAGAATTGTTGATATTTTGGGTAGCATCAGATGTGATCTAGCTCCAAAAATTTGTGGAGGGGCTAGAACACATGAGATCTCCAAGACATAGAAATCGTTTGGAGGAATTCCACCCGGTGTGAAAGTTGTTTAAATAATTAATTATTTTAATGGAGACCCTAAGTCTAACTTAGGGAAATTAAATAATTAAAGTGAATTAATTAAAACATGTGCTTGAGAATGTTCTAAGTGATGTGGGTCAAGTATCTTCTAATATTAGCCGTCGATTAGAGATTAGATCATGACAGTTGATTGTTAAACGAGAAAATTATTAAAGGAAGGCTTGGGGTTAGTTGGAGAATAGACACAGAAAGTGGAATCACTTGAGCTAAGTCGAAATTATGGGGCGCGATTTGCTGAGAATTTTTGAGTGAGCTTGCAGTGCAGTGAGGGGTATTTTGGCAGTGGGATTTTAGATCTGAGGCTGAGAATACATTGGCAGAGAGGCAGATTCATACAAAATAAGTGCAGAGACCCAACAAGGCTGACACAATCCAACCAGGCTCACACATACCAGAGATGGTGACGTAGAGGCTGTGTAGGCCTAACTAGAGCAACATAGAGGTAGTACAGAGGATCACACTAGGCTAAATGGATGACACAGAGCTGGGAAAGGAAACAATAGGGTTCTAGATGGCCAGAAAAGGATCATTTTCAATAGATCCAGAAGGTGTGAAGCAGCCATACTGAAGGGTGATGCAGTGACTGCGTAGGCACCTATGGGGTTCTTCATCCTCAGTTGAATCAACCATATTTTATTTCTCCGAGAGATAGAGGTACATATGTCAGATTTTCTCTGTTTAGGCAAACCATGTCTTGTGCCATTGAATGTATTCAAAATTCTGCATAATAATAAAACCCTCTTAGATCTGCTACAACAGTTTTCCCGCATTCGTTTTTCCTGGGAAATGTATGAGGAAGCACAAGAAATGGCCAAGAAATTAATTATGGACATGGTAAAGGGTTATGTGGTCCCACACATTTCTGAGAAGAATATAGCGAATGAGATGTGGATGACTTTGACCACATTATATCAAGGTACTCATTTCTAGAGGAAGATGATTCTGGAGAATCAACTGCAACTATTTCAGATGCACAAGGGAGAGGAAATGAATCCCTTCCTCATTCGATTGAAGGCAATTCAAGATCATGTGGTTGCTCTGGGGGCAAATTTTGATGATGGTATCATGGTAAGAACTACCCTAAATGCATTCACCAATGATTGGGAGACCTTTGTCCAAAGTATTTTGGGTAGAGCACAACTCCCAAATTGGGAGGACATGTGGGAAAATCTTCGTCAAGAGGCGATTAGGAGAATGTCTAAGATGGGTAGCAGCCGCAGAGGAGCCAAAATCAAGAAGGAGGAGGAGGAAGATGTGGCTCTCGCATCTAAGCGATAGCGGAAGCAGCAAGGGAAGAAGAAGAAGGACCTATCAAAGGTTTGATGCTTCAAATGTGGCAAATTATAACATTTCTCCAATACTTGTCCTTAGAAGAAGGGAAAAGAAGATTTGAATTCCAAGGTTGCAGAGGCTAAAGGGGATGATGGCAGTGATGATGATGTGGCTATGAGTGCTCATGTGCCTCGAGGGAAGAAGTTGGGTGACATTGATCTATAGTTCTCTTGAACTGCATATGTAGGGAAGGATCCTTGAGGTGCCCAAACTCATGGATCACATACGAGCTACGGGAGCCCTTAAAGATAATAGTAGGATGACTGGAGTTAGTGGGTGCAAAGGATTAGAAACTTTGGGAGTGCTAGGATGCTGAAGACTGGAGCAACGTGGTGCAGAGACAACAACATCACAGGGGTTGATGGGATTTTAGTAGCGTAGAGGCAGTGCTTACGCAGTGTAGACCAGTAGACAACGCAGAGCTTTATAGGGTCAGCCCAGTTTAGCAGCAGAGGGTGCTTCAGTATCGAGATGCAGCCAAACTAACTTTTCTGTCAGTGTTTTGGGTGATGTCCTTTAGTTTCTTACTTCTTAGCAACCGAGTTGGAGTGCAACAGTTAGCAATGGCAGTGCTATGGGCAACATGATGTAGAATTTTAGTGGGAGTTGCAGTACATATGAGGCAATGATTTTGGCAGAGTCATAGGAAGTAGTACATAAGGTAGCAGCACAGTGGATGAGGGGCAGAAGGCCAAGCATCAGAGCGTAGGAGACCAATTCCATGGATTAGGGTGATGCTACAGGATGAAGTGTTGCTAAAGCACATTCATCGCTAAGAGGGAGTGTTGAGATTTTGGGTAGCGTCACACGTGCTATCGCTCTGAAAATTTATGGAGGGGCTAGAACACATGAGATATCCAAGACCCATAAATTTTTTGGATGAATTCCACCTTGTGTGAAATTTATTAAAATAATTAATTATTTTAATGGAGACCCTGAGTCTAACTTAGGTAAATTAAATAATTAAATGGAATTAATTAAAACGTGTGGGTGAGAATGTTCTAAGTGACATGGATCAAGTATTTTCTAATCTTAGTCATCGAATAAAGTTCAAATCACAACCGTTGATTTTTCAATGAGAAAAGTACTAAAGGAAGGCTTGGGGTCAGTTGGAGAATAAACACACACAGTGGAAACACTTGAGCTAAGTCAAAATTCTGGGGCGTGGTTTGCTGAGAATTTTCAAGTGAGCTTGCAGTGCAGTGAGGGGCAGATTAACAGTGGGATTTCATATTCGAAGCTGAGAATACATTGGCAAAGAGGTAGATCCATACCAGAGCAGTGTAGAGACCCAACAAGGGTGACACGGTCCAGTCAGGCTCATGTAGAGACAACGCAGAGCCTCACATAGACCAGAGAGGGTGACACAAAGGCTACGTAGGCCCTACAGGGGTGACGTAGGCCCAACCAAAGCAACAAATAGGTAGCACAGAGGCTCACACAGGGCTAAAGGGCTGACGCAGAGCTGGGGAAGGCTACATTGGGGTTCTAGAGGGCTAGAAAGGGCTCGTTTTCAACAGATCTAGAAGGTGTGAAGTAGCTACACTGAAGGGTGATGTAGTGACTGCGTAGGCACCTGTGGGGTTCTTCATCCTCAGTTGAATCAACCATATTTTTTGTCTTTGAGAGATATAGGTACATCTGCCGATATTTTCTCTGTTTGGGCAGACCGTGTCTGGTGCCCTTGAATGTATTCATAATTCTACATAATAATAAAACTCTCTAAGAGATGTTGCACTGGTTTTCCTGAATTGGGTTTTTCTGGGGACGTTTGTCTAAAAATATTGTGTGTCCTTTGTCATGTGTGCTTATTTATTTAGTACAAGATCTGTATTTGTAGATCTGCAATGTGTTTACTTCGTCGTTTTCTGAATATTTCTGAAAATAACTTGTAAATGTAAAAACACAAGTAGGAGAAGTAAACCAGATTTTTGTAGTAGAAATTTTTGTTAAGTAGTTTTAGGAATTTTCACAGGCATTAGGTGGTGGACCCTGGTTACCTTGATTACCTTGAGATGGCTGGTTCCAGTTACCTTTCCCCTTGTTCTGTCTCTTGGGGTTGGGGGGATTGGTTGCACTCTGCTAAGCATACACTTGACCTTGAGGAGGAGTTTGCCGCTGTGGTAGAGGTGGAGGAGGCATGGGATGTTGGGGAGTTAATTCCAATGGGGTTGGAGTGCTAGGCGTTGCATACCAATATTAAGGAGATGGGGGAACATTAGGATAAGCATGCGAAGAAACATCTGGCCCTGTAATTTGTTGATGTGGATGGGGATATGCATATGACGTGAGTGAACGTATATAAGTGTTACCATGTGAAGTATTGGGAGGGGGATAGGTGTAAGAGGAATCGATTCCCCTTAGGGTTTACCATAACTACCCTAAATGAATTCACCGATGATTGGGAGACCTTTGTCCAAAGTATTTTGGGTAGAGCACAACTCCCAAATTGGGAGGACATGTGGGAAACTCTTCATCAAGAGGCAATCAGGAGAATGTCCAAGATGGGTAGCAGCAACGGAAGAGCCAAAATCAAGAAGGAGGAGGAGGAAGATGTGGCTCTCGCATCTAAGGGATAGCAGAAGCAGCAAGGGAAGAAGAAGAAGGACCTATCAAAGGTCTGATGCTTCAAATGTGGCAAATTACGGCATTTCTCCAATACTTGTCCTTAGAAGAAGAAGGGAAAGGAAGATTTGAATTCCAAGGCTGCAAAGGCTAAAGGGGATGATGGCAGTGATGATGATGTGGCTATGAGTGCTCATGTGACTCGAGGGAAGAATTTGGGTGACATTGATCTGTAGTTCTCTTTAATTTCATATGTAGGGAAGGATCCTTGAGGTGCCCAAAATCTTGGATCACATACGAGCTATGGGAGCCCTTAAAGATAATAATAGGATGACTGGAGTTAGTGGGTGAAAAGGATTAGAAAATTTGGCTAGGACGCTGAAGACTGGAGCAACACGGTGTAGAGACAACAACATCACAGGGGTTGATGGGATTTCAATAGCGTAGAGGAAGTGCTTACGCAGTGTATACTAGTAGACAATGCAGAGCTTCAAAGGGTCAGCCCAGTTTAGCAGCAGAGGGTGCTTCAGTATCGAGATGCAGCCAAACTAAGTTGTATGTCAGTTTTTTGGGTGATGTCCTTCAGTGTCTTACTTCTTAGGAACCAAGTTAGAGTGCAACAGTTAGCAATGGAAATGCTATGGGAAACATGATGCAGCATTTGAGTGGGAGTTGTAGTACATATAAGGCAATGATTTTGGCAGAGTCATAGGCAGTAGTACATAAGGTAGCAACATAGTGGATGAGGGTCAGCAGGCCAAGCATCAGAGCGTAGGATACAGATGCAATGGATCAGGGTGATGCTTCGGGATGAAGTGTTGCTAAAGCACATTCGTCGCTAAGAGGGAGTGTTGAGATTTTGGGTAGCATCACACGTGCTATCGCTTCGAAAATTTGTGGAGGGGCTAGAACACATGAGATCTCCAAGACCCAGAAATTGTTTGGAGGAATTCCACCTTGTGTGAAATTTATTAAAATAATTAATTATTTTAATGGAGACCCTGAGTCTAACTTAGGTAAATTAAATAATTAAATGGAATTAATTAAAACGTGTGGGTGAGAATCTTCTAAGTGACATGGATCAAGTATTTTCTAATATTAGTCATGAATAAAGTTTAGATCATGACCGTTGATTGTTCAATGAGAAAAGTATCAAAGGAAGGCTTGAGGTCAGTTGGAGAATAAACACACATAGTGGAAACACTTGAGCTAAGTCAAAATTCTGCGGCGTGGTTTGCTGAGAATTTTCAAGTGAGATTACAGTGCAGTGAGGGGAAGATTGACAGTGGTATTTCATATTCGAAGCCAAGAATACATTGGCAGAGAGGTAGATCCATACCAGAGCAGTGTAGAGACCCAACAAGGGTGACACGGTCCAATCAGGCTCATGTAGAGACAATGCAGAGCCTCACATAGACCAAAGAGGGTGACACAACTGTTGCGTAGGCCCTGCAGGGGTGACGTAGGCCCAACCAAAGCAACACACAGGTAGCGTAGAGGCTCACACAGGGCTGAAGGGCTGACGCAGAGTTAGGGAAGGCAACACTGGGGTTCTAGTGGGCTAGAAAGGGCTTGTTTTCAACAGATCTAGAAGGTGTGAAGTAGCTACACTGAAGGGTGATGTAGTGACTGCGTAGGCACCTGCGGGGTTCTTCATCCTCAATTGAATCAACCATATTTTCTGTCTTCGAGAGATATAGGTACATCTGCCGATATTTTCTCTGTTTGGGCAGAACATGTTTGGTGCCCTTGAATGTATTCATAATTCTACATAATAATAAAACTCTCTAAGAGATGTTGCACTGGTTTTCCCAAATTGGGTTTTTCCGGGGACAGTTGTCTGAAAATATTGTGTGTCCTTTGTCATGTGTGCTTATTTCTTCAGTACATGATCTATATGTGTAGATATGCAATGTGTTTACTTCGTCGTTTTTTGAATATTTCTGAAAATAACTTGTAAATGTAAAAACACAAGTAGGAGAAGTAAACCAGATTTTTGTAGTAGAATTTTTTTTTAAGTAGTTTTAGGAATTTTCACAGGCATTAGGTGGTGGACCCTAGTTACCTTGATTACCTTGAGATGGCTAGTTCAGGTTACCTTTCCCCTTGTTCTATCTCTTGGGGTTGGGGGGATTGGTTGCACTCTGCTAAGCATACACTTGACCTTGAGGAGGAGTTTGCCGCTATGGTAGAGGTGGAGGAGGCATTGGATGTTGGGGAGCTAATTCCAATGGGGTTGGAGTGCTAGGCGTTGCATACCAATATTAAGGAGATGGGGGAACATTAGGATGATCATGTGAAGAAACATCTGGCCCTATAATTTGTTGATGCAGATGGGGATATGCATATGACGCGAGTGAACCTATATAAGTGTTACCATGTGAAGTATTGGGAGGGGGATAGGTGTAAGAGGAATTGATTCCCCTTAGGGTTTACCATAACTCATCAGAGGTGGAGCATATGGTGGAGGTTGAGGGTGTGATTTTGATACAACGATACTGTTTGTGGCATGAGATTCCCCCGGTGCATTAGCAGCACCGAGCCTAGGTAGATCGGGAAGGATGATATAAACATATCGTGACTGTGCATAGATCAGGTCATATTTCAAAGATACTTGGTGCACTTCTTCCTCATATTGTGAGAATTGGGATGTGACATCTTTACCTATGGGGTCCAAAATATATCTAAGGAACTAATCCATATAAACATAGTCTTCAAATTCATGGGCCCTACACATGGTTCTCCTTCAGCACCATTATTGAACATGGTTTCTGACGCACTTCAGCTTTGGACCGTGGGATGTTGAAGAATTATAAGATCCCTAATAAGTCAACTTCTATGTCTCAATGTAAGTGATGGATGGGTGTTATTGGAAGCCTATCCCACTGATACTACACCTAACTACATAGATTTTTTGGCCTTGGTGCCCAAGTGGGCTTAATTTATGTGTGTTAGATTATTACTATGTGACTTGTTTCAAGTCTTGGCTTGGCGGTGTTAACCAAGCCCACGTTCGCTTAAGGTGTGCAAGTGTGTTCAATGTATGAGTTAACTGAGCATGTTTTATGATGCCATGTGCTGCTGAAATAAAGTGTTGAAAAATATGTAAATAATGTTGTAAATGGACAATAAAATAAACAACCAATCCAAGAGAACAAACCCCACCCAAAAAGGCTATCAAACAACTAAAAATAGGTGGAAAACAAGATACTCAAAGACACAAAAATGGCCTAAAAGGTATAATTTCAAAGGGAATGTGATCTAAAGGCATTAATCTATTGTAAATGGTGCAGAAAAACAACAAAAATCAGAGGTGAAAAATATTTTAAAGTCTAGGAAATAAGCTCTAAAACTTAGGATACACAAGGGGATCCTAAGGGGGAAAGAAAACACTAAACTCTAAAGGGAGTAAAATTATGAAGAAACCTGTCCTAGAGGGTTGTATAACAGTGGATCAGATCTTGAAAATCAATGGATGAAAATGTTGTACCCTAGACTCCTCAACTCAAAAAATCTCTTCCTAAAAGGTGGAGGTGTACTCTAAACTCTAGGGTGATTTTTTCCTTCCTCAAAGAGAAAAAAACAAAATAATATAGGCCTAGGGGTGACTCTGGAAATAATAGAAACCCTGCCTAGCACACAAAGCACAATCGACAATTTTGAAAAATTATGGAATAGTGCAAAACACAGTTTCTGACCTAAATAGTGTGTTGAGTGTGTGAAACAGGCCGAAAAGTGTGTTCTATAATGTGGTCAATAAGGGGTTGAAAAGTGCATTTTTCTCCTAGGACTCTTGGTCGGAAGATATCACCCAAATTGTGCCATCTCCTACTCGGCTAGTACCTGTGACTTTTGAAAAGATCCAGAAAACCAACAGAATCTAAATTTTTTCCAGAAAAAAGAAGGAGATCTGAAAATAGAAATTAAGAGGATAAAAATAGCTGAAGAAAATACTGAAAACCACTGAAACGACAATCGCCAAGGATCTAAATTACCACACCAGCAGAGTCACCATTTTAGTGTAAAAATTTCAGGAATGTGTACCAAAAACACTTCACTTAAGTCACCGGTGAGAAGTGACCCTAATAACAATACGCTTCAAATCTGCAATGAAAAAACAAGAAAAAAATGCATCAAAAAGTTTGAATGCGATCCAAAACATAAAATAGCAAGAAATAACTAATGCAATAAACCAATAGAAGAAGAATTTGAATAAATAATATTTTTATTAGAAAACACCTGGTGATTGAGATATACAACAAGGGTTTTCAAATCCCCCTTGTGGGATGGGTCCTTTGATGTCCTTGTGCTTCAACGATCTTTTCTCCCTCTCAATGTGTGAAAAACTCAAAACAGAAAATGGAACTCAAGTGCGAGAAGACGAGATGATGATGATAGTGACCATGGTGAAGAATGAATGGAAAACCCTCTTATTTATAACAAAGTATTGGGTTAATACCGAAAATGAGAAATAATAAAATATTATTGACCAAATCAAGATCTAAGCATCATGAATACTTTATTATATTTTCTGGAGAGGGAAAATATATCCAAAACGGTCAAATTCTTTATTTAGAAGTAATTAACACATAAAATGATTTATTAATCACTTCATGAGGATTAATAAAGGTGTGAAATTGAAATAATTAATAAATAATGGTTTAATAATTATTCCAAAAATATAATTAAGGAATAATAAATAAATAGTGATTTATTTAATTATTCCTAGGTGATTTAGTCAAATCCGACAAGGAATAATTATCAAATAATGATTTAATAATTATTCCTAGAGAAAATTAATTAAATAATGATTTATTTAATTATTCTCATGGGGTTTCTTAATTTTAATTAGAAATAATTTAATAAAAATGGTTTATTAAATTATTTCCTATAGTAAAAGTGATTTTACTATGGTAAAATTAATCCTACATGGTGTATTTCGATCCACCTAGTTAGAAATGGCTAGGTGATCATTTTATAGGTGATAACAAAGTCAATCCAAAAAACTCAATCAAATTGAAATAGAATTTTCTAGAATGTAAACAAACCCAAAAAAGTATAGTAATAAAATTTTTTTGGACCTAGTAGATGAAAACCATAATTTTTCAAAATTTCAGATACTTGTGCAGGTAACCAGTTAAGTTCCGTGTACAGATGCACTATTGCTAAAGTAAAAATGCGCAAAATAGACAAACTTAAGAAAAATAATAAACAAAGCCAAAAATCCATAAATTTAAACTTTCAAGGTTGAAAACACAATCAAACAAGGCTAGAGAAAGTGATCAAAGGTCACAAGAGGACATAATGAAGAACAAATTGTTCCTGAGTAGAGTCGTCAATTTGTTATGGTGGAAAAATCATTCTTGCAGACAAGAACGATCTCCCTAGATTCAATACAAATCAAGAAACAAACGGATAAGTAACTTCTAATTTTCCTTAATTTATAACTGAAATGTGCAAGAGCCTCTTACCTTTCTATGAAATGCTTGTGGATGTCCTTTCGATGCTTTCAAAATCATTGCCTTTCTACTTAAAGAGAAGATCAACATAAATAGAAAGAAACAAGGCATAAAATCATAACATAGATAAAGAGTGAAACATAAGATGAATGGAAATTGCAACATAGCATATATCAAAATGTTAATCGAGTATTCATTTATAAACCGTACAAAATATCAAGGAACTTTGAAAATAACATCATAACAAGTGAAAATAGGAAAGAAACAGTTGCTTGTATTAATATATAATAAGAAGGAGAAATACAAACTTAACCTTGATGATGTAAGCCTCCTCCCAATTGTCTCCAATCCTCCCCTTAGGTGAAAAGATTCCATCCCTAATTCGACAACATAAATTTACATTAAGAATTCCTCCCCACCCCTCTAGTCTATGTTGAATTTATAGTCCAAGAGGAGGAGGTTTGAGATCCTCTTCTCAATGGATGAGATTCATAAAGAGAGGGATTAGGGTTCCACAAAGAGAGGGAGTTTGATTCATGCACTAAGAGGTGAGGCCCAAACATGTAGGGGTTGAAGGCCTTTTGTTTAAGAAATATTCCTCCAACAAAGATTCTATAATTTTATTTTTATTTTTGCGCCCGTTAAGTTATTTGCGTGGTTTTCAGTGGAAGACAGAGCACAAAATTGTTCAGGCTACAATGGTCAAAATTACGCTTGCATAGGCAATGGCTAGGGAAAATGCACAAGTGCTTAAAAATATATTTTTGAGCAATGGAATCCAGGATTATTGTTATCTTTAGGATTGTTTTTCTTCCAACATTGTATGGGAATGCTTGGAACACTTCATCGGATAGTGAGCGATCTAGATTGGTGGTCATTTTCCTATCAATGAAAAATGGTGTATAACAGAAGAAAAAAAAATCCTTTACTTAGAAAGAATCACACCTAAGACAAATATGAATTATATTTTCTAAGTCTCCCCCTTAATGACTACTTGTCTCGATCTCAGTCAACAAACTCTAGTTGTGGTCCAAATTAGTGTTTACAAATATGATTAAAAAATATTTTTGCATCCATATAAATGAACAAACATCCACTAGAATGCATGGGTACCCAACTGTTATAACCACCCGTCTACTAAGATTCCCTTCATGTATATGGTATAGCCAACCATTATTCCTGCAAGTCCCCCACGTCATTATCAAACTAGGTTTTCTTGGATTACATGTAACCATGCTCTGGGTTTTATCGACTTACCCTAAACCATGCTCATCATTTTTTCGGCTAACCCTCAACCACGCTAAAGGAATCTTTGTCTACTTCACTTTCACAAGTGGTTTCTAGCTTACCACAAACCTACACTTACAAAGTGGTTTGAATATTACCATGAAATTCATGGGGTTACACATGTCTTATTAGGCCTACATCTATTAGAGAAATTTTGAAGTCTAAAATGGGCCTCCTAAGGAATATTATAAAATAATATTGGAAATAATAAAACAAGATTAGATTACATCATCAAATTTCAGAGGGAAAACGAAAAAACTATTTTTTCAACTCGTATTTTCAACTCATTTCCCTATGGTTTTACTCAAATGTCAAGGAGGAGTACTTGTTGGATGAAAAATTTAATTCTTCATCCAAGGAGTACCCATGTTGCATATTTTCAATAGACCCTACTACATGAAAAATGATAACTTAATGAAAAAAATGTGATTGCAATCATGTTTTTCATGTATTTATCTTTTTTCATGTAGCAAGGTCCATTGAAAGTATGCAACATGAGTACTCCTTAGATAAGGAATTAAGTTCTGCATCCAACTAATGCTCTTGATTGAAATTTTTGTAAAAACATAGGGAGATAAGGTGAAAATACAAGTTGAAAAGGTTATTTTTTTTACTTTTTTACGAAAAAAATGGTGAATCATCCCCCATGTTTGACATCTTCATCTCGAATCCTATTGGTTCTTATAAAGTTGATTTTGGTTGTACATTTTTGTTTTAAGGCCCATTATAGACCTCAAAATTTCTCTAATGATAACTAACTTGGGTACATACTATTACAAACTTTTCAATGACCACTACAAAACATCATAGACTTGCTTACAAAAAACATGTGTGACTCACAGATTGTCATAAGTCTGTTAATATTCTACACACACAATTTTACCTTTGTTGTCCATCCTTATCCAACATTTCCCATTGCTGCCACAATAAATACTCTTTGCTTCTAAAAGCATTGCCTTTTCCACAACCTTTGTCACCTACTATCCTTGTACCAAATTCTAAATACCTCTTTGTTGTATCGTGGACATCTTTGTCCTGATCTTTGGGTCTCCATACTTTCGCGCCATTTGATAAAGTTGTGAATTCTAACAAAAAAACTTCATATTGAGGTTGTGAATCTCAATATTCTTATATATTTTAAACTCCAAGACACTTCACCATAGAAAACTAACCACCTGCATTTTTAGTAAAGACACTTACATCTCAATAGAAAAAAATGGAGCATAATGAAGCTATAAAAAAAAACATGATACAACATTACTTTACTTAGAAATTTGTAATATATGTGACCAAATTTGGCAACATTTTCATATAATTTTTGCAGTGTTTTCATATAATATAGAGTGAGAATTTGATCCTTCCTCTCTATTGCCACACACCAGTGCTTCTATTACCAAATACCTCTTCATCATTATTGTGTAGGTAATTCCTCTCTATAGATAGAGACGATCCCTTTAGCCATAGAGTGGGTCTAGCAACAAGGGAAAAAGCTAATGTGTAGGTTCCTAGTTAACGAATGAAATAGGTTGGGATAGATTGTCCTACCTGGAATCCAACGCGATTGTCGCAACTATAGTAGTAGCAGCCTGTTGATCTCTGCTTCGACAGGTTGCAGTCCTTCAATAGTGGTACTCGGATTCCTACACAAGGATCAAAGGACAAGAGAAGCATACAAGACAATAATTTCATTCATAACTAGCTAATCATTCAAGGAAGATTAAAAATATTGCATGAAATAAACTATATCAACACAAGATGGGAACTAGACAATAGTCATGTATATATAAATAGAAGAAAGAGATTACAACCGGAGCCTTGATGTCACAGCCTCCTTCAGCGGGTTCAGTCAAAGCACGTCTCGAAGGTTCGTTGGGGAATTGGGATGAGGCGAGGACATAAGCCTAAAATCTCTCTCGACAAAGGTATCTTTCTCTGCTCTATCTCACAAGCTAAAACATTCAGCAATTCCTCTTTAGCTATTCAATTGTTCAACTAGTGGATCAATAGGAGATAGGTTTATTTACAGAGGGAGGGGAGGAGGTTGGAATCCATAAAATGATGGAAGGGAGGCCTAATCCTTTGGGAGGTTCCCCCAAAAGGTGGAAACAAGAGGCCAAAGGAGGGTGTTCGTGGTTATTCAGTCGAATCACCCAGGCTGTTCATGGTTAGCATGGAAACTTTGCCTATATATTTAAAAAACATTCCAAAACCAGCTTGGCGCAGGTAGCTCACTGGGACAGAGTGCCAATGGGCACAGGGCCCAGTGTTAATTTTCCTCATTGGCGCGAGGGTATAGCGGTCTACCAATGCCAACCCAAAAACATGTGTTTTTGATGGTCTGCTTAAGAAATTGTCAACAGAAGGAATGATGTCCTCATGGCAAGGGATGCAATGATGGTCTTTGTAAGGCATGACACTTCTCCTTAGTCACAAAAATGGTCCTCCAATGTGTGGGATGGAGATTGTAGGGAAGGTGACAAAATGCTGTGTAACAGATGCCCCCTAAAGCATGAGGTCCGAGGGAGAGGGAAGGGTGAAATTCTTTACGAGAACACGTCTGAACAAAACACCATTGTTGGAAGACCTGCATTTACAAATACAAATGATATCTCTGATACATGAATATGTGGTATGGGCACATCCATCCATAATAGAGTACATATATAAAATGATATCCAAGGTATAGACATAGCCATCCAGCAGTAAGGATCAATAAATATACTCAAGTATGGTCGTAGCCATCCAATCAAAAGAGTCATGCATATAGTCATGATAAACCAAAATATCCCGTAGCCTCGATCTTATTAGACAAAACCCAAGGTCTTGTGGTCCATCTTGAACCAAACAAGTACAAAGTCAAGCATGCGAATATGTGAGCTGAAGTCGAACATGCAATAAAGTCACCTGATTACCAGCTAATGATGAAAACTGTTAACAGGCACGAGAGAAACAACCAATAATGACAATGGCTCTTAAGTTACAACAGGTACAATCCACGAAATGTGAATAGTGATCTCACGTCGAACACTCGCAAAGTCACTCGATCGAAGGCCAATGATGTGGACCTGTCATCGAATGCGAAGAACCTGCCATTAAGGCATGCAAGCTCCAAGATACCGGAAGGGAGTCTCTAGGTCAAATTCTTGGATAATGAGCCAAAGTCAATAGGAAGTGACCCGGTCAAAGGAGGGCCATAATGTTTCCCACATCATCGACATGAGATAGAGGAAAATGATGATAGTGAATTAGGACTAAACAGAGGAACAAAGGGAGGTTGAAAAACTGCAAAGGTAAAATTCTCTTGAACATATCAGCGACACAACTCCATATTTGGCAGTATTTGACATCAAAGGATTTGAGGTCATGATGACGTGGCAAAGAGAAAATGAGAGGTCAAAACGGATTACCCAAACCCATGGAGGAAAAAATGACAAAATGATATGTCCCCAACCTGACACGAATGCATATGAGTGTAATGCTCAAGAGAGACATACTGCCGACAAAAATAAGACCTGGTTCCATTTCCCCCCACCATTTCTGGCGAGTACCCCAATTATTTTTGAAAAACAAGCTTGAATGGGATAGCATATGCTTGTCATGTAAGTTTGTGCTTCGGACAAATCCATCCTAGTACATTTTACGAGCCCTAGGAAGGAGGAACTCGGTCACGTCATGGTGACGATTCTGATGTCATCAGGGTTTAAAGAGTTTGAAAAAGGAAGAAATCGACATATTTTCATGTTTAGAGAGTTTGAAAAGAAGTGGAAAAGAAAAATCCAGCAGGTCCCTTTTTGTAGGTAGTCTCAAAGATCCGAAAAGGTATAAAACTATGTCTGAGAGAACCTCTTAGTTGCGATAGGCTAAGGTATTCATTTTTCGTAAATAATATATCCAAGAATGAAAAAGGGGTAAACGTATACTGGGTAGATGACATTTTATATCCTTTAACGAGTTCAAAATGACAAGAGTCTCGACAATCTTTTCAATTTTCGAGAGTCAGAAAAGAGTTGAAAGTTGACTCCTCTTGGAGGAACGAGTGGTGTAAAGGGTAGAAACTGGTTCTAGTGATGGAAGAACTGCTCAGAACAAGTAAACGTCAAGAGGATGGCTAACAAGACCACTCATTGTAGTTGTAATATTCCAAATTTAGCATGCAGCTAATTGGAAAGGGATAGTCATAAGAGATGGATTTCACACCCTCATGTGTGAAAGAGGACATTTTGCATGTAGACAAGGTCAAGTTTGACCAAGTCAACAACGCTGGGATAGGAGGTGGAGATCACTTTGAGAGACAACGCAATATGAATGGGAGGAAGATTCCTTGGTGGAGGAAACCCTAATGAGTGGGACCCATGGTGATAGGGCTTTCACTTGTTTAAAATGAGGGCAAGGCAACCATTGTTATTCATGATATGGATTATTGATTTTATGGTCTGATTAGACTCTTGTGCATTCTCTTGTTGTTTAGCAGAGTTGCTGTGCTGCTTAGCACAAGGCATTCCTGGTTAGGAATTCCTTCTCCTTTAAAGAGAGGCCTCTTGAGGGAGATTTCTCTTCATTTCTCCACATTCAAGCTTTAGGCCAAGCATCCTCCTTGAGCTATAGTGCAGTTTCTATTTAGAGCTGGGTTGTGTTGCAGGGTGTTGCAGTGGAGGTTACTCAACACCACTTCCGGAGCTTATTTTTCAGAGGAGGAAGCATTCTTTCCTTTGGAGAATCAGTGAGGAAGCATATGGGCTGATTTCACCATCTTTGGCATCAAGCCAACCATTTTCCATCATCTACAACGCAGTCCCTCTCCTTGACTGTGTTATTTTCAGTGTGCATCTGTAGTGAGGGTTACAATGTTTGTTTGGAGGGTGAGATCTTCAGTGTTAGGATCAGACTTTCACTTGGAAGATCCATTGGAGGAGGTTTGTTCATCTTGTGCATCATCTTCATCCATATCCATCCAGTTCTTGAGTTGCAACTGCTACTCAGTCTTAGGACCGAAACTTCGACATTTTTGCCATTTTGTACATTTCAGGAAATCCTTTCCGGATTGTCTTGAAATTCAGTTTGGGAGTCTAGATCTTCACTCCCAACATTTTTTGGGCCCTGTATTTGTATATTTGTGTATTGACACTTCCCAGTAGCAGTTCCTCTAATAAAACTACAGTGTTATAGCCTTGGGCATTTTCAAGTGTAGAAGTGATCTTCATTTTTCCATGTACATGTTTCTTGAGGCTTGTATTGCCTAGTTTGAGTGATTGTTTCCTCAAGACATTGTATTCATTTGCTGCTATGATATTAATATGATGGATGTTTGGATATTCTTACATCCTATGTGTTGATGTATCACTGCTATTTCATTATTGTGTTCATGTGTTGTTTTATCTCCAATTTTGGAATATCTTAAGATATTCCCATTATTGTAGATTTTCCCTATTTTGGGATATTACAGTGGTATCAGAGCATAATCTTGGCTCAAACTGTGAGTTTCAGACATGATGCTATCAAGAGAAGAGAAGATGAATAGAAATAATAATCCATTCTTTGGACGAAAGAAGGAGGAGATGCTCTCAAAGCTTCTTCCTAAATCTATACAGAGCATTCAAGGAGATCTCAAGAAAATAAGAGGGGAGATGTGTATAGAATATCCAAGAGGGTTTGAACCTTCAAACTCTAGATTTTACTATGATGAGTGTGAGCATGCAGCCACACATCATGATGCACAATGCAGTCATATGCCCAGATTTTCCATGAGAGATATGGGAGAAGAAGGAATGACTAGGAGGGAAACTCTTAGTGATTTTCTGCACGAGTATGAATCTCAAACTCAGAATTTTAGAGATCATGTTACTTTTCCAGAGTTTTTCATGATCAAGGTGAAGAGAAGCAACCAACATGATAGGGATAGATTCCTTCTATCTAATTTTGATGGTTCACCTACATGTTCATCCAGAGCTTGGGTGGAGGAGCTAGACTCCTATTTGCAGCAACATCACATTTATGAAGATGAGGCCATCAAAGTTGCAGTGCTGCATTTTGGAGGTAAGGCCTATGCATGGTGGATATTTGATTCTTTTTCTTTTAAGAATGCAAATACTTATTATTATGTTAGGTTCACTAGGACATTAGTGGAAATATTTTATGAAAAAATTTCTGAAACAAATGTTGTGGAACCAAACAAACCTAAGAAAACAAAAACTTTGCATGTGATGGAGGAAACTACAAACTTAGATCCACTTCAGAAATCAATGAAGGAGGCTGACATATTGCATCATACCTTGCTAGAGGCAAGGCCTCTATCTCATATTCCTGAATAAGAGGGCATGGAGATCCCTCTTTCAAAAGAGGATCCAATTCTTGGAGAGTTTCCCATACATATTGATGAGGATGAGGGCAACAACGCTGTCATGTCTAGAGTATATCTAGCACCTCATGCAAAGGAAGAGGGAGATATTACTCCAAATAAAGGGATTCTTGTATCATTGCAAGAAATTCCCCAGGATCTCACATGTGGAGATCAAGGCACAACTCATGATTCACATGTGCCATTGAAGATAGGGTGTGAACCTATGGAGATACAAGGAGGAGATGGGGAGGATGACCAACATCATGTGATGAGGAGCACACACCCATATCTATTTCATGAGGTTTATGCACCTAAGAGGAGACTGGATTGCGCAGTGAGGGCAAGGACAATTATGTCCATTCATATATGCAGTCTACTCTTGATGATGATGTCTCATTGCATGGAGACATTCCACCAAGGAGACCACCATATTAGAAGATGGTGAGAGATGCTTCACATTTTGAGGCACCACTCATCGATTCCAGAAGAGTGTATACCTTTGGATAGCTTGATATAGCGCTGAGAGTCTTGGGTGGACTCAAGGAGGAGAGAGGCATTCTCTCAACATCATCTTTACCCACTCTCATTTCAGATTCTGCGCTATGGCAGAAGCATCATGGGAAGGATAACAGCCTTCCAACTTGCATATTTGGCATGGGAGATGTCAAAGAGAAGGATGACCATATGACAGATGTTCTTCATGATAGATCATCAGCACCGCCACTATGGAGGATAGATCCCTATTTGAATTCCCAACTATTGGTGGAGTATTCCAAGGATATTTCTACTTGTATGATATTGGTTGACTAGCTGCATGAGGAGGGATATTCAGTCAGAGATGGGGTCATCTACTACCATGGTAGGATCTTCTTATCTGGAGCTTCCAAGCTCAAGGAGAAGTTGCTACAAAGAGCTCACGAAGGTTTCCTTTTCAGCCACACTTATTCTATGAGGGCATACCACACCATCATGGAGGGGTATTTTTGGAAAGGCTTTGAGTAGGATATGTATCAACATATGAGGAGATTCATGGATCATGTGGAGATGGAGGAGATACATAAATCTTTGGAAGAGTTAGCACAACCACCTCTTTTCTCTTTGAGGATGAGAGGAGACTCATCTATGAGCCACTCCATTTTCATGAGCAAGACATATGGTAATGCTATTGTTTGTTTTCATAATGACTTTTATAATGTATATATGCATCCCTTAACCATATATGTGTAGGAATTTGCTCAAAGGAGGAGCATTCTTCCTTCTAGATCTCATGATCTACTTAAGGCCATAAGTAGTATTGGTGATGGTCACTCCCTAGGAGGACTTGGGGAGGCTCTATCTTTTGCAAAGCATGCTCACTTTGCACCATACACCATACACTTTCTCCAAACTCATGAGTAGATCGGGGCAACAAGCAAGTGGTGGGGAGGCCACCCATAATTTCATTTTTTATTGCAGTTGAGAGTAAAACTGTGTTGGCTACATTTGAGGGACCATTGTCCTTATCCCTTGCTTCATATGGCAGCTAGCATGATTCTCATTATAGTTCCTTATGTTGTTGTTGTTCTTATTTTTATTGGGAGCATGATTGGGGGAGTGGCACATTGATTGGATGTGTCCCTTGGGGGAGAGATTTCCCACATTGTTTGCATTTCATGTTCTAATGGGAGCATGAGAGGTGATATGGCCACCACAACAAAACACTGGTTTCTTTATGAGGTGAACCATGAGATTGATTGGATTCCATATGCTGGTGATTTCCAACTCATCACATATGAGATGGTTTGGGCCAACATGATTCATAACGTTGGAGAGAAGGTCCTTGAGGATCTAGTCTTCTTCTTGCCACTTGAGGGAAACATTATTGCAGCCTAGGATCAAAAAACACTCCACACTTATCATAAGTGGAGAGGAGGACAACGTGGGGTAGGCTATTTTGTCTACCATGATCAGATTTTCAGCCCACCTACATTAACGGAGCTCAAGGTGGAGGATGATTTGCATGAGTTACCATTTTGGAGGGTGGCTCATTTTGTATGGATGATAGCTTGGGGATGGGAGATTCATATAGGGATGGTAGATCCCAATGTATATCAGAACTCATGCCTCAAGAAGGCCTTTAGATAGCCCATTGTTTTCTCTATGGATTTTTTACACGATGATAGCTATTTGGGATGCACACCAAAAGCTAGCTTGCATACTTGGGAGGGACAACTTGGAGATATATTGATGAGACAACATCTTGATCCTTGGAGGATTTTATCATATGAGGATGCTATAGGGGAAGAATAGGAAGCTTCTCAATTCTATCCTTGCAGTTTCTTGAGGACAAGCAACATTTGGGAGGGGAGGATTGTAATATTCCAAATTTAGCATGCAGCTATTTGGAATATTGATTTTTTGTTTTTATCACCTAGCAGCTGAATAAATGGGTAAGGAAGCCCATGCATATTAAAAATATGAATAAAATCCCTCATAATGTGAAAGGGGATAGTCTTAAGAGCTGGATTTCACACCCTCATGTGTGAAAGAGGACATTTTGCACGTAGACAAGGTCAAGTTTGACCAAGTCAACAACGTTGGGATAGGAGGTGGAGATCTCTTTGAGAGACAGCACAGTATGAATGGGAGGAAGATTCCTTGGTGGAGGAAACCCTAATGAGTGGGACCCATGGTGAGAGGGCTTTCACTTGTTTAGAAGGAGGGAAAGGCAACCATTGTTATTCATGATATGGATTATTGATTTTCTGGTCCGATTAGACTCTTGTGCATTCTCTTGGTGTTTAGCAGAGTTGTTGTGCTGCTTAGCACAAGGCATTGCTAGTTAGGAATTCATTCTCCTTTCAAGAGAGGCCTCTTGAGAGAGCTTGATCTTCATTTTTCCACATTCAGGCTCTAGGCCAAGCATCCTCCTTCAGCTACATCGTAGTTTTTGTTTAGAGTTGGGTTGTGTTGCAGGGTGTTGCAGTGGTGGTTACTCAACACCACTTCCAGAGCTTATTTTTTAGATGAGGAAGCCTTCTTTCCTTCAGAGGATCAGTGAGGAAGCATATAGGCTGATTTCACCATCTTTGGCATCAGGCCAACCATTTTCCAACATCTACAGCACAGTCCCTCTCCTTGATTGTGCTATTTTCAGTGTGCATCTGCAGTGAGGGTTACAATGTTTGTTTGGAGGGTGAGATCTTCAGTGTTAGGATCAGCCTTTCACTTGGAAGATCCAGTGGAGGAGGTTTGTTCAGATTGTGCATCATATTCAACCATCTCCATCCATCTCTTGAGTTGTAGCTGTTACTCAGTCTTAGGACTGCAACTCCAACATTTTTTCCATTTTGTACATTTCAGGAAATCCTTTCTGGATTGCCTTGAAATTCAGTTTGGGAGTCTAGATATTCACTCCCAACATTTTTTGGGCCCTGTATTTGTATATTTTTGTATTGAAACTTCCCAGCAGTAGTTCCTCTAATAAAACTGCGTTGTTATAGCCTTGGGAATCTTGTGTGGAGCAGTGATCTTCATTTTTCGATGTACATGTTTCTTGAGGCTTGTATTGCCTAGCTTGAGTGATTGTTTCCTCAAGACATTGTATGCAGTTGCTACTATGATCTTAATATTATGGCTATTTTGATCTTCTTACATCCTATGTGTTGATGTATCACTGCTATTTCATTATTATGTTCATGTGTTGTTGTATCTCCAATTTTGGAATATCTTAAGATATTCCCATTATTGTAGATTTTCCCTATTTTGGGATATTACAACAGTGGTTCCTCAGGAACAAGTAAAACAATCAAGTGAAGGCATATGATTAGCCAAGAAAATGGTGATGATGGAAGGAGAAAACCAAGGCTCATCTGGAAAAACAGGCTGATAAAATGGCAATCATGAGAGGTGAAATAAGAATGGTTTCATTTTTACACAAGCTTGAAACCATGAAACTCTGCTTAAAGGTGGTTCATTTTTACACAAGCTTGAAACTGAAACATACTATGCTTGAGATTGCTTTCATTTTTACACAAGCTTGAAACAAAGATAAAATATTCTTGAAAAGGTTTGCATGCCCCCAGCATGGTGACCCAATTCGAGGTACATGCCCCCCAAGCTTCAGTCCATATGAAAGGTAGATGGAGTGAAGGTTCAAATTACGAGATCAAGAGAAAGACTCGACTGGGATTTTACGAGATTGTATCAAAGACTCGAATTGAACATGAACATGTTTCATTGTTTTAACGAGGTTGACACATTAAAATAATTATCCTTGTGAGATAATTCATTTTTTAACGAGGTTGAAATAGAAGACGAACTATCCTCATGACCTATTGTTTCATTTTTTAGGGAAATTGACACAAGAAAAGGAACTATGCTCCGCATGACAACTCATCATGAAAAATAAGAGGTCATGGCTTCCAAGAGGTTCACATCTAATGGGAGAAAAACATCTCAGAAATCAGAATCCAATGACCCCAGAACACGACGCACAATGACACTATCACTGAATGCGGGCACGGGACACGTAGCCACCTAATTAACCTGCGGCGGGGAAGAGACAACCAGTGGATAAAGACTAGGAAGGGACAATGGCGGGTCAGCTACCACATCAGGACCAAATAATGAAATCTGATCAATGGTCATGATCTGACCTTTGTGCGGAAAACAAATCACACGAAAGAGGGAAGAGACAAGCGCACCCATGGCATAAGCATAGTCGTGCCCCAAGAGTGAATTGAAATCCAAGGGGCATGGGAAAAACATCATGTCCATATTGACGATTTTCTCTCCCAAAGTAACAGGAAACTTCGGAAAGATCCCTAATGGTTGGCTGGTTTTTCTGTTACATGCCAACATATTATGTTTAATAGGCACAAGCAGTGGAGAACCAAAAGCTTGCCAAGTAGTTGAAGAAAGAATACTAAAAAATGTGCCTTCATCTATAATCGTGTTAGGTATGACCATATCGAAGATCTGTACCGGAATCTCAAAAGGCACATAAGAAGGAAGGCGGTATCCTACAAATCGAATCCAATCAAAGGAAGCAACCAAAATACTTGGAGGGGGTACCATCAAACATATATGGTCATCCCCTGGTGTTACCGGAGCAAGAGGAGAAACTTCCTGGACCACCGATGTGGGAGTAGAAAGAGAAAATTCTTGAGTCACAGGGACCGGAGGATCTTTCTCCAAGTCCAAGGAATCTGAAGAAACAAGAAGAACGTGAGGGGGATGAGACCCATTCTTGACGGAAAAAACCTGATGAACCATAGGTGGGATCAAGTCGAACGATTCCTCGACTAATGGTTGGTTGGGAATGGATTCGTGAATTTAAATTTACAAGGGAACGGGATAGACCAAGGATGACTCTTGACCGATCATTGAATCAACTAGTGGAGGACTCAAAGAAATTTTTTGGTAACCAACTGGAAGGGAGGGTGCAGAAACAGTAGGGTTGTCCAACACTCTCCTGGATTCATCCATGTACAGACAAAGGTGAATGGGATGATGCCCTTCACACAACTTATAGGGATTCATGATCTTACCCTGTTTCTTACAAGTCTTATCATTACTAGTCGAAGATGTGCCACCAATATGAATTTTGGAATCCAAAGGCAACGATGAATGGTCGACAAACCATAATTCGAGCACCTTTGGAATGCTAAGGCAGTCTCAAAGAAGGTGGTCACCTTTGCACAACATGCAAGGGAATTTGAATTTCCGTGGAAGGTTTGATGGTTTATCAAGAGAAGGTGGCTGAGGCACGATATCTGTAGAGTTAGCCTTTCTCTTATCTGACTTCTTCTTTTTCGTCTTCTTCTTCTTCTTCTTAGCCACCTGGTTACTAGGATCCAAACTTTCACCAGGCGAAGTAGAAGAGGAGGACGAAGAAATAGGTGAAGAAGAGGAGAGGTCCACCTTAGAATCAACATGATGTTGTCCAGGTGGAAGAGATGGTTGTACACAGGGCAGAATACTTGAGACCACAGAGGTCGATAAAAAACAGACAGGAAAACCAATAGTTAACCCAGGAAGGGAAAATGTTTCCATATAAGGAGCACCAACATTCCCAAAAGTAGGAAAAGGACCAGGATTCCCTTTGGAGGGGATTACTTGGTTGGTAAAATTCAGAAACGTTGCCATTGGAAACAACCCAAAAAAAAAATACTAAGGAAGATAACTTTAACCAGAAAAATTTCATGGGCAATTAATATTTTAAAGCACTGAAACAAAACTTTGTCATTTCATATTTTAAGAGTCGAGAAATAGGCAAAAGGTGACTCTGTCACTTTTAGGTTGAAATGAGCATGAAAGGACAAGAGCTTGATGATATTTTCACTTTTAGAGAGTCATGAAAAGACCAAAATGACTAGTCAGGTAATCTAAGCAATAGGGTGTACCAAGTTTCCGTGAACTGCCATATACACCTTGGTGATCAAATGAAAGAGAAATGACCAAGGACTTGATGTACATGCAGTTAGTCTCCTCGAATGTTGTGTTCGATGTATCACGGTTACAGGGCGGCAGAATCGACTTCCTATGGATAAAGGATTGCAACCTATGAGGGTCTCCCTTTATATACACGACAATATGGGGAGCACAAGTCCGTGCTAGTGTTGTCTAAAGATGATGGCGAATGACAACTACTAGGTTTAACGACACCGGAACATGTCACTAGCCTAGACCTCTAAAAATGTGTTAGGTTTCAATGCTTCCTTAGGTTGATTGAATAAATTTTAAATTTGATCTTAAATTATGTTTGAGTTTCAAGGCCCTACCGAATTTGATCTCGAATTCCTAAATGCACGCTATATGCAAAGAACACCATTTTACGTTCAATGAATGCTAACTAAGAGAAGGATAGAGATCTTTAACAAAATAGCAAACAATGAAATCAGAAGAAGAAGTTCACTAATGCATCTAATACAACCAAATGAGAAACAAGAAACTCTTTCCTAGTTCACTAAGAGCTAGTTATGCAAAAGAACTTTTCATTTTTGATGCTAAATTAAAGAATGAAATTTTTTTGTTTTCCAGATGAATGAAGCACACAATGCACCGTTACAATTAAAAATTAAACAAGCAGCAGTTTTGAGCACTACAAATTTAAATATCTAAAATGAATGAATCAAATGAAATACAAACATCAAATGCACTCAAAAAAATAATCCACTCTTTCAACAAGCAACATGCTTTCAAAATGACCCAAACGAGTGATCTATGCTCGAAGTGATGAGATGGAGAGTCAAATGGAAACCGAAGTGATCATTCAACAAACTAAAGACATGAAGGATCAAGAAAGACTAACACAATTGATCAGGGAATTGGATTGACAAGAATAAAAAAAGACTCGAACTCCAATCAGAAGGCTTAGTGAGCAAAAGACACCTAGAAACCCTAGGGCTATGAACTTCACCGATGAGACAATGGAAAAACAGTTGAGAAGAGCAAGCCTACAAAGCAAAAAAAATTCCAAAAGATCAATTGGAAATCAAAGAAATAACCCATAGTCAAGAACAACTAGTAAAAAAATCAGGAGGAAGTTCAAACCAAATCCTACAGGATTCGACGCGACTCTCAGGCGGTAATCTGCGCCAAACAGGGGTTGGTGCTACTACAACAAAAGCAACAAGAGAAAATTGGCGTGACTGTTCACAACAAAAACGCACCAAGCCGGAAAACTATGGTAAAAGGAAAAAACCAGTGAGCGGAGGTCAATATTGACATTCTGGAGCTAAACAGGAGGATTCCAAATAGTCTAGCAAGCTAAACAAGATAGACAAGAAATCAAACGATCGAAGTAGACTCGAAAAGGAAAATTCCCGATGAGAAACGAGATGAAAAACTCACACTGATCCCCAGTGGAGTCACCAACTTGTTGTGTAGGTAAATCCTCTCTGCAGATAGAGACGATCCCTCTAGCCCTAGAGTGGGTCTAGAAACAAGGGAACAAGATAATGTGTATGTTCCTAGCTAAGGAATGAAATAGGTTGGGATAGATTGTCCTACCTGGAGTCCAACGTGATTGTCGCAACTGTAGTAGTAGCGACCTCTTGATCTCTGCTTCGACAGGTCGCGGTCATTCAACAATGGTACTCGGATTCCTGCACAAATATCAAAAGAGAAGAGTAGCATACAAGACAATAATTGCATTCATAACTTGCTAATCAGTCAAGGAATATTAAACATATTGCATTAAATAAACCATATCAACACAAGATGGGAACCAGACAATAGTCATGTATATATAAATAGAAGAAAGAGATTACAACTAGAGCCTTGGCGTCGCAGCCTCCTTCAACGGGTTTAGTCGAAGCGTGTCTCGAAGGTTCGTCAGGGAATTGGGATGGGGTGAGGACACAAGCCTAAGCTCTCTCTCGACAAAGGTCTCTTTCTCTGCTCTATCTCACAAGCTAAAATGTTCAACAATTCCTCTTCAGCTATTCAGATTTTGAGCTAGTGGATCAATAGGAGATAGGTTTATTTATAGAGGGAGAGGAGGAGGTTGGAATCCCTACAATTATGGAAGGGAGGCCTTATCCTTTGGGAGGTTCCCCCAAAAGGTGGAAACAAGAGGCCAAAGGAGGGTGTTCGTGGTTATTCAGTCGAACCACATAGGCTGACTCACCCACGAAGATTTTAGCATGGAAACTTCGCCTCTATATTTAAAAAAACATTCGAAAAACAACTTGGCGCAGGTAGCTCACTGGGACAGAGTGCCAATGGGCGCGAGGCCCAGTGTTAATTTTCCTCATTGGCGTGAGGGCATAATGGTCTACCAGTGCCAACCCAAAAACATGTGTTTCTGATGGTCTGCTCAAGAAATTGTCAACAGAAGGAATGTTGTCCTCATGGAAAGGGGTGCAATGATGGTATTTGTAAGGCATGACACTTCTCATTAGTCACAAAAATGGTCCTCCAATGTGCGGGATGGGGATTGCAGGGACGGTGACAAAATGTTGTGTAAAAATCATTTATCTGGAACCGTGTATTAAATTATCCATTGGCACATGCAACTCCACCTCTCTGCGGAACTCATACGATGAGAATTTTTATATTTCCAATTGTCTTTGGCAGACTCCACATGAAAATGAACTTTTGAACGACTAAATAAGTGCATAAAGTGCCCAATAAGTGGGATGTTGATTAAATCGAAGCAACCATCAGAAAATTTGAGTTTTATTTTGGGCCAAATTCGAGGCTATGATGATAAATAATGGGTGTCAATGGAGAACAAGTGACCAATAGATGGAAAATGGAAATCCATGCCATGATTGAGAACTAGAAACTAGTGTCTCATACATGGGATCTATCTTAGAGGAAGACATCAATAAATTTCCATTCAAAATGCTAAAAGAAAAATCCTAATCCTCTTGGAAATTCTCAATGTGTTGATTGTTGACTTCCTATTGGTTGATGTCTCCCAAACAAATCAAGTAGCAAGAGCTCCAAGAGGATTATAAGTGGATGAAGGAGCTACATGAATGTCACATGTTGTTCCTCTAAGTATAGTAGGTGAGTATCGACCTCAACCTAGTAGCATATGAAATATATATTGATGAAGTTGCTCAAATGTCCCTAGAGTATGGTGATGTGCATATAGTTCTAGGTGTTTTCTATAATTTCTATCGAGAGTATGATAATGAATTTTGTGTTTTACAACACTCACATTAGCTTGTCTTAGGTCACCTTCACAAATGGCGGTGATCTCCTTGGAGTTCCCAACACTTTTGGATTTTGGATGTGCTAAGAGGGTCTAAATGTATATATATAGATACAATGTACATCAATTCAAAAACCCCACATGTATACAATTCCCTATGGCTCATTTTAACCTAATGCTTATTTACTTTATCCATAACAAGATCAGTCACACAAATAACATAAACTACAAACCACCATCTTGGTCTTTATGTAATGCATCCCGACTTCATTGAATTTGAATAACAATATCACAAAGCACCCCCCTAGGAAATGTTGAGGTATTCCACCATCTTTTATTACTCCATAATTGACTCCATATTGCACTTCAATTACACCATATTTTCTCTCATTATTCGAACACTCAAAAGATGGGAGCCTTTCGGCTATATCAAGAAACTTTATCCAATATTTTCCTAAGTTGCAAGACTGAGATGGATAAATAATTAACCCAAATAACCATAAAACTCACAACAAACTATTCTACTTTGTTGGACACTATGCTCTCCCATGAGGGAGTAGGCCCAAAATAACTTTGATACCACCTTAAATTCACTGATCACATTCAATATTAATCAAATAATGTTACATATAAGTACATGTATTGTTATTTAAAGTGAGGAAACTAACTTGGGCACAAATCACTTGGTTGAGAGAATATCTCAACCACACACCAATATAGGAAACATCTAGATCTAACCAACTCCTAAAGAATAGGAACAAAATCCTTTACTTATAAAGCATCACACCTAAGAAAAGTAGGAATTATATTTTCTAAGTTTTTCATTGAAACATGTCAAGTTGTCTTAGGTTAAGATTTTAAAAGAGCTATAATTTTAGAATTTAAAAAGAAAATTACTGTTGGTATAATGAGTCTTTGATTTAGTATTGATTTTTAAAGTTTTTTTTAGCCATGATATTTGGTTTTAATTCCATGCCTAAAAAATGTTGAATTTTAAAGGTTTTTTTTTCAGAGTTCTCATCTTTATCTTTAATTCCATGGTTGAAAAGTGTTGTAATTTTTATGTTTTTTGGATATGTGATATTTTATAATTAACACTATCGTCGAAAAAAATTGGAATTTTAAGCTTTTTTGGAGTCATAATATTTTTTAAAAATGTTATCGCTAAAAAAGGTTGGAATTTTAACCCAAAAAAAGCGTTGGTGCAACATCAACACATTTTGATTTTGGGGTGCTTTTTCATGTTTATTGCACAAAGTTTTTAGTTTTTAATGCCATAAAAAAGGTGAAATTTTAAGTCGGAAGAAGAAGAATAAGAAAAATAAAAAGGTATTGATGCAAGATCAACACTTTTCATTTTCGAGGTGTTTTTTCATATTTTTTTTGGCTTTTAATGTCATTTATAAAATAATTTTGGAATGTTAACAACAACAACAACAAAAATTGTTGATGCATCATCAACATTTTTGTTTTCAAGGTTTTTTTCATGTTTTTTGCACAAAAATAGGGTTTTTTTGGGCTAGAGTTCTCGTTACAGTTCTTGTTATTTTGGTAACATTTTTCATGACATTAATAATCATAGAAGAATATTATGTAAAAATTAAATTCTAATATCAATAGTATGCAATCGATAAAACCAAAATTCATTGACTCATCACATGCATGTGCATCCAAGTGGCCTCCCACCACACTCAAATAGTCATTAGCAACATGTGCTGACAAAATTAGTCATTAACATATTTACACATGCTAGAAGATTATTATCAAAATCATCATCATCATTACAGATAACATCAAATAAGTTCCTCACAACCAAGTATATCACAATCATCATCACATAAAATAATAATAATGATAGTAAAATAACAAGATCATTTACCTAATGTCCTCAAAGAATAATGTATATGCCATAAGACTGTGTCAAGGTTTAGATAATGTAAAAGCTAGTTCAACTAGAACACATAACTAGATACACTATTGGAAATACTGAGAGGGGGGTGAATCAATATGTAACTTCAATTAGTCAATTTTGAAATTATAGAGCATTAAATATCATAAACATGAGATCAAATCATAAATCCACATCACATCACATGAATAGTAAGTACATAAGAAATTTTTAGGTGGAAACCCTTCCTGGAGAAAAATAATTGAACGCTTTCTAATATAAATGATGAGTACAAAAATTTATCAGCTCCAACTGAAGGGAAGACCCAACTCCCTAATACTCAATTAGAAAATCATTATGTTTTATCAAGAAGCTCCAACTCCCTTAAAGTGTGCCCCAACCCCCTAGTTTTACTAGCTCCAATTTTCCCTAGCACAACCATGCCACCCTGAAATAAAAGATAGAAGAATAAAATGTGTAAACCTTTACTATTTTCTATGTCAATACATTGCTCATATCATAGATAATATGCAATGGTTCTCAAATCTGGGCTCAAACATGAAAAAATAACCTTCATATATACCTCTTGAATTATGAAATGTTTGATCCAACTGTAGAATTGATGCTTTAACTTGCAATATATAAAGATACTTAATGATACACAATCCGATAAAAAAAGATAAAATCTAGCTCATAGCTTATAAAATTTGAAAAATCATACCAAAGAAAATGAAAAACCTCATACTTATTATCACTAATTGTTCCTTCTTCTCCAACATATTTGCTTCATACTTGACCTCTAATTTGATCAAAATTTGTCGTTGAAGGTGTACTGAAGCATGCATAAGTTTTCCCCTTGGATATTTACCCTTGAATTAGTCTTTCAACTACTATAGTAAGCACCCACCACAACCTACATTTTTCCTTCAATCAACCCTTATATTTCCCATTTTAACTATCTGAATTGCCTCCAATCCCTTTTCATGCCCTATATTAGTTCCAAATAAATATTTTTATCTGCCACTTAACTCAAACTCAAATCAATCCTTAAATAAATGATATGATTTGCCTAAAAAATTCCCTAGAAATCAACTCAGGATCTACCTCAGGAAATGCCCGCAAAACAACCAAAATTCAGCCTTAGGAGGGTTGAAATAAACCTTAAAATTTATCTTAACTAAACCTTTATGTAAAAATTTGATCAAACCTTAAAAATTCCTCAAGTTTGGCCTTAATGCTTCCTTAAAAAGGCCAAAATATACCTCAGATTATTTTAGAAATTGTCCTCTAGAGCGGGGGAGAGGGGGTTGGGAAGGGGGGGGGGATTTCAACCTTAAAAGTAGTCTTGAATCGTTCCAAAAATAGGTTTGGAATAACCTCATAATAGTGTTGGATGTTCAATGAAAAAATATCACAGAATGATAAATAATCTAAACCTAGAAACCCTCATAAACTTGACCTAATCCTTTGATTTGTGTAACTACACAGGGATAAAAAATATTAGACAAAATCACAAGTTAATGCTGGATCAATTTTGTATTTGGAGGGTAGTCGAATTCCCTATATATAAAAAATGAAGGGGCATGAAAGCGGGTTGAATTTACCTTAAAGGAAGGAGATGAATTAATTATTTGGCATAAATTAAAACCATAAATTCAATTTTTTAATGGAGCTAACCTGATCTTCATTTTTGTATTATTTTCAAAAATAATATTCTTTTTTATGGAGTTGAATTTAATCCTTCTTTAGAGGTTTTTTTGACAAATAGTATCTCTCATTTTTAGCGTTGATTGGTCAACATAATTAATCCAATATTTCTTAAATATTAATCCCAAAATTTGACCAATAATAAGGCTTCCTTATATGATTCATTTGGGCACCATAACCAAGTATTTGAGGCTTCATCTTTTGGAAGGAATATATCCTCAACCGTGAGGAGTTACGAGGTGTACCACCTATGATTAAAAATGCATGACGAGTAAAATTAGCTGATGATGATCTCAAATGCAACTTTACTAATATTCCCATTCATTTTCCTAAAAAAATGTGGATCTTATTATAACTATTTCTTGAGTTGACATTAATGAAAACCACTTTTCAACAATATCCCTGTTTAGTCAATTTAATGTCTTAAATTTCTGATCATAAATCATCAACTGAGGTTAGTAATCTGATGAAGTGTGGTGCACTATATATGCTTATTTAACCTTCTTCTTACTTGTTGTGTATGTTTTTATATTGTTTTGGGGATTTTTGTTTCTTTATGTCTAAAGGAGTTAATCTTAAGAAATAAAAACTATGAAATGAATCAAATAAATCTAATTAATTTTAATGTTAAAAACTAGTTTTGAAAGAAGAAAGATGTAATATTCCTTTTCAGGAATTTCAGGAATTTCTTCAGTGAGGACGTTGTATAAGGAAAAAAATGGAATAAAAATGCAGACTAGGACTTGGATCCTCTAATATATGTTGTATGTATCTTAAATATGAAATGGCATCAGAAACAAATCATTCTAGCTACTCTAAACAGATCTCCCCAACTCATATATGCACAAAGCATCCCAATCCCACTGCTTCATAAAATAGAAATTCCGGAGACTGTAAAAACATTATTTTTATTATGGAATCTATAGAAAAAGATAATTTAATACATATCTAGATCTTTCATTAATCATGGAATCATAAATGATAGGTTAGACCTCTTTTACAAGCACCTCGGAATACCCCGGCAAGGGTTTCCAGAAAAATAGCAACAATAACGCTGTACCCAGCAACTCTGTATCAAGAAATACCAAATATGATATGAAATGGACAAAAAATAAAATAATTGGCCCAAGGCCTTCCTCAATAGATCTCTCGGAGTGAAATATACTCCTCCTCTGAAACAAGCACAAAATGGAAAGATGCAACCCCAGCTACTGTAGCTATTGCAGAAATAATGAAATCACTGGGAGTGGCTGCACTGTATAGGATGGAGAATGGTTCCCCTCAAGATAAATGATGAGAATTGAACTTAGGACCTCCTCCTTAGATCTCCCAATCAGCTATACCAATGGTGAATATAGGATTCCCGCATGAGAATCCTTTTTCACTAAACAGTGCTATAACTCCGGCTAAACAGCTGAAGATTGCAGTCAGTCATAAGACTGAGACAAGATGAATGAATGAATCCTTTGCTGCTATCTCCTCCTTCTTATCCTTGGTGATATTTCCCATCCCGGGCCCCACTCATTGGTGATGTGACTTCCTTGAGAAGTTTCCTCCTTCAAAACTGCGTTGCCCTAGTAGCTTTCCCTCCTCTTGTGACAGCGCTATTGACTTGGTCAACTGTAGCTATCTCATTTCTTTGCCCCTCTTTCACACCAAAGAGGCTTTATTTTGTCCTCCTACTTCAATCCCTTTTCACACTGGGATATGTTTTATTGTCTTCCCTACTTATTATTTAAAAAATGGAGCATTTATAATATTCCAAGTAGTAGTGGCTAATTGGGAATATTACTGTCCTCCCCACTCAAAAGTTGCTTGCCCATAAGAAACAGTAAAGAACGATGCTGCAAGATCTTCTCTCCCTCCCAAGTGGCATCCTCATCTGGTAGATTCCTCCCAAGTGTGGCTGTAGATAAGAATATCATCAAAGAGGACCAATACAAACTTTCTCAAATGACCACGGAATATGTGGTTCATGCAGGATTGGAAAGTTGCTAGAGCATTGGTCAATCCAAAGGGAATTACCAAAAACTCAAAATGCCCATAGTGACATTTGAACACTGTCTTGGGGATATCTTGCTCCCTCACCTTGATTTGATGATACCCGGATCTCAAATCAATCTTGGATAAGTATTTAGATCCCCTTAACTCATCCATGAGTTCATCTATCCTGGGTATAGGGTACATGTTCTTCATAGTCTTCTTGTTCAAGGCCCTATAATCAATGCACATCCTCAATGTGCCATCTTTCTTCTTTACCAAAACCATCGAGGAAGCAAAAGGACTAGTACTAGGCCGAATGTGTCCTAGAGCTAGCAGCTCTTGGATAGCTCTCTCAATCTCATCCCTATAATCCTTGGGATGCCTATAAGGAGCGGTGATTACTGCTTGGATCCCTTGCTCCAACTCAATGGTGTGTTCAAACCCTCGGTCAAGAGGTCTCCCTAGTGGGATATCTCCAAATACTGTAGAATACCGGTCCAAGAGAGACTGAACATCTAGATGCACTGGTGAATCCTTGCCCTTCACCTCTGATATATGCAGTTCCATTACCCATTCAACATCCCCTCTATGCATATATACCTCCATCCTGTGTGTTGAAACAACCTGAGGGGGGTATGTGTTTATACCCTTGATCTTTTGTTGTTGGCCATCCTTCCCTCCTGTCCATTCCATCTCCAAGGTTCTCCAGTTAGTGGTAACTCTCCCAAGAGTGATTAACCACTGGACTCCCAATATGAAATTAGTGTCTGGAATATCTACCACAAAGAAGTGGCCTATCAATGTATAGGTCCCCATAGTAATGGTTAGTGCCGGAACATACTTGGCACATTGCAGGGTCATAGCTCCTAGGACCAAAACTGAAAATCCCTCAAACTCCTCCAAGTGGATTCCTCTCCTTTGTACCAGTTGTGCATCAATAAAATTATGAGTGGCTCCACTATTTATCAATACAGAAACCCTTTGCCCCATGATAGTGCCTCTCACCCTCAAGGTTATATACTTTGGGATTCCTTTTAACGTTGCAATAGCTCCCCCTCTTGGAGAAAAGTCTTCCATGGATTGTACAACGTTGGCATCCTTCTTGGAGAGGGTCTTGACATGATGTGTCCTTCCTGTAACACATTCTCCCTCCAAATCCTGAACATGGATTGTCTCCCTTGGTCTTGAGTGAGTCTCTTGTTGCAAAAAGGTTCTAGCCCTGGGAAATATGTGTTGTAGATCTCTAGCTTTCTCCACAGCTTCAAGGAGTGTGGTTGGTTTAGTGGATTTTACCAACCCTTGTAATGGTTCAGCCATCCCATTCAAAAACATGCATACCTTCCTGCTCATAGTGAGGTTGTATACCATCACTAAAAGCTGCAAATACTCAACAATGTAATCCTCAAGATCTCCCTCCTGCTTGATCTTGGTTATCTTGGCAAAGTGGGCTTCCAGATCCCTTGGATCAAACCTCTCCACTAGCTTCCTGGTGAAAGCTGAATATTAAGTGATATGATGATGCCCAAGTGTGGTCAGTCCATGAAACCACCAATCTTGAGCTTCCCCTTCTAGGTGCAGCGTAGCTATCTTGATGGCTTCTATCTCAGAAACCTTGTTGAGATGGAAGTATGTGTCCATCTTCTCCACCCAAGCCTTTGCTGTGCACTTAGGTGTCCCATAAAATGTGGGCAAGAAGAAACCTACCATACTGCGCTGTAGGGCTGATCCTTGCATCAAGTTCTCCTCCTTTTGATGAGGATTAATCCTCCTCCCATCCTTGATCCGACAAAACTCTTGAAAGCTCAAGTGATCCTTGAACCCTTGAGACTTTAGTTCATACTCTTCAAAATATTCCCCTAGAGTGCCCTCCTTATCTCCTCCAGTTAGAAATGAAGGCATGGTAGATCGTTGTGATGCAGCTGAATGCCGCATGCCATTTGCAGTGCTGGTGCTTGCCTTATGGAAAAACCCTAAAGAGTCCTCTTCATGTCTCATATCCTTGAGATCCCTTGCAATGTTACGCAGGGTTTGAAGTAATATATTTGAGATGTCTTCCTCCTCCATGCTAAAGATAAATCTCCCCCCACAAGCTGAGCCAAGAGCAGATCTATGATACCACTGTAATATTCCTTTTTAGGAATTTCAACAATTTCTTCAGTGAGGATGTTGTATAAGGAAAAAAATGCAATAAAAACGCAGACCAGGACTTGGATCCTATAATATATGCTTTATGTAGCTTAAATATGAAATGGCATCAGAAAAAAATCATTATAGCTACTCTAAACAGATCTCCCCAGCTCATATATGCACAAAAGCACCCCAATCCCATTGCTTCATAAAATAGAAATGCCGGAGACTGCAAAAACGTTATTTTTATTATGGAATCTACAAAAAAAGATAATTTAATACATATCTAGAGTTTTCATTTATCATGTAATCAGAAATGAGAGGTTAGACCTCTTTTACAAGCACCTCGGAATACCCTGGCAAGGGTTTCTGACAAAATAGCAACAGAAAATGTAGCTTTGCAGAAAATAATGATGTACCCAGCAACTCTGTATCAAGAAATACAAAATATGATCTGAAATGGACAAACAATACAATAATTGGCCCAAGGCCTTCCTCAATAGATCTTCCGGAGTGAAATAGACCCCTCCTCCTCTTAAACAAGCACAAAATGGAAAGATGCAACCCCAACTACTGTAGCTACTGCAAAAATAACGCAATCACTGGGAGTGACTGCATTATCTAGGATGGAGAATGGTTCCCCTCAAGATAAATTATGATAATTGAACTCAGGACCTCCTCCTTAGATCTCCCAATCAACTATACCAATGGTGAAGATAGGATTCCCGCATGAGAATCCTTTTGCACTAAACAGTGCTGCAACTCTAGCTAAACAGCTGAAGCTTGCAATCAGTCATAAGACCAAGACAAGATGAATGAATGAATACTTTGCTTCTATCTCCTCCTTCTTATCCTTGGTGAGCTTTCCCATCCCGGGCCCCACTCATTGGTGATGTGACTTCCTTGAGAAGTTTCCTCCTTCAAAACTGTGCTGCCCTAGTAGCTTTCCCTCCTCTTGTGACAACGCTATTGACTTGGTCAACTGTAGCTAGCTTATTGCTTTGCCCCTCTTTCACACCAAAGAGGCTTGATTTTGTCCTCCTACTTCAATCCCTTTTTACACTGGGATATGTTTTATTGTCTTCCCTACTTATTATTTCAAAAATGGAGCAGTTATAATATTCCAAGTAGCAGTGGCTAATTGGGAATATTACAGAAGAAAAGGAAATGTTCTTAAACTATTGTAATTTGCATAAAAATGAATCAAACTTTAAATGGTTAGAATCTGATCTAAAACATAGTATTTATTTTAATGACTTTGATCTTTTTGGAATTCAAAGATAATTCTAATCTATCTTAATTTAATTCTACTCCATGGATTGAAATCATAAATCTATGATTAAGAATTGAAATGACAATGCTAATCTAAATGGAAAAGAATTGAAAAGCAACTACTGTATGACCAACTACTCAATCATCCAATTTTGGAAGAGTGACAAAGTCATCTTCTTGACATGATTTACAAGAAATTGATTATACATTAAATTTAAAGATTTAATCTAAGAAAACAATTAAAAATCATGTAAAGTAAACTCAACTACTGTATAAATTAAATACTCAATCATCCAATTTTTGGAAGCATGACAAAGTCATCTTCTTGATATGATCTTTACAAACATTTAATTATACATTTAATTGAGAATTTAATATAGGAAATAAGTATGAAAACATGTAAAGGTATCTCAACTCTGGTATGACTAAATACTCAATCATCCAATTTCAAAAGAATGACAAAGTCATCTTCTTGATATTATCTTTACAAGCATTTAATTATACATTTAATTGAGAATCTAATCTAGGAAAGCAGTATAAAAACATGTAAAGAAATCTAAGATAACTGTATGCTCTAATGCTTCAAGCAAAACCCAACTTTGGAAAATAGAAGAAATACTTTCTTGATATGCTTTTGGTAAAAAAAATATTACACAATTATTCTAAAACTAACTATGAGAAAGCATCCATAAATCTAATCTATGAAACAATAAACAATCTAATCTAAGAATCAGATGCAAAGCAATGTAAATTTAACTATGAATTCAAAAAAAAGAGCTAATGAAATTAAACTAAAACAACTAATTAATCCTAATTTCTATGCAGGGGCCCTCTGCGACAAAATGAGTTGAAATCCTAGCAGACCTTGCACGCATCAAGAAGGAACTGGAAAAAACGAACATGATCTTTGTATTATCAAAAGAACAGAGTCTCAAAGCATACACAACGTTCACAAAATTAAGATTGTTTCCGGTTTCAAAACGGCTGGTATTTAAACAAATTCAATGTAACTGTCTTGAGATATTTTTGCCTATAGATGGAAATTACAATTAAAACATAGAAGAAAAATCTAAGTGGTTAACTCTCGATTTTCTACATCAAAGCAAATCGAGAGTCTTTCATTCTCGGATCACATCCTTTGACTGAACTTTGACCACAAGCATAGGCACCTTTTTCTGTCGAATTCAAACAGGTGGATAGGAAGAGATCCATGTGTGGATCATTCTAAATATGCCCATGTCACTCATTCCTTCATTCGCTCCTCAGAACCTATCAAACCATTAAAGTAGTTGCGGAAACAACAATTAGCTGTAGAATAACATGTGTTCTATAGCCGAGTTACAAAAATTCATTCAAATAACAAGAACATCAAGATATAAAATAGAGATCATTCAATTGCATTCTCTAAGATGAAACATGTCATTTATCATTGATTGGAGTCATGGATTTATGAAAAGTTAGGGAAAAGTGATGAGAAAGGATGTCAGAGAAAGAATAATTTTGAGGTTCAAAAATCCCCCTCTGGAATTTATGGAAATAAACTTACTCCCCATGCGATTGTTTCTGCCCCCTTCTCCATGCTTCTCATATCTCTCCTGATTTATCTTCCCCTTTGACATCAATGACAACGGGTAACTCCCCTTGACAAAATATCTTCCTCTATCTTCCTGCAATATGTCTTTATCCCCCTCTCTTATTGGCTTAATGGAATTTTGATCAATGTGATCCTAGAAGTACTCCAAGATTCTTGTGAAGATACTCAAATGTATCTCGTGGAAGGGGCTTGGTGAAGATGTCAGCTATATATTCCTTTGTCTCAATATATTCTACCTTGATATTCTTCTCTGCAATTTGTTCCCAAAGAAAGTGGTATTTGATACAAATGTGTTTGATTTTTTAATGCATTACAAGATTCGTAGAGAGACTTATTGCATTGGTGTTGTTACAAAATATCGGATTGGACTCATCATACTTTACTTGAAGATACTAAAAAGTTTTCTCCATCCAGAAAACCTGAGTACAACATGTGATTGTTGTATGTATTCAACTTCTGTTGTAGACAAGGATATTGAATATTTTTTCTTGCTGATCAAATATGATATGAGACAAATCACCTAAGCATAAGGTTGCTCCACTAGTGCTTTCATAAAAAATACTTTCCCAAACCGTTTTTGTATAATTTGTCACAGTTAAGTTATTCCCTCTGAGATACCACAACCCAAATTATGTTGTTCCTTTTTTTAGTGTCCAAATGTTCAGTGATCAAATGTACTCTTTCAAGTTTACTTAGTAGTGGTGCTAGGGCAAAATTTCATGTTTTAGGTTAGTTTTCAAATAAACTTATGTTCACTGAATATGTCTAGGTCTGAAATTCTACTCTCTTCACTCCATTCATGGTCATAATAATTTTAGATGTCATGTCATCCATCAATCATCTAGGGTATGAGGTCATCCACCACACCTTCATTTAGGCTGGAGTCTAGGTCTCATTTATTTCACCACCATAAGAGCCAATTATGTCATAAAAGAAAGAAAACAAAAACTCATTTTCACCATACAAGTCATTTGCATAGGGAGTTGGAAAATATAGGGAAATAAGTAAAGAGATTCTCTTTTCTCACCATCATACTCCATAGTTTCCATGGGTTGAATAAAAATAGGAAAATTTGTTCCAAAAATACTTGTGCTACGCTTCTGGGTGTGTTCCGCAGGTGCTGCACTTTTGGCGTTTGAGCTCCAAATCAATTCTCCAAGGTTAAAATCCATTTCACAAAGGTTCATACACTTCATACAACTTAAGTGGACACCCTCCATACCTCTCTTAAGTCAAACTTCATTAGAAAATGAGTGGTTTCCTTCATTAGGTTACCTCCACTACGTTTTTGGTGTTTTTCATCTTTTGTTTGTTTTAACTGATAAAAAACTAATATAACCATCTAAAAACTTCATATAACCTTAATACACCATACCCTAACATATCCTATCACTCACATCCCTCTTTTCCATCAATTTCATTAAAACCCAAATTTTCACTACAGTTTGGTAGAAAAACTAGTGAAACCCTGTTTTTTGACCTTTTGAGTACCTTTCACATGCCCATTCCAAATAATTCCACTTGAATCTTGTATCAAAATCATCACCCTACCTCCCCAAATTTTTATGGATGTTTCCCTAACTTCCTTCCACTTCATTTTTGTCCCTAAAACCACTCTACCCTATCCCCTATTTTCCTAATTTTCCACCTTCCCTATCCACTACATCAAGCTAGGGGTTTCCTGGTTAAAACCCATAGAAGTTTCATAAGGAAGGTCACCATTCTAGGTTTGAGCCAACTCAGACCCATGGAATCATTTTTAGAGCTTCATGATCAAGCCAGGGTTTACATTGCACACAAGGATAGTTTGGCTTCAAAATCAATTTCTGAAGTAACGGAGATGAATTTTACAATAGTGAAAGAGGTTTTTTTCAATCAGAAGCCAAATAACAAAAACCTCCTTCAATTTATGTACAAGTGTTAGGGTTTGAGACAAATGTTCAAAATACAGTTGCTCCAGGTCATTTTCTGCACTTTGGGAGTAAGGGTTTGCAGTGATTGATGACTCCATTATGTAGCAGACATCCTAAGATTTTCAACCATACCAATTGAAGCCAAAAAATACTGTAGGAAGGCCTCAAAACTCCCTCTCAAAGTTGGCGATGTGCTTCTGCTCAGATTGCACTACCCTTCTACAAATTTCGAGTGATCAACTTAAAAATTTGATTCTGAGCAAATGGGAAAGTATTTTAAAAACATGAAGGAGGTTGTTGTTCAACGTGCCAAAGAAAAAAAACCACTCTTGGTTTTGAAAAAAAGGTTATGGTTACAGAGATATTGATTCATCTTTATGCCCTATTTTTGCATAAATTGTTTTGGAAAATTCTGGATTCTTGGCAATTCCTTTGTTATGTTTCTAGGCAAGTTGTTACACTTTTGTTGATTGGTGTCACGCTTCTGGAAAGGAGGGAAGAAATTAGGTTTTTGGTTCTCAAGTCATCCAAAAAAGCTCAAGGCTTGTGGTCATCATTCCCTGGACATCTTATAACAGTAAGTCATCACTCTTATAGCCTCCATTGGTCAAGTTATCAAGTTTGTGATTCATTTTCATGCTCACTCCATATTTAACTATGTCATCACTTCTTGATGCCATTCAAAGACTCTAGTTGAATAAAACCTAACCCTAATATCTAGTACTACCCTACACCTCCCATATACCTCATACTCTCATTTCCCACCATCCATACCCTCCATAATAGTCATTTTCTTGAAGCCCTAAATTCTAGCTAATTTTCACAGTGATAAATTGGAAATTTCCCGTGTTTTTTTTATTTCACCAACCTCCTTACATCCATTTCACTTCATTTAAACCACAACATGAATCTAATATGCCACCCTATCTACTTAATTTTTTTTATAATTTTCCCTAGCTTCATAACTGTCCATCTCACCCTCTAAACCTACCCAATCCCTACACTCTATTTTTTCCAAATTTCACTATACATACCCATCCCAAAAAACACACTAGGGTTTTATCCTTTCACTAATAAAAAAACATGGAGAGTGAGAAGAATAAATTCAAGGGAGGGCACCACCTCAGGTTAGAACCCTTCACCATGCATGAAATCAATGCTTCACCCTTAACCAAAATATGTTTTCAGAGGAATGAATGTTTGAGGTTTTTCAAGAAGCTCAAATGAAGCTTAAAGAAAAGGATAGCTTATATTTATTAGCTTAATATTCCTTGGTTTTTTATACCATCATTCACAGGTGCTACAGGACCAATTTTGAGAAGTTTTGAAGAATTTTTGTATTTTTTGTGATTTTTGCACAATTCTGGAAATTCCTCCTCATAGAAGCGTAGTAGAATTTTTCTATGCTTATTTTGGGGGAATCAAAATGATGATTTATTTACATTAATGGATTCATTTTGATGAGTAAATCATAGATCATGAACCCCCTTTGCATGACAAGATTTAAGTTTGGATAAAAATCCAAAAAACCACTCATTTTTCATGCTTTGTAGAAAGTATACAATAAGCATCTTTATCATGGATTCAATATGATCTAAAAATGTTATAAAGCTAGATATTGAATCACTTCTACAAATCAATTGTGGAATTGAAAACACAATCACCAATCACATGAAGCAAAGAATAATCAATGAAACCACAACACAGATAATTTCCTGGGGAAATCTTGCTGCTCAAAACGCCACTATCTTCTATTGTATATTCAACATGGATACATGGAACAATTACATAAAAATCTTCTCAAAAGAGCCATCCTATACTTATTTAACTGTCTCACACTATCCTGGACAAAAATGACCAATACTTAGCCAATTATCAACCTCCTGACAGCCTGCCTTGCTTACGCAATTCATGTGGAATGCAATCCCCATTATTTAGGAAATTTTGCCTTCCTTGACTGCGCAAGGATCATGGGAAATAAAATGGGTGTTTGGTTGCATGGGAGCAACCCAATAATCCTACAACTGATAGTCAACTTCCCTTTCACCTATATCTCAATCGCGTCTCCACTGAAACTGACATGCATGCAACTAATAATAGTAAATCCTCAATTGCATGTGAGATCACTAATTGTGAACTAAATAATATTTAATTCACTTGATTTCTTACTAGTGTATCTAATGGTTACAACTAGCACAACTGAGTTTAAATCACGTAATTGAGTTAAACTGATTACAACCTGCATTAACTAATGCACCACCACACTTCGAACTCTGTTACAACTAGAATTACTCTACATGCCTCACCGACTACCCTCAACTCAAAATTCATGAGCTAACTGAGTTTATCACACTCAGTTAACTATTACAAATTATTTTTAGATTAGATTACATTTTATTGTCCATATTAATTAAGGGATGAATAAAATAGACATGCACCAAATTTACCCCACACCAGTGTAGGTGTTGTTAAGACCTGTGGTCCCACACTAGTGTAGGTGCTTCTTGGACCTCCTAGTCCCACACTAGTGTAGGTGCTTCTTGGACCTCCTATTCCCACACTAGTGTAGGTGCTAAAATTTCTTGTTGAACTTCAACACTCCCTGTCGACAAGAAAAGTATTATCCTTCACCCTGATCCTGCCTCTATGGTATTCTAAATTTCTCCCGGTGAGCGCCTTCGTCAAAATATCTGCATCCTGATATTCAGTGGGAATGTACTGAAGTAACATTATTCACCTTTGTACACAATATCTGAGATGGTGGTACCATATATCTATATGCTTGGACCTATCATGAAACACAAGATTAATCAAGAGTTTAATGCAACTCTAATTATCACAATGTATCACTGTCAGATCCATCTGAGAACCAAACAAACCAACCAAGATATTTCTCATCTAGATAAACTCACATGCAGCTTGAATTGCTGCCATGTACTTTGATTCCACTGAACTGAGTGCCACAAATAGTTTCTTCCTGCTGTACCGAGAAACTTTTGTCGATCCTATAATGAATATCGCTCCTGATGTGCTCTTTTTTTTTGATGGACTGCCTTCCCAATCTACATTCGTGAAGCCTTGAAGCTTCACTCCCTCTGTCCATCTATACCATAGTCCATACTCTGATGTGCCCCTCAGCTATCTCAAGACATGCTTCCCCGCCTTCCAAAATAACTTGGTAGGCTTAACCTTAGCTTGACTCAGCTGGTTAACTGCGTACCAAATGTATGGTCTAGTGTTCACTAAATACATCAGTGAACCAACTAACTACCTGTAGACAGTAGCATCCACTACCTCTCCAGAAGTAGCATCCTCTTTCCTCCAATTTCCTGGAAGAGGAGTGTCCATGGGTTTTCAGCTCTCCATGTGAAACTTACCCAGTATCTCTTTGGCATACTTTCCTTGAGAAATAAAAAGTTCACCATCCCGCTGCCATATTTCCAGACCAAGGAAATAATGAAGGATTCCCATGTCCTTCATTTCAAACTCTCTTGAAAGATCCTCCTTGCATGAGTGTATTAGCTGCTCATGACCAGTAAAAATCAGATCATCAACATAAAGTATAATAATCAGTAGCTTACTCTCAACCAAAATTTGGTATAGGTTTGCATCAGCTTCACTTTTGGTGAAGCCCAATCTGGTGAAATAACTGTCTATCCAAGTGTACCAAGCACGAGGTGCTTGCTTCAGCCCATACAATACTCTTTTGAGTCGACACACATGTGAATCATTGTCGAAGATATCGAAACCTTATGTCTATTCTATGTACACTTATTCCTCAATGACTCTATTAAGAAACGTAGTTTTCACATCCATCTGATGAATGTGCCACCCCATCTACGCTAAGAGTGCAAGGATGGATCTAATGGAAGATTACCTTGAAACTGGTGCAAAAGTATCATCATAATCTATCCCCTCAATATATGAGAATCCCTGGGCCATAAATATGGCCTTGTATTTCTCCACACTCCCATCAACAACTTGCTTTACCTTGTATATCCATCTAGATCCAACCATTGATTTGCGGACCAGTCTTGGGACAATCTCCCATGCACTGTTCTTGAAAATGGAGTCATAATCCTCCACCATTGCATCAACCCAAATTGGTTGCTGTACTGCCTCCTGAAAGGAAGATGGTTCAGTCACAATACATTTTCTCATAAGATACATGTATCTAGTAAACCTGTTTGGATATTGTCTATGTCTGCACTATGAATTATGGGCTCCTACACTCTCTGCAGCATCAAGTTTCAATCTATCAGCTTCCGTGGTGCATCGTCTACCATTTCTAATGGATGGCTCTACATGAGTGTTTTCTGCCACTCCATGATCCTCCACATGTGGTTGCTCCACATCTTGAGGCTCATCCTTACGAACCAAGATTTCCTCCTCTGCATGCAAATCCAATTCCCTCTCAAGGGACAATCACATGGATTTCTCCTCATCAAATTTTATATCTCGTCACACAACAGTCATTCTGTTGTTTGGAAAATACACCCGATAGTTGTGGGGAGTTTCAATGTACCCCACAAAAATCCCAATCTTAGTTGTTGGTTCGAGCTTCTTCCTGGCGTCTTTAGTCACATGCACATAAACATATGAGCCAAAAATCTTAAAATGTGAAACATCAGGTTTCTTAATAGTGAAAGCCTCTTTTGGTGTAGTCATCCCAAGTATCCTATGAGGACAACGGTTCTGCACAAATACCGTTGTGTTGCATGCTTCTGCCCACAGGTGCATCAATAGGCCTTGATCATGCAACATCGCTCTTGCTGCACCCACAATCGTTTTGTTCTTTCTTTCAGCGACCCCATTCTGCTGTGGGTTATGAGGCACTATCATTTCTCTTTGAATTCCTTATTTCCTGCAGAAGTTATTGAATTTTTTAGAGATGTACTCACCACCATAATCGATCCTAAGGGCCTTCAATTTCTTCCTTGTGTCTTTCCCCACCAGTGCTTTAAACTCAAGAAACTTTGAGAATGTATAATATTTCTTCTGCATGAAGTAGATCCAACACTTACGAGAAAAGTCATAAAAAAATATCACATAGTACTTATGCTTTTTTTTTTCAAAGCAACAGATAATGGTACACACATGTCTGTGTGAAATCTCTCAAGGATCCCCGAGGCTCGGTTCTCCTTCTCATGAAAGGTGGCCTTTACATATTTTCCCATAGTACATCCCTTGCATGTGTCTGACTGCACAAGTGTACCCTTGGGAAGACCCATAGAAATCTGCTGCACGACTTTCAAGGTTCCATGGTGAAGATGGCCCAATCTCTTGTGCCATAACTCACCCTCGTCTCGGCTCACCACTTTGTCCACCTTGCTTATCAATGCTGCACAACCATCTACATCTAGCTTGTAGAGATTATTAACTCGAATCCCAATATTCTTGGCTTGTCCTATTGTTTTGTGTCGCAGGAAAGCTTTTCCTTCATTGAAAACAACTTCATAGCCTCTATCCTCCAACATTGCTACTGAGACTAAATTTTTCTTCAAACCTGGTACATGCATTACATATTTTAATTGAAAGGGTTTACCTGATTATCTCTGGAAGGTAATGGTACCAATATCGGTAGCACTGTACCACCCGTTATCACCCATTTCAATATGCATATGGAGATCCTTCTCCTCCAAGCTACTGAAAATTTCCTTATCTCCCGTCATGTGATGCACCACTATCCAAATACCACACAAATCCCAATTCACTTGAAACCATGCATGCAATCAATGAGAAGTAAAGCTCAAATTTTGAGGCTAAAGCCTCACCAGCTATAGATTCTGAAGCCTTCTTGTTCTTCTGCTTTTGTGTAAATTTAGTAGCATAATGCCCATGCTCGTGAAAGTGAAAACACTTCACTCTAGACATGTCACACTTCTTGCCATATTTGGACTCATATTTGGAATGAAACTTCTTTCCTTTCCCCTTCTTCGACTTGGCAATCAAAGCACAATATTCTTCATATTCATTCTTAGATGAAGATCCATCTCTGGTATTCTGTCTGAACTCCTCCTACACCAAATCCGACCATAATCATTCCCAATCTAGTAGCTTTTCCCTTCCATTGATAGAGTCTTGATAACTATGACAACTCTGGGGAAGTCCTAGGAATGATAAAATCACCAAATCATCATCAACGATAGTAATGCCAACGCTCCCCAGATGATCCTGACATTGGACAAACTTTGTTAAATATTTTGGCATGGAGTCACCTTTCTCCATCTTGATCTTCCTGAGTTTATCTTTCAATGCCAATTTCCTATGGTCATTACTGCTCTGAAATAGATCAGTCAAAGATTTCCACATAGAATATGGTGTCACTTTTCCATGGAGACTTGAGACAATGTGGTCTCGTACTCCCTCCAGTAAGATCCTCCTCACCTTCGCCACTTTCTTTTTCCATGCATCACAATTTGCAGCATCTGTCACAATGGGTTTAGGAGCATCATTTTCAATGAATTCCTTCAATCCATTGTCTTTGAGTATTACCTCCATCCTGTTTTTCCAATAAATATAGTTAGAGATTCCCTCGAGTGCATACTCCAATCTCAAGGCATTGAAAGCCATTTTGATCTTGAACCAGCTGTAGCACCAAGAAATTTTTCTGCAAATATGAATTCTATTCAGTCACAAACTCAACTCCTCCTTCACTATTGTGATTTCCTGTGCTCTGATACCATGTATAAATTATACAACAAAAATTTATGTCATGGATTCAATCTGATCTAACAATGTGCTAAAGCTAGATATTGAATCACTTCTACAAATCAATTGTGGAATTAAAAAGACAATCGTCAGTCACATGAAGCAAAGAAGAATCAATCAAACCACAACATAGATAATTTCCCGAGGAAATATTGCTGCTAAAAACCCCACTATCTTCTATCATATATTCAACATGGATACATGAAACAATTACATACAACTCTTCTCACAAGATCCCTCCTGTACTCAGCTAACTGTCTCACACTGTCCTGGACAAAACAGACCAATACTTAGCCAATTCTCAGCCTCCTGATAGCCTGCCTTGCTTGCGCAATTCATGTGGAATGTAATCATTATTCTTTAGGAATTTTTTCCTTCCATGACTGTGCAATGATCATGGGAAATCCAATGGGTGTTTGGTTGCATGGGTGCAACCTAATAATCCTACAACTTATAGTCAACTTCCCTTTCACCTAGATCTCAACTGGGTCTCCACTGGAACTGACATGCATGCAACTAATAATAGTAAATCCTCAGTTGCATGTGAGATCATTGATTGTGAATTAAATAATATTTAACTCACTTGATCTCTCACTAGTGTATCCAACAGTTACAACTAGCACAACTGAGTTTATCACACTCAGTTAACTATTACATTTTATTTTGAGATTATTCTACCCTTCAGTTTATCCAAAAGTTACAACTAGCTACGCTTCTGTAAAATTACTCTACCCTTCTGTCAGAAATGTTACAAATCGGCATTGGATTCCACAGGACACTTGTCAAGCTCAGAAAATGTCACAAATTCAAGGTTTTGTTGTCCTATGAGTTGGAATTAGAGTTATTGAGTTGGTTTTTGCCTCCTATAATGAGGTAATATTTAATTTAATGTAAGGGACAAACACTCCTAGTTCATAGCTAAAATTCAGGGAATGGTTTCTAACCTCCCTAGAATCTAGGAAGTGACTCATCTTGTGTATTTATGATCCATTTTGGATGGGATTTTGACCTGATGATGCTTCATAGTCCATATTTTATATAATTAGACTCTCTTTAGTATTTTGTTGGGTTGGGTAGTCGTATTTTGCAGTGGAGCTATTGCAATCAACATTTTGGAACGAAATCAGAGACAAATTTGCAGAACTTGTGTTGAGAATGTTGGGGTGTGCATTGGAGAATTTGTTCTTCTTATGTATGTTTATCTATTCATGATAAATGATATATGTTCTTATTTCATATACATATTTCCATATGTTTATCTTGTAAGTTTATAAGCAGAAATCATGTTTGTTCATGCTCTGTTTTAGGCAAGGTTTACATGATATGTCTATTCACTTCTAAATGAATGAATTCACCTCAGTGCTCATTCAGAATATCTCTCACTTCATCCTATATTTAGTGACAAATTAAAAATTATTTCAAAATACCTATCAAGCCTCACACATTATTTACAAATTGACCTTGGAATTCAGACCTAAAATACCTACACCTAGCCTTCTCACTAACCTTTCTATCCAACACTTAAAATTTGAAACAAAATCTTATTTACTAAGCTTACATATGTAGCCTAAGATCATTAGATATATAGTCAATCCATTGATTTCAAAGTGACAACAAGAGATCCCTCTCTGGTCCTGGTAGGGCTAGCTACTTGATCTAAAGCCTGGTTTGTGGTTACCTTTCTTCAATCCTATTTTTAGCCTTGGGAATTTGGGGAGAGTGATAACATTCTTGGCGTCATTTCCAGGGAGCGAAGTTTAAATTTTTCCTAGGAAAAAACGAAAAATATTAGCTTTGATTGCTGATGGTGAACAGTGGTTAGGCACAAGAAAGGATGTGCATCTTTCACCTCAAGACTCCAGTGGGGAAGAATCCAAAAGTTCAGAGTTTTGATGGCGACTCCACAGTTAAAAAACCAGTAGCTTCAAGAACTATTGTTGATTTCACTATTTTCAATATGGATTCAATTACAAGAAGGAATGCTAGGTATGTTCCTATACATTGAGATCATGTTCCAGGCTTTCCAAATCCTATGCATTAGGTAGATTGGTAAACATACTTGCCAAAATTCAGAGATGGAAAAGGTGATGATGCTACACTTCATTTAATAAGATTTCATATGCATGTGCGTAATCTCAAGATTAATTTTCATGAAGATTGTTTAATGAATATCTTCATGATCAAATTAGAAGAAAAAACACAGTTTTGGTATGAAATCTTGCCTCCAACTTGTATTTATTCTCTCAAGGATTTACACTCAGTATTTTTTGAGAAGTATAGAGAAACCTATCCTTCTTTTCTTTTGATTGAGGATTGTTGTGATCACTTTGAGAATTTTATTCAAGAGATAGAAAGTTCTTATGACGATGAAGATTTTATGGATGATGAACTTTTGGATACTTTTAATGAAAACCCTTTTCACCACCATGAGAATATCATGGATTATTCCATCGATGACAACAAAATTGAGCATAATTATTCAAAGGATGACATTGATCTTCCGTCTTTAGAAGTTGATGATAATTTTCAGTAGTCTTGCCAATATTCAAGTGATCAAGATATATATGAAGATGTTCTATACAGCTACCCTTCATCCCTATCCTCTTCTGAGTTTTTAATTCAGGAAGAAATATGTGTAGATCATAATTTTGAGTTTGCTTGTAAAAAAACTCTAAATAGTCATGACATATGTTGAGGTCAAAAATAGTGTACAACATGTTTTTTGTATTGAGTTTGATGAAAATTTTCAAAAGCCTTCAAAGGATCAAGATGCAGATTTTTTTCAGAGCCAAGACAATTCTCTTTCTGATATACATGAAAAGCCACTTGTAGATATTTGTATTGATGTTGATTTGGCTACATTAATTGAAGATCTGCAAGAACATACAAATCTTGTCTCTAATCTGGATGATATGGAAGATCACATTATTGCATTTATATTTAATAGGGATCAACCAAATGAAGAATAATTAGGGGAATTTTGAGGTCTCAAATGGGCCTCCTAAGGAAATTATAAAATAATAGTGGAAACAATAAAATAAGATTTGATTACATCATCAAATTTTAGAGGGAAAAAGAAAAAACTACTTTTTCAACTCGTATTTTGAACTTATCTCCCTACAGTTTTACTCAAATTTCGAGCAGGAATAATTGCTAGATACAAAATTTAATTCCCCATCCAAGGAGTACCCATGTTGCATACTTTTGATGGACCCCGATACACGAAAAATGAGAAATACATGAAAATATGTGATTACAATAACTTTTTTTCATGTATTTCCCATTTTTCGTGTAGCAAGTTTCATCAAAAGTATGAAACATGGGTACTCCTTGGATGAGGAATTAAATTTTGTATCCAAAGAGTACTCCTGCTCAAAATTTGAGTAAAAAATTAGGGAGATAAGTTGAAAATACGAGTTGAAAAAATAGTTTTATTATTTTATTATATTTTAATATTTTTATTTTTTTACTCCAAAAATGGTGAATCATCCCCCATGGTTGACATCATCATCTTGAATCCTATTTGTTCTCATAAAATTTATTTTGGTTGTACATTTTTCTTAGGAGGCCCATTTTAGACCTCAAAATTCCCCTAATGAAAAATCAACCATTATATTTGAAAGCATTTTCCTTCTTTTTGTTGATCAACAAGAGGTAACGTTTCATGATTTTCAAGACCCCTTGGGCAGTCTTTTGGAAGCATAAAAAAATATGGAGTTTGTTTTCTTCGCCAACACAGATATTGGGTTAAGTTTTCAGTTGGGGTTATCATTACCACAACACTTTCTTTTGAGGAAAGTAGGAGGAGCAAGAAATTAGATAGCCATTTGCCTTCATGGTTGCATTGGATCTTCGACTTCACTTGATCAAGTGATTTATGGATAAGTTAAAGTAGGTAAGGTGTGATGAATAAGCTCAACATTCTGAGAATCTTTTTCAGTGTCAGTTTCCAGTAGAGTTTGCAGTTGATTATGTATAGTTCAATTTTCGGTTTGATTTGAATTAGTTTGAGGATTGTAGCTGCATTAACTCCATTGCCCAATGGATGAGGCTACTTGGTCTACAGTTTTCTTGAAACCTCCTGAAGTATATTCCATCCCCAGATGGAGCCAATGTTAGCATCCAAATTTTCAATGATCAAATGTACTCTTTCAGGTTTACTTAGTAGTGGTCCTAGGTCAAAATTTCATGTTTCAAGTCAGTTTTCAAATAAAATTTTGTCCATTGAATATGCCTAGGTTTGAAATGATATTCCCTTCACTCCGTTCATGGTCATCATAATTTCATAGGTCATGTCATCCATCAATCATCTAGGGTCTGAGGTCATTCACCACAATTTCATTTAGGTTAGAGTCTAGGTCTCATTTGTTTCGCTACCATAAGAGTCAATTATGTCATAAAAGAAAGTGAACAAAAACTCATTTTCATCATACAATTCATTTTCATAGGGAGTTAGCAATGATAGGGAAATAAGTAAATAGCTCCTTTCTTCTCACCGTCATACTCCATAGCTGACATGGGTTGAAGAAAAATAAGCAAATTTGTGCCAACACTACATGTGCTACGCTTCGGGTGTGTTGCACAAGTGTTGCACTTTTGGTGTTTGAGCTCCAAATCAGTTCTCCAAGGTTCAAAACCATTGCACAAAGGTTCATACACTTCCTAAACAGTAAGTGGACACCCTCCATACCTCTCTCAAGTCAAAATTCATTAGCAAATGAGTGTTTTCCTTCATTAGGTTACCTCCACTTTGTTTTTGGTGTTTTTCATATTTTGTTTGTTTCAGCAGATAAAACCCTAATATAACCATATAGAACCTTAATATAACCTTCATACATCATACCATAACATCTCCTATCACTCACAACCCTCTTTTCCATCAATTTCATTAAAACCCTAATTTTCACTACATTTTGGTAGAAAAACTAGTGAAACCATGTGTTTTGACCTTTTGGGTACCTTTCACATGCCCATTCCCAAAACTTCCACTTGCATCATGTAGCCAGCTCATCACCCTACCTCCCCAAAATTTTAGGGATTTTTCCCTAACTTCCTTCCACTTAATTTCTGTCCCTAAAACTACTCTACCACTATCCCCTATTTTCCTGATTTTCCACCTTCCCTATCCACTACATCAAGCTAGGGATTTAATTGTTGAAAAAAATCATGGAGGGTGAGAAGAAGGTCCATAATGGAGGTCACCATTCTAGGTTTGATCCATCTCAGACCCATGGCATCATTTTTAGAGCTCCGTGATCAAGCCATGGTTTACATTGCAGACAAGGACAATATGGCTTCAAAATCAGTTTCTGAAGTAATGGAGATGAATTTTACAAAAGTGAAAGATTTTTTGATCAATATTAGGCCAAAGAACAAAAAAATCCTTTAGTTTATGCACAGGTTTATGGTTTTAGATAAATTCTCAAAATACAGTTGCTCCAAGTCATTTTATGCACTTCTGGACAGGTTGTCTTCAAATCAGTTTTTCAGGGGTTTGGAGCAGGGGTTTGCAGTGCTTGATGACTCCATTATGTATAAGAAATCCTACGCTTTCCAACCATACCAATTTAATCCCACAAATACTCTGGGAAGGCCTCCAAACTCCCTCTCAAATTTTGCACTACACTTCTGCTCAGAGTGCTACGCTTTTGCAAATTTTGAGTGATTAACTTCAAACTTAGATTCTGAGAAAATGTAAAAGTATTTGGAAACAATGGAGGATGTTTTTGTTTATAACATGCCAAAGAACAAAAACCTCTCTCTTTTTTGAAAAAAACATTAAATTTAGAGAGATATTGATCCATATTTAATCCCTAGTTTTGCAGAAATTGTTTTGGAAAATTATGGATTTTTGGCAATTCCTTTGTTACGTACGTTTCTGGAATCAGTTGTTACGTTTCTAGGAACATTGTTACACTTATGTTGATTGGTGTTACACTTATGGAAAGGAGGTCAGAACTTAGTTTTTGGCTCCCAATTAATCCAAACAAGCTCAAGTCTTGTGGGCATCATTCCTTGGACCTCTTATAATAGTAAGTCACCACTCTTAATGCCTCCCTTGGTCAAGTTATCAAGTTTGTGATTCATTTTCATGCTCAGTCCATATTTCACTATGTCATCACTTCTTCATGTCATTCAAAGACTCTAGTTGAATAAACCCTAACCCTACTAATAAACCCTAATGCTACTATCTAGCACTACTCTACACATGCCATATATCTCATACTGTCATTTCCCACCATCCATACCCTCCATAATATTCATTTTCATGAAACCCTATATTCTAGCTATTTTTCACAATGATAAATTGGAAATTTCCAGTATTTTCTTAATTTCACCAACCTCCTTACATAAATTTCACTTTATTTCACCCACAAAATGAAGCTAACATGCCACCCTATCTACTTAATTTTTTGTAGAATTTTCCCTGGATCCATAACCCTCCATCTCACCCTCTAAACCTACCCCATCCCTACACTATGTTTTTCCCAAATTTCACTATACATACCCATCCCATCAAACACACTAGGATTTTATCCTTTCAATAATAAACAAGATGAAGAGTGAGAAGAATAACTTCAAGGGAGTGCACCACCTCAGGTTAGAACCCTTCACCATGCATGAAATCAATGCTTCACCCTTGGCCAAAAGATGTTTTGAGAGGACTGGATGTTTGAGGTTCTATGAGAAGCTAAAATGAAGCTTAAAGAGAAGGATAGCTTAGATTTGTTAGTTGAAGCTTCCTTGGATGTTTAACCCATCATTCATAGGTGCTACAGAACCAATTTTGAGAAGTTTTGAAGAATTTTGGTATTTTTTGTGATTTTTGCACAATTCTGGAAATTCCTCCTCACAAAAGCGTAACAAACATTTGCTACGCTTATTTTGGGGGCATCCAAATGATGATTTATTTACATGGATGGATGCATTTTGATGAGTAAATCACATATCAAGAACCCTCATTTTTCATGCTTATGCCACCTTTTTGGAGCCTCTATTACGCTTTTGGAGTAACCTTGGGAGAATGGATTTTTGGAGGTCTTCCAGTGGGTCATTTTGAAAAATTCAAGATTTATGGAAACTAGATACACAGGTCTAGTTTACCGTTATTTAAGAAGTGGGTTTTTACTCCTAAAAGAGCCTAAAAAGTGCTTGCAAACTTCTGTCATGCTTCTATAAAATTCTGCTACCCTTCTGTCAGAAATGTTACAAATCAACATTGGATTCCTCAGGACACTTGTCAAGCTTAGAAAATGTCACAAATTCGAGGTTTTGTTGTCCTATGAGTTGGGATTATAGTTATTGAGTTGGTTTTTACCTCATTTCATGAGGGAATATGTAATTTAATGTAAGGGACAAACACTCCTAGTTCATAGCTGAATTCAGGGAATGGTTTCTAACCTCCTTGGAATCTAGGAAATGACTCATCTTGTGTATTTATGATCCATTTTGGATGGAATTTAGACCTGATGAGGTGTCATAGTCCATATTTTATATAAGTAGACTCTCTTTAGTCTTTTTATGGGTTGTATAGTCTTATTTTGCATTGGATATTTTGTAATAAGCATTTTGGAATGAAATCAGAGACAAATTTGCAGAACTTGTATTGGGAATCTTGTGGCATGCATTAGAGAATTTGTTATTCTTATGTATGTTTATCTATTCATGCTAAATGATATATGTTCTTCTTTTAGATACATCTTTCCATATGTTTATCTTGTAATTTTATAAGCAGAAATCATGTATGTTCATGCTATGTTTTAGGCAAGGTTTACATGATATGTATATTCACTTCTAAATGAATGAATTCACCTCAATTCTCATTCAGAATCTCTCTCAATTCATCCTATACTCAATGAACAATTAAACATGCTTTAAAATTACCTATCTAGCTTCACACATTCTGTGCAAATTGACCTTGAAATTCAGACCTAAAATCCCTACACCTAGCCTTCTCATTGACCTTTCTATCTAGCACTTAAAACATCAAACAAAATCCTATTTACTCAGCTTACATATCCATCCTAAGATCAATATATATTTAGTAAATCTATTAACTGCAAAGTGAAAATAAGAGAGCTTTGTCTGGTCCTAGTAGGGCTAGCTACCTGACCTAAAGCCCAGTCTGTGGTTACCTTTCTTCAATCCTATTTTCAGCCTTGGGAAGTTGGGGAGAGTGATAACACCTTTGATATATATATGGAGATCCTTTTCATTGCTACAATATGGGATTCTTTTGGTGTTGCTTGGAATATTTCCACTTGTTCAATTTCCTGCATCACTTTTAGCCTTGAATTTGTCACATAAAATAGGCTTCCAATCATCAATCTATACAGTCTCTCATCTTCTTCATTAGATTCATCGTCCTTTATTAACTTTAATCGATCAACATAGGAGTACTTATAGGTTTACAATATTTCATTCATAATATTTTTAACATATCCTTGATGCACTTGGTTTGGGAAACGAATATGCCATCATATTCCTAAGATATTTGGAGTCCCATGAAAAATTTCAACTCTCCAACACTACTACACGTGGGTGGAAATTTCGACGCTGGAATCTGATGGAGAGTTTTGTTCCCATCAAATATCCAATGGAAGTTCTTTGAACATCGAATCTCTGACATTTTGTCCAATATCGGATGTATGATGTGTTGTCCAATATCAGATTTATGATGTGTTGTCCAATATGAGACAAATGGAATTTAACCATTGTATAGCATCCAATTCCACTATTAAATAATGTTTTACGTTTACAACATCTAATATGGGACCGCTTTATGTTGAGTTTAATTAATTATAGTAATATAATATTAATATTATAATTATATATAATTTTATTACTATATATTAATATTAATATGAATAATATATATATATATATATATATATATATATATATATATATATGCACGAACATCATATAACTTTAACATAGTTGTTATATTAACTAGCAATTGCACCTAATGTTGCAAAGGAAACGCCGTAAGGAAGATGGTAGAAAGAGATCAACTGTAATTAACTTGATGAGTATCTTAAACTGGACAACTCTAACTGGAAATGGAGGGAACTAAAGTCTACTTGTCAAGAACCACAAACTCTGTTTTCTAAAAAGTTGTCAGGCACAGGTATATTTTTTTTGGAGTAAGCCTAACTTGCCCTTTATCTTAATGGATGTCTTAGATTGTTTTTTTTCTCTGACATGCAAAACATTTCCCATGTCAAATAAATTTAAGCTTCTTGCATGTCTTCCACATCCTATCTGTACCTATTCTTTACCATTTCTGTGCTCAGGTTTGATTGAACATGTTCTTAGATGAAGCAAGAAATTCAATATAATCGCTGCCCATTGTCACAATGAACTCCAAAAATGATTACAGCACTAGTGATCTGTCAAATACAATGGCATTTATCCACCAACCTTTAATACTAGAGGGTATGAAGAGTTAGGTCTCAGCAATAAATCTGAGACGCAACATTTAATGTGAAATAGAAATCTGGAAGAAGGGAGCTGACATGTCTGAAATGTTAGGATTGGTGGGAACAAAGGGGCATCTTTGATTGGATGATGTACAAACTAAAGTGCACTAAAATTTGTTAATAAGATGTTCTAAAATTTACCTTTATAAACCTTGTCAAATTTTAACTAGAAACACCTCCTTATGCGTTATTATGTTAAGAGAAACAACCATACTAAAATAGTGAATATTAGCCATAAAAATTTCATAAATGGCTAGAGGTTCGATTGAATCTGCCCTGAATCATATATCTTCATCATCGATCTTTTAAGGGTTATCATATTCATATCCGAATAGACAATCTATTTCAAAAAATTAAGGGATTGGAAGGAAGAGACTCACTAACCTCAACAAAATAAACTAAGATATCAAGAATTACAATATATTACTAATTTTTTCCTCTTCATACTATGTACATTCCATTCCTTGCAACTGCTAAAACTGCTTCTACTTCTCTCTATGTTGTTGCTTGCTTTCAAAAGGAGCCTTCTGTCTACATCTAACTGACTGCATGCCATGGATAACTTATACAGATTTGGATTTCCTGGACATTTGAGGACAATCCTAGTAAAGAATATGGACATTTCAGGACAACCCTGGTAAATAATCAAGTGTGGGCTATTGGTTTAGGCCCTCTCTGAATGATATCAGAATGTAAAATATTACTATAATTTGTTTATTTTTGTTGAATGGAAGTTAATTTCCACCCACCGTAAGTAATTAAGAGGCAATCATCTGAACTATTTTACATCAGAATCTCTTGGTTCAGGTGAGTTTGCATATCAGAATCTCTCGGTTCAGGTTTGTTTGCATAAATATTTTGCTTTTGCATGCGAGTTTTATGGCCGAATAGTTGGGTTTTTGGTGAACTAGTGGCAGAAGGGGTATCATTTGGGATGCCACAGCCTTTGGAAATTTGTCTTCCTCCATTTTGATAGGCCTTAACAATCCAACTGATCACCAAAAATATCAAGACTGTGGATAAAGCAACTAGAGATGACCAAACTCTGTTAATAGATGACTTGACAGGGTGGCATTGCTTATTGAGAATGTTGGAAAAGGTGTCCTTCACAAAGGAGCAGTTTGTCAGGCTCTCCAACGCTGGAAAAATGTCCAGCAGATTCTGAACAGATATTGCATATGCTTCTGCTTCATCAAATTGACTCTGTGTTAGGTACTTCCCTTCACTATTGCATTTTGCAGTATCATTTTCTGAACATTTGAAGCTCTCCAGTAACTGCAAGAAGAGGATGTAAGTTTCCACAACACATCAATGCATAGTCAGAATTGGTAAAATGTTCCAGTTACTTACTTGAGGAATAAATCCGATTTGAATGGTACCATTAGAACAGAAATCTGGCGTATATTCATACTTTGGTGGTCCAGAAAATGGATCACATACATAAGGAACATTTAGTGACTGGATATTTAGTGCCTGCAACCTAGAGATGTTTTTGTTCAACTGCAAATAACAAAAGATTAAATAAGCAATTAAAGCTTCCAGTAGAGTCAAATAATGTAGAATTCAATGTCCTTGATCATATTAGATCAAAGACTATAGATAATCAAGAAAATGGATAAAAGATGTTTGAAGCTGATAGATGTTGTGGTTAACCCAAGGTGTTAACTCAACCGGTTAGTTGCCAGTGTTGTTGGACATTTGGTTGGTTCTATGCCAACAAGGGCTGCTGATTAAAATTAAGAAAGTAGTGCATTCCTTTTAATTTTGAGTTGCCTCGGCTACATTCAAAGATCAAATGTGACTCTGTTTATTAGAGAACCACTTTCTTACCATGGATTAAAAGGTTCACACCTTATTGATCAACATAAAATTAACCATACCTCGCTTATCATAAGATGTACTTCTTGCCGAACCTCTGCAAGGCTGGAATCTGCTGCTTGCAAATCAACACAAGGAAGAATTGAATTCAAAGTGGTGTTATACAGGTTGTTTTGGTAAGCTTTCAAAGCTACGCACGAGTCATCTGCAAATCTGAAAGGGCAGAACAAATATTCCCGAGAAACAAGAAATGAACAGACAAATAGGTATGCTCATACAAGGTTCCCACAATGGTATTCAATTTGTGGGAGGTGATCAGTTACGTATGAATAGCAAAATAGACACCAAAAGCTAGCCAAGTGAGAGCTGTCAACAGCCAGCAAATGAAAAAAACTCTGCACAGGAAAAGAAATTTCAGTTCCAACCATAAGAAACAAAATGCAGAAGATACCATAAAACTTACAAGCTATTTTCCATATTTTCTACCTACAGACCAGTCTTAAGCTCAAATACAATGTTCAAGTATATGTCTGTTTTACCCTAGCATATTCCTATCTTAACCACTGATATATTAAGGACATAGAGGGTCAAAAAAACTGCAAACTTGCAACATCTAAGCTATCATGTATTTATATACAAACAAAGGCACTAAGATCTCACCCTCCTCTAGAGTATCATGCTTCTTTTGGTACAAGAACATTTTTTAAGTTCGATCAATGGCTTGCTAACTTTTATTATTAACGCTACTTAAGATCATATGTCATGACACGAAATGTAATTGCAGAAGTGTTGTTGTACAGGCTGTCAAGTGACTTACAAAAAAAATACATGATGCCAATGCAGGAGAAGTATAGCTGTATCAAAAGAAATTGTGTTGGCCTGTTAGTTAAAACATATTGAATTATTATATCTTAGAAAACAGGATAGGCAATATATACTACTTTGAGTTTAGACATAGGATTAGTAAATTACACGAGGAGATAATTACCTATTGCCAAAATCACCAGAGCCAAAATGATTGATGCAAGAACAATAGTTATAATATTTCTGCAAAATGAATATACAAATTGTAATTCAATTACATAAAAACATAAATCAAACCATTGGTTTCATTGAAAAGATTCAATTATTTCCTAGGGAAATGGAAATTCAGAAATTTTTTGAAGCTGATAGATGCAAATCCATTTTTTTTTAAGCTGAGAGAAAAATAATCTGATAATATTCTTAAGCCAAACCTAAGAACTTTTTGGAGCTGAGAATAAAAGAATCTTACAATACTCTTACGCCAATATCGATTTCTCGTTTGTTGTGAAAGACCTTATTATGTATGTTTGCTGCGTCCTTGTTAAGTGTTTCTGCTGTTGAATTCAAACGAAGATAAGCATTTTCATCATAAGGTTGCAACCGATCCTGCATCGTCTTCATAGAAGATGTGACATTATAGATCGTGTTGGTGGCCCTTTCAGCAGCCCCTACAATAGTTTTCTCCACCCTCTTTGCCCTTGTGTGGAATTTGATGTTTCCCCCAAGAACAACTCCAGAAGCAATACTGCAGTTTCATCCCTGGTAATTAGCAAGAGAAAAGTACTTCTGCAATAGAAACCTAATCATATGTCCCTTGATCTCCTGAATAAACTATTAAGAAAAATGCAGAAGCAGTAAACCCCTACTCCGACCCCTTCAAATTCATTAAAAATAGAAATATATCTCATATTGATATAAACAGGAGCTACAATACTCAGACTCTTCTCTAAAACAGTTAAGTTCTGTGAAAGCAACGCAAACAATTCCTTTATGAAGAGAAAATTGTTAAAATGTGTGAACCTTTAACTCTTCCGTAAGACCTAACACATTCTCGTTGCAAAATTCAGAAACCCTCTATAAGAGAAACACAAAGACTTTAACAGCAGCTTAAGGGTAATCAGAGATGCAAATCTTACATGACAGCTATGGTGAGAAGGATGACAGCTAAGAATGGCCATACATAGTAGTGACTTGAATGAGGCTCGTATGAACCATTCGTTGTCTTCTTATTGCAACAGCAATAACTGATTGTTAGGAAAATACCATAAACCAGACCAACAAAGATCCATATAGCTGCAATAGCATATCCATATATGCCAGTGAAAATAGTTGACTGCAATCATACAAGAACTGTCATACAAAGGTTCTTTTGTATAGCACATTAATTTAAAGGGAAGCCTATATGCAGTGTATATACTCCAACAGGGAAACTGAAATCTCAAAGCAGTGTATAGATGATAGTTACCCCCCAATAATGCCTGCTCTCAATGTCGTAACCACCCTTGTATCGTTTAAAATGATTAAGAGGGTCAATTCTGTTTCTTGCAACCAAAGGCTCGTAGGTTCCATTTTGGCGGTCCTCCCCTGTCTGATTGCTCTGTTGTTGCAACAGATTTCTGCCAGTAAAATGGGCTGAAAAATGAAAGAAGAAGACCAAAGTTTAGTAATTTTAATGGAGAACATCTGTTAAGATTCAAAGCAAGATATGAATTGGACTTGAGTGAAGTTACAGATGGAAATGCAAGAATTTCAAAGAAAAATAGCAGTGTATTGTATATAGGCAACTCAACCCATTGCAAATGTGAGGGGCTCAATCATATTTTTCTATGAAACAAATAATTCAAGAATTAACTTTTGAAAACCAAAACAAAACATTTATAGGGTTATGTCTTTCAAAACATTTTTTATCCTTTTTTTTCCCTTTGGGGGTAATTCCCTGCTAAATTCTGTTATGCAAAAATAGCATACTGTCAATAAAATAAGAGTCATTTACTCTGACAAAAGCTATCTTCAAAACACTGTAGACACAATTTTAATGTAATATGCAAGATCCATTGTCAGTAATGCCAAAGAATTTGATATTTTAGTCTAAATACTTCGAGAAACTCTCCCTGAGGGGTTACAAGACATAGACAGGTTTGCTTTTGCTTTAGGTGCCAAAAGTCTGAGCGGTAATTTTCTGTTAAAATCTTCTGGGACTTGAACCCTGCCAGAAAAATAGTAGTATATCATGATAGGCAGCTCAACCCATTGCAATTGTTAGAGCACTATTCTAATCTACTGTGAAGTCAAGCTTGTTAGCAAATTATGAGAAATACCCAATCTCTAATCCCAAAGGATTAGAGTCAAACTGTAATCCATCTTTGGACTGTAAATGTACTTGTGACTTCCTGTCCAGCCCAAAAAATATAAAATAATACCCCTTGCAGATATCAGTGTGGTCCTTACCACAGTGATTATGCTTCAATAAACTTTCATCATGTATTTCAAGAAATCTCTGAAATTGGGTCCGGACGTTCAATAAATATTGTAAGAAGGTATTAATCATCCTCGATCCACATTTTCTGTGAGTTTCCCAATCTTGCCAGCCAGTTCTGGCGAGAATTTCTTGGTGGGCCTTTTAGTGGGAAAATCTAAGTCCCAAATCTCTGCAATATCCTGCGAACTCCACCCTGCACTTCTCAGAGAATTTGACACTGAATCTGTTTTCAATAGCAGGCCCTCTAAAATTTTCTTATTGTCCAAACATATATCTTCAGTGCCCAATGGAGAGGATGGGGTCTGAATCATGCCATTGATTTCCTGTTCGTTCCAACCGCCATTTATGAGCAAAGTTGTCAGCTCCTGGAAGTAGTCCATCAACCATCTGGGCTTACAGAAATTAGAACCAGAAAGGCCATTATAGTATTTTGGTTCCTTGGCTAAATCTAAATTGAAATTTAAATCAAATTTAGCCTCAGGAGAGATGTGCAGAGAAGAATTGGACCTCTCTTCTGCCAAATCACTCCAAAACTCTATCCACCTTGGAGTTTTTGAGGGCACAGAGGAGGGCACAGTGGCAACACTGGTGAGACTTTTGTTGTTGCTGTAGACAGCATTATAGCTTTTAGCTAAGGAATCCAAATTTCTACCCCATGTCTCTATGGTCCTGCTGGATTTTTTGTCCCCCAATTTGGCGGGAATCTGCTCAAATTCATCCCTCCTGTGAAAACCCACTGACCTAGCCCTCCTCAAGCCATCACGGGCATGCCTGAAAATATCTGAAAATTCCAAGGGCTCATGGACACCGAAAATCTCCCTCTCAAAGAACTCAGCCAGGTCTTTCCCACAGCAAACCACATCGCTCTTATAAACAGAAAACACGGGATTTCCTGCACAAGATCTGGAGACGAAGGAATATAGCAATGCCCATACAAAGGGACCAAAAGAGGCACCTTTTCCAAGTTCGCCCTCGCTATTTCAGCTGCATTTTCTCTGTTCCGGGGCTTGTCACCCCATTGTTTGCACCAGAATCGATCCTGGGACACCTCATACGAAAGCCCTGCAATGGGAATTTCAAGTCTCGTGCGCAGCTGAGACCCACCGGACCTCCAATCAGGGAACCCAGCTCCCACAGGGACACCCTGCTGCAGAACAGCCCTTAGATTAGGTGGAAAATTGAAGCCAAATGCACGTTCAATTCTCAACAATTCTTCATCTGAGAGACCCTTCTCAATAGTGACCTTGTGTTTTGTCTTCAGATACTGAATAGACTTCCCTGCAAAAACAGATAAATTCACAGGGTATGAAAGTAAAAAGGAAAAAATGCCATAATCGAGTATGTAATCTCTGCAAGCGCAATGAATTCGTGAATAGCCTAGCGATTCTGAATAAAAAGAAGTCCTAAAAATTTTCACTAACTAAATATTTGCAACTACCATTGCTTTTTTATCGAACGGTTGCATTTGTTTCAATCGTCTAACATATAATCTAACGGTTTCACATTATGACACAATGCACATCAGCAAAGTTTTTTTCAAATAATAACGCCTTACGGCGTAATTACGATTGTTATGAAAGGTTGTAGGCTTATTTTGAGGATAATTTTTGAACAAAATCATCACTGAAATTTTAGTGACAGAAAATGTCACATAAAATTCCTCAAGGAGGCCAAGGATACATGGGATCAACATCGGGGGCTTTAGAGGATCAAAAATGTTATTGCCCTTGTATAAATTGCAAGGGCTTGAGGTCAAGCATACATTAAAAAAAATAGTTAAAAAACATTGTAGAGACTATGGATACACTGAAGGAGGGCATGAATAACGTCCATTAGTAATTTATTCATTATATGTCTTTGTATTTTAGGTTGTTTTTGTAAATGTTTATATGTATATTTTATTTCTTTATATTGTAAATTGGATTGTTTTTTAATTGCAAATGTATTCTATATTCTTTTGGGAGGTATTTGGCCTATGTTGTCATTTTGGTGTGGAGAAATATTATTTGGTTATTTTCATTAGGTTCAATTAAGGGGTTAGTTCGAGTTAGGGGTTAACTAATTAATGGGCTTAGGGATAAGGGGTTATTGTTTAAGGGTTTAAGGGGTTCGGGGTTAAGGGGTTAGGGGTTTTGGGGAATGGGGTTAAGGTGTTAAGGGGTTAACAAATGTTTAGGGGGTTAATTAGGACCTAGATTATTTAGAGGTTAATCATGGGTTTTTATGGAGCATTATTAATAAGTTTTTAAAGTATATTATGCCTATACTTTAAAGATGGACATAGTGAACACATCTTAGTAGGAAGAAATATATATATATATATATATTTCTTCCTACTAAGATGTGTTCACTATGTCCATCTTTTAAAAAAATATATATATATATATATCATTAAAAAATTAATTAAATTAAAATTTGATTAAAAATAAAATTATTATAAAGAAGTATGTTTGGATAAAGATTAAAGGAGTCCATTTTATTAATTTAGATAAGATAATAATTAATAAAAAACCATTTTTTGTGAAAAATATTATATTAAAAAAAAAAGAAATTACTTTATTTATTAAAAATTTTAAATTTATAAACCACAATTTATTAAAATTTTATGTTTCTAACCACAATCTATTTCACTTAGAAAAGAGACTCTTTCTCATTTTTTAAGGAAACAAAAGCACTAGACACAAGCCTTGCACTTGGCGTTTCAAAATATTTTAGGTGACAATAAAAGTATTAAGCTCAAGTGATATAGAGTGAAGAATTCTCTATATAAAAGTCTCTTTTTGTGATAAGTAAAGGGTCTCATTTGTTGTAAATTGTGAGAAAACTATTTGAAGTAATATCAAATCTATAATACTAGGAAAATGGTAGATTAATAAAATGTTTGATAAATCATCAATGGTTATTTTTTCCAAATTTATCTTACTTATTATCACTCATGCAAGGTAGAAAATTCCATTTTGAATTTCCTTTGAAGTAGGCGCAATGCTTTTTTTTCTATAACTTTCACTTACCACTAAGTACAAAAGAGTGAGTTTTTGACATTTTGGTCAAATCAAATAAGTAGTCAAAAAGAAAGTAACCCATTTTTTGAAGAAGGAGATATATTTTACGTCGTGCCTTAGTAAAAAAGGGTTTCCTATAAAAAAAATGTCCTTAGTGGGTTCCCTAACACTTGCCTAAAGAAAAAAGGGGATCCTACCTAATTTTATTACATAGGCTATTGATTTCAAAGTTTATAAGTGAAAACATAAGATGAAAACTTGGAGTACATTTGTAAATTGGAATGAAAAGGGTTTCATAATTGTTAGGTGATTTTCATTATAATATTGAAAATCTTGCTAAATTGCACAGGCTTCATGATTTCATTGAATTTTTATATTTGTTTCTTGCTCTTACACAAGCTCATGGTTGCTCACCCATCCTCTGTAAACTTCCAATCTCTAAGTGAAATCAAGAAAAAATATGGCATTATAACGATGAATGCAAAATAATATCAATATATTTTTTATTATGGTTGTGACTATATATCTCAGAAAGTGTCTCACTCCTACATGTCAAGAAAAGTAACATATTTCTTAGGTTCTTTTTACATATTCTTAAATATCTTGATAAATTGCACAAGCATAATGATTGACTTGTTTTCTTTGTTTCTTGGTCTCACCTATGTTGTATTTTTTTCCTTAGATATTATATCTGTAAATGGTTGTATCGATGTTTAAATATTTTTTATATATACTAATATTACTTTATTTATTGTAATTGTATAGTCTGCCACCCCTAGGAAATTTCTTGACGAGGAAGAGGTGGTTGTAGTATAGGCACCTGTTCAAGGACATGGAGAAAATATTGAGGATCAAGTTAATGATCATATGAAAGAAAAAAAAAGATGATAATAACATAGTCGAAGAATATGGGACAAAGAAATTGATCCAGGAGACATTTAATAATGTTGGAATGGATGTTGATGGCAACCTATATCAGCACCATGCTTTTGATATGCATATACTTGAGAGGGAAATTAAACCTCTTTATGAAGGCTCAGAAACATCTCCCCTCTCTTTTGTATTGTTGTTGGTCAACTTAAGGGCAGTGAATGGTTTTTCAAACACGTGTGTGACACAAATCCTAAGGTATGTAACTTATTTTGTGGAATTTAGTGCTATATACATGATGAAGAAATTATTTTTTCCTTTGTTTTTAATGTTTGTACGTTGATCATCATTTAATTAATTTGTAACACTTGGATGCAATATGTATGATTAATATTGTTTAGTACATTAACCATTACTACATTTTTTTATGTCGTAGATTATTAGGTGAATTTATATTACCAACATTATATGTTTTACCTTATACGTACCAAGATTTACGTGCCATTATGAAAGATATTGGAATGGAATATAAAGCCATTCATGCATGTCCTAATGATGATATTCTCTATTATAAAGAACGTGCGTCGAACAAAAAATGCCCAAAATGTGATGAGAGTATATATCAAATCGATAAAGTAACAAAAAAGGTGCCTCACAAGGTTCTTCGTTATATTCCCATAATTCCACGCTTGCGAAAATTGTTCATGTGCAAAAGCATAACACAACTTATGGATTGCCATGCGATGAATAGAAGTGAATATGGTGTTCTCTGAATGCATGTAGATGGATCTACATTTAGGAATATAAAGGAAAAGTGGTCATAGTTTAAAAGAGAACCTCATAATCTTAGGCTTTCATTAGCAGTTGACGGTGTCAATACATTTGGAGAGGCCACATATACCTACTCGACGTGGCTCGTTTTTGTTATCAACAATAACATTCCTCTGTGGATGTCAATAAAGGGGGAGCACATAATGTTGACAATAATTGTTCCAGGTATTAATTTTTTTAGAATATTTTTTTTTTTAACAAAATAACATCTCATTTGTTTTGTTTGTTTCATAATTATGTCTTATATTTTTTTTTTACTCATATATTTTCAATTATATCTTCTTCTTTTTTTTATTTACTCATATATGTAGTAATTATGTACAGTATGATTAATCAATTAGGTAAGTACCATGTCAAAGACATGAATGTATATACAGAGCCTCTTATCGATGAGTTAGTGGAGTTATGGAGCGATGCCACTATGTATAATATCTCTAGACCAGTAGATTCACAAAGGGATTTTGAATTCCATGCAATGCATGTATGGAAAATTCAGGTTGCCCTAGGGCTAACACATTTATGTGGTATGTTATAACGTTACCCTGCACTTAAATAGTGTTTAATTTTATGAAGTTCATTTCATGCATTTATTTTAAATAGTTCCTTCATTGCATGTAATTAAATAATTGGTATAAAAATGATTCCATCTCTTGCAGGTCTTCAAACAAAGGGTAAATTTTATTGTCTAGTTTGTGTTCCTAAGATGAAATATCATCATTAAAAAATCTTAGGAAAGGAGATGTTTGATGAGTATAGGCACTTCCTTTCTAAGAACCATAGGTACCGAAGTACCAAGAAACATATTTTCAATGGGAAAGAAGAGATTGGATTAATACCACAGAGAACGACACCTCATGCATGGAAGTTGCAATATAATACTCTCTCAAGGTATGGATTGAATTGTCTATGTATAAATATACATGAGATGTTTGGATTATTTTATATTTTTATGGAATTTTCTTCACTATGTCAATTGATAGGTTATATTTTTTTTATAATATCTTTAACTATGGTTCACGTTGTAGGTCATCAAGGCATTAATAACAGGAAACTTCCACGAGGAATGAAAAGTTATTTTGAGAAATTCAATAGACTCCCCTACTATAAGCACCTGCAAAAGTGTTCATTTGTTTGACATAATTCACATTGGGAATAATGTAACAGAGACCTTGTGGCGAATCTTAGATGGAAGGAGAGATAAAGAAAAATTGTCAAGATTTGTAATGGCGTTAAGGAGGCTAATCATGCATTGAAAAGTGTGACACATTCAAATATCAGTGGAGATGGCCAGAATATAAGCGCCCTTCCATGGTTATTGATAGAGTAGAAAAGAAAGGATGTTAAAGAGGTTATTGAAAAAAATAAATTTCCAACTGGAATTTCTTCAAACATAAAGAATATCGTAACAAAGAAAGCTGAATTAAGTGGGGTAAAAACTCATGATTGGCATGTGTTCATTAAGTTAATTAATTGGTGTATATATTTATACATTGGTGAAACATCTTGTTAATTAGTGTTTTTTTCTCTAGTAATTTGGGAATAAATAATAGTCAATAATTATTTATTTTATAGTATGTTCTACCTCTATCTCTCCCATAAATTTTTTACAACAATGTCAAACAAGTTATATATGATGTTGGAAAATACATGAGGTAAGTGGATATTTATGTGCAAAGTGTAATTTGTTCAATAAGTTGTTGTACAACTTATATTTGACTACATGTGTTATACTTGTCATCATGTACTATATACTTTTTTGTTGAAACTTGTGATTTTCTTGCTTCATTTGTAGATGGTTTTCATCTAAAGAAATTGATAAAGAAGATACAAAGTATTGGAGGAAAAAAATTCCTCGTCTAATGTGTGAAATGCAAAAGTATCTACCTCTGGTTTTTCAATGCACGCGAAAACTACCTCATACACAAATTCAAGGAGATTAAAAAGTGTGGACCTATACACATAAGATCAATGTGGATGGTTGAGAGGAAATTGAAATCATTGAAGGCTTTGGTCATAAAAATAGCACGTCATGAGGGTTCTATGGTTGAGGTATATATGGTATATCAAACCATGGATTATATTTGTCAATATAAACCTGAAATAGGAAAAAGTATTAATGTATTGGATCACATTTTGGATGTCAACTCCATAAAAAAATTTGAAGGGGAGAACCTATTGGGGAAAGGTAGAATGAGGAAAGTGAGATGTAAGTAGATAGTGGAGATGTATAACACATTTTACTTTTTTGTTTTTATGTGTATCATACTTTTTTAATTTTTAGTCTTCTTCCATAATCCATTATTATGAAGGTATAACATTGTAATTGATTATATATATGTGAATTATTTTATTTTAATACAACCAATCGAGAGTGGGATGAAATGCATTCATACATTGCAAACAATATTTATTGGATGAAGGTATGGATTGAGCAATGAAAACAAGCTAATAATGGTAGGTTATCATGGTATGGTGTGTCTACATTGGTCAAATAAGCTCAACGCAGTGGAGATACCAATCTTACATAGAGGGAAATTGATATAGCATATGGTTTAAGATATTATTAGGTAAGCATATTCACCCATACTTAGTTTTTTTTACAATTATATCGATGCATATGGTGTGCTTTTGTTTCTTAATTTGAAAAAATTCCAAGTACAAATGTGCTTATCAATTGACAATGAATTTTTGATGTGTTTGAAATATTGCAGTTGAAACACCACAACAAAATGTGGTGCAATGGCCACAAATTTTGCATCAAAATGTTGAATGAAATGATGAAAAAATATAATAGTGGGTTAGCTAGAATGTTTTAGGTTATTAATATTGCCTCTAGATATGACAGACATCCATAAGTCTCTGACCATTGATACTATGGATATCTACATGACATACTTGAATGTGAATTTAAATCCTTCAAGTTAGATGTGTTCGATGTCAAATGGTTTAGGTTATGAATCCATGAACATGACTCTCATAGAACTATTTTTGATCATTCTAACAGATTTACGATGGTTTATACAAGGAATGTTGAAACAAGATCAAAGTCATATGTTCTTCCAAGCTAAAGTGAACATGTATTTTACGTAGACATTCCAGGTAAAGCGAGTTGGTCATATGTTGTTAGATATGATCCCAGAGGAAGGAACATAAAGTGTGATGTAGCAGAAGAAGATGATGTAGAGGAGCAAGGGATTCATGCATTGTTAGATGAAGACATCGAAGAAGTTCAAGGAATATATGTTAATCGAGAGAATGTTAATTTGGATGAACTAGATGGTATTGGTGTTATGTTGGATGAAGAACTTGAAGTTGAACCAAATGTAGAAGAGAATGTTATAGATGTTGATGATATAGACGACGGCGACGACGGCGATGATGATGATGATGATGATATGGAAAATCCTTTGAACATAAATTCTGAACAAGATGATACATATCATGAGTTAGATGAGGAAGAAAATTAATGATATAAAAATTTTGAAAAGTACGAGGTATGTATTTATATGTTTTTAGTTGGTTTGTTCTCCTTAAATTTTTATTTTCCTAGTTTTATATTTGAATGTTACTATGTTTCTTTAAAATATATTATAGCTTATAAATTGGGTATTGGGGAATTGAGAGTGATGTGAGGGGGGGGGGGGGGAGGGAGTAGGGTTCATATGAGCTTCCACCTTCACGTGGTTGGCCCTGTTCAGTAGAGAATATATTATTCTTGAAATGAGGAGAAGCTCATTTACGTTTATACCATAATTTCCAATTTTAACTTTGGTTCGTATAATAATTTACAAGGTTTTTCACTTATTAATTATTAGCGAAAATTATGATCTCAACCTGCATAGAGTGACCTGTGAATGGAGCCTCTTGTTGCACAAACTAATTGACCTAGTGAGTTTCCAAGGCTTGGATGCACAACAAAAATATGGGACTAAGGCCCACTTTCACCATAGCCTAAGTCCCCTTCTCTTCTTGTATTTTCCCTGATGGGATGAGTCCCAATATTCCCTACTTGTGATAGGTGAGTCTTGGAAAAGTCTTAAAGTAGGGCCGAGATAGTTCATTCAATGGAAAGATACACTAAAGGCTCAAGCCTTGGCAATAGGCTTCAAATATTTCCATGAAATACCCCTTGATATTTAAGCTACACAAGACCTAGAGTTGAGGTACAAGTCACGAGGTTGGTATGCCCAAGGTCAAGGTATTGAGAGAAAAGGTTTATAGGATGATATGCTTCAAATAATTCCCTAAGTTTAATGACGACCTTCTAGGTTCCCAAATTGGTACAATGGCTAGGGAATCAAATATCTCAAACTCTTTGTCATCATGTTGAGCCTCTATAAATCATGGGCTCTTATATATTATGCCAAGTAAAAACAAATTTCTCACAAGGGGGTCTCATAATGATCTTTATAAAATGAACTAAACTAATTTTAGGTGTTAAAAGCCAATTTATAATTAATTTATTATGAAACATGGTACTAAAAATGATAATATTTTGTTCTTATTGATGATATAATGATTTGTCTTGATAGATATGTTTGTTGCTCTAGTACAGGGATATGTCACCATTATTCTCATTGCCGTCATCATCATCTAAAAGTTTTATCAATTGGTTGTATAAATTATTGTTTTGCACTATCTATTCTTTGCAAGTTTCAGTGAATCAATTTCCAAAGGGTTGGAGACGTCTCTTGATCTAGTACTTGTGATCTGACTTGAGAATAGGGACAACATTGAAATTTTTTTAGTTTGTGATCATATGCACTAAAATTTTACATGGTCATGGTAGATGCATGCATTGAAAATATGTGAGGGCTTTGAGACTCAAATACGACTCACAGAAAGAATTTGAAAATCAAATGACAAAATTATAACATATGTAAATGTCAAGGAGATGAAATTATATATTCCTATTTACCAATTGCGGGCTTATAATGTAATTCATAGTCCATAGGTTGATTAAAATCCCTACCCTTCCATTTGAGAAAATTTATTACCCTTCATCATCTTCTTTTTAATCATCGTCATCATCAACATCGTCATCATCACCATCATCTTTGTCATCTGCATCAACATCACCAATGCCATCATCGTCATATTTTTCATCGAAATCATCATTAACATCATCATCATCGTCGTTGTCATCATCATCATCATCATCGTTTTCATCATCATCATCATCATAATCATCCTCGTCAACATCATTTATATGAAAACGAATGACGCCTCAAATAATCACACATAATTTTTTATATGTCTTTTATGCTCCTACTTCCAATGTTTAAGGATATGAATCCCCATGAATGTAAAAATGATGGCTAGATAAAAACCAATTATCATTGATGTCAAGCTTATTCTTACTTTTTGCAAGCCTACCCCTATGTACCAATCCACCTCTTAACATTTACCAATTAGTTGAAATTATGCTTTAATTAATTGACCCCACATAAAGTGACTTGGGAAATGGGCCAACGTTGAAATTTTTCAGTTAGCGCTTGTATGCATTGAAATTTGACATGGTTATTGTATAAGTGATTGGATACTTCCACAATTATACATATTTTTGTTGAGGATTTCTGGAATAGAACTGTGTGGTATATTATGGAAATATTCAACAAAAATGGTTATAATAGGTACACGCATTGATAGTGTAGGTTTTAACCCTGAACAGAAATTATCTACACACGAATCTTATAACAGAAAATAAACAATAGCTAGAGCATAAAACATAAAATAGATAAACACAGAGATTTTCCCCTGGATCCAAAATCAGGACGACTTGCTTGATTTTTCATTATATTCCTTTTAGTGTTACAACACATATATATACATGCTGAAGCATACATAAACCCCAATCCATTAACCCTGGATTAGAACATAACCATAGTTCCCTTGACCAGATCTACAAAATACGGAGGGGAAAACCATCGTACCCCAAAATATTAATGCAAACTCATGCACAAAACATGGATGGGCCCGCCTATTGAGTGGGACCGCATACAAAAAAAATTCTTTGAGGCGCCCCGGTTTTGCTGAGGGGGGTTGCCTTACATGTGTTGTTGCTGGAACAACGTCGTCAATATAACACATACCCAACATTCTCCCACTTGTTGTTTCTTTCTGAGAGGCCCATCTGAAGAGCTTAGTCATTGGGAAAATTCTTCAACACCCATTGTTTCTCTACACCAAGAGAACTTCTGAGTGCTCACAGACTTCGTCAATGCATCTACAACATTCTTCAAAGTGTCCACCTTTACCAGCAACACCCTTTTAGCTTCAGCCATATCTCTAACAAAGTGATATTGAACATCAATGTGCTTTGTCTTTGAATGATAAGCAGGGTTCTTAGCCAAGAAAATTGCACTTTGGCTATCACAGTCTATCCTTATAGCTTGTTTTACCAACCCCATACTTGAACACAATCTCTGCAACCAAACTGCTTCCTTGCTTGCATGAGTGGCTGCTATGTATTCTGCCTCTGTAGTTGAAAGAGCCACTACAGACTGTCTTTTACTCATCCAACTGATTGCGCCTCCAAATAGGCTAAACACATACCCACTTGTAGATCTTCTTTGGTCCAGATCTCCAACCCAGTCTGCATCAACAAAACCACGAATGTCCAACATTCTTTCCAGTCCTGGTCTTCCCTGGTAGCACAAGCCATAATCACTAGTGCCACGTAAATATTTGAAAACCCGCTTCACTGTTGTCCAATGCTCCTTCCCTGGGTTTGACATAAACCTGCTCAATACTCCCACTGCATGTGCAATGTCTGGTCTAGTACAGACCATTGCATACATCAGGCTACCCACTGCACTTGCATATGGAACACGGGACATATTCTCCTCTTCTTCTTGTGTCTTAGGACACTGTTTAGCAGACAGCTTTACCCCTACAGGAATAGGAACCTTCACCGGTTTACTATCCTGCATATTGAACCTCTGCAATATAGTCTCGACATACTTCCTCTGGTTTAACCAGAGCTTCCTCTTTGCCCGATCTCTCTTAATTTCCATGCCCAAAATATAGTTTACAGCACCAAGATCCTTCATGTCGAATTTGGAGAATAGTTGGGTCTTCAAATCTTGGATAATTTCTTTGTCATTTCCAATCAACAACATATCATCCACATACAATACCAAATAAATAACACGGTCACCAATTAATTTAAAATAAACACAGTGTTCCTCCTTGCTTCTGGTGAAGCCAAGTCCCCGTATATAGGTATCAAATTTCTGATACCACATCCTTGGTGACTGTTTTAACCCATACAGAGACTTCTTCAGCCTGCATACCAGTTCTTTCTTACCCTTCACCATAAAGCCTTCAGGTTGCTTCATGTAGATCTCCTCTTCTAGATCCCCGTGAAGAAATGTTGTCTTCACATCCATCTTTTCTATCTCAAAATCAAATGCAGCAGCAACAGATAAAAGTAATCTAATAGAAGTAACTTTGGCAACAGGAGAAAAAATATCACCAAAATCAATTCCCAGCACCTGGGAATAACCTTTTGCTACCAACCGAGCTTTGTATTTCTCCTCCTTTCCTTCTACATTCATCTTCTTTTTAAACACCCATTTGCTCCCGATGGGCTTCCTTCCAGCCGGCAACTCCACCAGATCCCATGCCTCATTCTTGTGCAAGGATGCCATTTCATCAACCATGGCCTCCTTCCAGATTTTTCCATCCTCTGAATCTACTGCCTCCCTGACAGTTCTGGGATCATCATCAGTTATAGTTAAGGCAAAACCTGAACAGAAAGCAGATGGACTATACCTTTCTGGTTGCCTTCTTTCCCGAACTGATCTTCTCAAAGCTGGGGTTTGTGGCTCTTCCTCTTTTGAATCTTCTTCTGTTGTAGAGTCTGATTCATCCTCCTTTAGCTCAAACTCTATCTTCTCAGGTTCCTTTGGTAGGAATTCATGTGTAACAACATCTTTCACCTCTCTAAACACCACATCTTAGCTGTACACAACCTTCCTTGTTTTCGGGTTCCAAAGCTTGTAACCCTTTAAACCATCCTTATACCCAATAAAGATGCACCTTTCAGATTTATTATCCAACTTGGTCCTTTTCTCCTTAGGAACATGTACATATGCATCACATCCAAATACCCTCAGATGTGAAAGAGAGGGTTTCTTACCAGTCCATACCTCATGTGGAGTCTTATCCTCCAACGCTGATGAAGGTGATCTGTTAACCAAGTAACATGCAGTCTCCACTGCCTCTGCCCAGAATTCTTGTCCTAACCCGATACCACTGAGCATGCTTCTTGCCTTTTCCATCAGTGTTCTATTCATTCTTTTTGCAACTCCATTTTGCTGAGGTGTGTATGGAGTAGTCTTCTGCCGTGCTATACCACACTTCTTACAGAACTCTTCAAATTCCTTCTTGCAGAACTCCCCACCATTATCTGTCCTCAACGCCTTTATCTTCTTCTCTCTCTGGTTTTCCACCAGAGCCTTAAATTCTTTAAATTTGTCAAAGACTTCAGATTTCTTCCTCAAGAAATATATCCATGTATTCCTTGAGAAGTCATCTATGAATGAAACATAGTACACAGACTTTCCCAGTGATGGAACTGACACAGGTCCAAACACATCACTGTGCACAAGTTCTAATATCTTGTTCGCCTTCTTAGCACCAAAAGGAAAACTCACCTGATTTTTCTTCCCATATACACAATGTTCACAGAAATCGAAATCCAGAGAGAAATTAGACATACCTTCTACCATACCATTTCTATGCAGTATCCGAAGGCCCTTCTCTCTAATATGTCCAAGCCTTTGATGCCATAGCATGGTCTTTTCTCCAGACACAGCTAGGCTTTCCGTCCCACTTTCAGGAACCACAGAACTGTTACACCCATCAATAACTGTGCTACCTTGTAGCTTGTACAGAGTTCCAGTCCGAACTCCCCGCATTAATACCAGTGCTCCCCGAACCATCTTGCAGGCATCTTTCTCTAACACTGTTTTTACACCTGCATCATCCATCTTGCTTACAGAAATCAGATTTCTGGCCAATGCAGGAATATGCAGAACACCAGGAAGTGTTCTAATCCTTCCACCTTGCAGCTTCAGCTTGACCTTTCCACGTCCGATGATTTTTGCCTTCCTATCATCCCCTAGGAAGACATCACCATCATATTTCTCATACTCACAGAACCACTCCCTATGGGGAGTGAAGTGAAAGGATGCACCTGAGTCAATCAACCATGACTCATGATCTACATGTGCATTTGAAGAAGAAGCCAAATACACATCTCCACCTTCATCTGAGGTGGTTTTTTCCTCTGCAAAATGAGCATCATCAGATCCCTTTCCTTTCTCAGGAGCTTTAGATCTATAGTCCTTTTTGTAGTGCCCTTCCTTTCCACATTTCCAACACACCTTTACAAACTTTCCAGGAGATTTAGATCTCCCTCTAGATTTAGATCTCCCACTCGAAACCTTATTCTTGTTTCTGTTCCGGGACCTTCCTTGTACAGATAAGGCATCTCCATTTTGACCCTCCATATTTCTCAGTCTCATTTCCTCCGACAGCAAGGCTGAGACAATGTCATCAAAATTCAAGGTAGTTGTATTGCTACCTATAGCAATAACCAGACTGTCCCACGGGTCTGGTAGAGAACACAACAAACTGATGCACTTATCTTCATCTGATGTTTTAATAAAAACAGATGACATTTGACTTACCACAGTGTTGAAGGCGTTCAGATGCTCTGTCACCGAGTCTCCATCCTTCATCCTCATGTTATACAGCTTTTTCCGCAGGAAAAACTTATTCACCAGAGACTTACATTGGTACAAAGTCCCAAGTTTTTCCCACAAATTATTTGTCGTAGCTTCCCTAGATACATTCAACAATACTAAATCTGAGACACACAACCTTATTGTGCTCTTAGCATTCCGATCCAGTTTCTTCCAGTCTTCATCTGACATTGCCGTTGGTTTTGTACCTGGATCTACCGCGATCCACTGATCTTTATTCACCATCATATCCTCCATCTTGAGCTTCCATAACTCAAAATTCTGACCATTAAATTTCTCGATCTCTATCTTCCCGTTGCTCGCCATCTTCTTTCACCGCAAGAATCGATCCCGCAGATCTCCCACTGAATAGGGTCTACCTCAGGCCCAAGCAAAAAACCCTCAACAACAAAGGCGTCCCCTTGAAGCCGAAATAGCTCCGATACCAAATGTAGGTTTTAACCCTCAACAGAAACTATCTACACACAAATCTTATAACAGAAAATAAACAATAGCGAGAGAATAAAACATAAAACAGATAAACATAGAGATTTTCCCCTGGATCCCAAATCAGGACGACCAGCTTGATTTTTCATTATATTCCTTTTAGTGTTACAACACATATATATACATGCCAAAGCATACATAAACCCCAATCCATTAACACTGGATTAGAACATAACTGTAGTTTCCTTGACCGGATCTACAAAATACCAGGGGCCGAAAACCATCGTACCCCAAAACCATGTGCAAACTCATGCACAAAACATGGGTGGGTCCGCCTATGAGTGGGACTGCATACCAAAAAAAAAAAAATTGCTGGGGTGCTGCGCCCAGCGCAACGTCGTGGAGAGAATATAACACATACCCAACAGATAGTATGGGAGGGTTTGAAGACTCAAATATGACTCACACTAAGAATTTGACAAAAAAATGATAAATTCATCCATCTAAAATATGAGCCTTTCCCACATGAAGACTTGAGCCTTGGGGAAGGTTCATATGAAGAAGGAAGGAGTTCATGTAAAAGGGATGATAGACATTGGAGCTAATGGCACTTTGTGATAGGTTAGAATTGGCGATGAAGTTATCCAAGTGGATTTTTTGTCAAGGACAACAACCATTTTGAAGTGGGGGAGGATGTCAGGACCTCGAGTTGGAACCAAGGCCAATGGGCGCCCATGGAAACCCATGCCAAATCAAAGTAGTGAAAAAACAAAGTATGAACTGAAGTGTGACCATGGGGGTGTCACATGCACAACACAGAGGCAAGAGCCATGGGTGCACCCACAAAAAGACAGGGCACCGAGACACCCACAGGAAAAAGAGGCATCTACAACAAGTGACACGATTGGCGACACAATGGGAAAACTGAATGAGTAAAGTGAACTGAGGGTGTCGTGTTTATGACAAGGGTATGTGCCCTGGGTGTGCCCACATGAAGTTTTGGCACCCGAGCACCTAAATTCAAATTGCACGACATGGAAACAGATGAATGAGCTGGGCTCATCGGGTAGACCGGGCGAGTTGGCCGATAGGTGAACCAGGCGACACGATGGTTAGGAAGATGTACGAAATAAGAAAGGACAACATGTGCAAACAGTCTAGTGAACGATGACATATGAGGGAAGTAACCAACATGTAAATTCATAGCATGGTGTGCATGACAGGCTGAATTCCCATGCCATGGGCGCGTTCGTATGAAGGCAGGGTTCCCAAGCGCCCATGGGGGCGTCGCATGTTGGGCACGCTAGGGCGACCACCCGACTTGGGTTCTCATGCGACAAGTTGGTGGGTCATCCCGACTTGATAAGGGGCACCCACACAAAAGAAGTAAGTTCAGCCCATGACTACCCATGCCCACTCAAAGTGGTGAAAAATTGAAGTATGAACTGGATAGCGACCATTTGTTAGAGTGACATAATGGTAGAACTTAAAGCATGTGTCCAAATATCGGTTTACGATCCTCACCATCAAACTTCCATTATGAAAAGTGATAAACAATTTCGGCGAGCATTGAAATATTTAAAATTTTAGAAAAACAACTTGAGATAGAAATTTAGGACTGATACATTTATAGATATGAAACTAAATATGAACTCTAAGGGCTCATATTTTCATTTAGCCCTCCTTATAGTGCCAAAATTTTTTGACGATGTTGGATGCTACCAACAACTACTGGGTCTCCCTAGTGTGGAGTCCCAGTTAAACTTCACATCGTTTGGGATAGGAGCCCCATCTGGTATGTGGGTCGGAATGACACCATGAATGCTTCAATCTTGGGTACCAAATGAAAATATGTCAAAGTGAGAAAAATAACGAAATGCCCAGAAAATGAAACAAAGTTATCCCAAGATTAAAAATGTATAGAAAGAGGTACAAGCAAGTCACAAAAATACTAAGAAGAGGTATGTCATGAGAAGGATCAATGAGCCAAAACCAAATTAGACGTACATGAACAAGAACATGCCAGAAGTTAATTGAAAATTATTGTTGTGGAGGTAAATCCCCTCTGCGGACAGATGCGATCCCTACTAGCCTAGATCGGGTCTAGCAACAATCGTATCACGCTAAGGTGCAAGCTCCTAATTGCAATAAACCAACTTGCGAAGAAGGCCTACCTCAAGTCCAACGCTGTTGTTCATAGAGAAGATGACGCTCCCATTTCCTTGCTCCAGCAGATCACAATCCTCTCTCTCACCATGATCAAACACCTACACACACAAGAAACACGACAAACACAAGCATAAAACCCGATATATGCAATTATGTATCAGTCAGAGAGGACACAAATCATGATCATAATGAACAATACGAGTGGAACCATAACCAATAGTCCTTATCATTAATTTATACAAGAAAATACAACTTGGCTACGATGTTGAACCTTCCTTCGGTGGGTTGTCGAAGTGAATACGTCTCGATAAATCTTGTAGGAAATGGGGACAAGCCTCTCGCTTCGATCATCAATCTCCTTGCTATGGTTTGCACTATAGAATAATAGCTCTTGCAACATCATTTAGGCTATGAAGGCTCTTGGAGATTAGCTTGCAAAGTGAAATGGCAAGCTTATATAGATGGTGGAAGAGGAGTTGGGATCCTACAATCATGGGATTGGCCCTATCCTCAGGAAGCTTCCATGGTGGAAAACTACTTTCCTCTACATGGAAATGCGGAGCCAAACATCCCAACTCGATTTGGAGACCAATTCAGGAGTTGGTTGGGGTCAATATTCCACCATTTATTTTTAAGAAACACCCTTTATTAAGCCTAGGGCAAGTGCGACTCTGAGACAGAACGCCAATTGGCGCGCCCTCTTTGGAAGATTTCCCCCATTGGCGCGGGTATAACACTGGCTAGTCATGCCAAGGATGAAAAGGCTATTTTTAGGGTTTTTCACAAGGGGATGTCTTAAGGGGAATGAAAGTCCATGTCTAGGCGAATGCCATGAAAGTGTTTTCAGATCATGTCACTGCTTACAGGTCATGGAATAAGCCCTCCTATGTGCAGGGCGGGGAATTTCAGGGACGATGACAAATTATTCAGTAACGACATGCCCCCTACAGCATGAGGCCAGAAAAGAGAGAGAGAGGGTGAAATGCTTTACGAAACGTGTCAGTGAAAACAGCGCAGGTAGGAAAACTGCGTGAAGTACAGCGATATTTCAAATGTGATATATATGGTATGGCGCGGCCATCCATAATAGAGTATACAAGAATCCAGATCCAAGGCATGGACGCAGCCATCCAATAAGGATCGATAAAAGAGACTCAGGTATGGTCGCAGCCATCCAATTAGCGAGTCATGTAACCAATCATAATAATCCACAAAATCGTAGCCTGGATTCTAACAGACGAAATACAGGGTCTTGCACTCCATCTCGACCCGAACAAAGTACAAGTTCAAGCATGTGAATAAGTGAGCTAAAGTCAAACATGCAAGAACATCGCCTGATTACTAGCCAATGATGAAAGCTGTTAACAGACGTGAGAGGTACCACCAATAATGACAATGGCCCTCAAGGTACTATAGGTACAATCTACGGCATGCGAATCAGTGAGCTGGCGTCGAACACCCGTAGAATCACTCGATCGGAGGCCAATGATGAAAACCTTTCATCGAACACGAAGAACCTGCCATTGAGGCATGCAGGCTCCAAGGTACCAGAAGGGAGTCTCTAGATCAACTTCCTGGATAATGAGCTGAAGTCGACAAGAAGTGACCTTGATCGAAGGTGGGCCATAATGTTTCCCACATCATCGACGTGAGACAGAGGAACATAACGTCTTTTTGAATCAATATCAAATGAGAATCAGAGGAAGGTTGAAATTTTGCAGAGGTCAACTTCTCTTGAACATATGGCGGCACGATAGTGAGTTTGGCAATATTTGACATCAAAAGATCAAAGGTCATGATGACAAGGAAAAGAGCAGATGAGAGGTCAAAAGGGATTACCCAAACCCACGGAGGCAAGTGGAAAAACGATATGAGATGTCCCCAACCCGACACGAATGCAGACAAGTGCCATGTTCAAGAGCGACATACTGCCGACACGACAATGGTGCTGGTTCCTTTTTTCCCCACCATTTCTGGCGAGTACCCCAATTATTTTTGAAAACAAGCTTGAAGGGGATAGCATGTGCTTGTAATATAAGTTCGTCCTTCAGACGAATCCATCCTAGTACATTTAACGAGCCCTAGGAAGGAGGAACTCGAATATCGTCATTCTGACTAGATCCGATGTCATCAGGATTTAACGAGTCTGACAAAGGAAGAACTCGACATCTTTTCATGTTTAGAGAGTTTGAAAAGACAGCAGAAAAGTAAACTCCAATAGTCCCTTTTCGTAAATAGTTCCTCAGATCCGAAAAGGTAGAAAACTATGTCTGAGAAACCTCCTAGTCGCAATAGGCTATGGTATTCCTTTTTCGTAAATAATCTATCCCAGCCCGAAAAAGGGGTAAACGTATACTGGGTAGATGTCGTTTCGTGTCCACTTTAACGATATCGAAACGACAAGGGACTCGACAATCTTTTCATGTTTAGAGAGTCAGAAAAGAGCTGAAAGATGACTCCAAAATGACTTTTTCATGTTTTTACCGAGTCCGAAAAATTATAAAATACAACTCGTATCACCGTTCAAATTGCGTAAAAAACCTGTCGCTGCACATAAAGGCAAGTGTAAAATCCATTTTTCGACAAAAATATATTAAAATATTGAGAAAAATGACATTTAAAACCTAATTTTGACTTAAGAAGTTATAAATAGGCTTCAAATGGTGAAACAAATTTACTTTTACTTTTTACGTCACTGGAAAGCAACAGTAGTCTGTTTGTGTGCAAACTTGAGGCGGTGATTGCGACTGATCCGGGACGTCATTCAGCTCCTTGTTTGTTCCAGGTAAAAGGCACTCCCATAAACTCCATTTTGATCCATTTTTTATGAGTTTTCATTGTGCATTAGACTTCTCGAGGGACCCTTTTAAAATTTTAGGGTTCGCTCCATTGGCGCGGGTATCGGGCACGAACCCGCGCCAATGGACATTTCTTCACAAAGGGGTCGCGCCAACTGGCGTGACTGTTAGAAAAAAAGTCGTGCCAATGGCGCGACTTAATTTTCCACTTAACAATTTCAAAATGTGAGCTACCCATGTGGATTTTCAAATGTACCAGAGGTCTAATAAAGCATTTTTTATTGTGTTGATGCAGATATTCGAGCACAATGGTTATCGAATGGAAGGAGAGGGAACATGGGGAGGAAGATGAAATGGCTATGGAAAACGAAACCTGTATGAATGCACTCAAGAATTTTGGACTCAAAAAATTCTTCCTTACACCATGCTTACAAGCTCAACCTGAGCTACTACAATACTTGGTCAGCATATGGGATGAAAATGAGGAAGTATTCAAACTTCGGGACCAAGTATTAGCTCTTGAGGTCTCTGATGTTTACTTTATAACCGGATTGTCGTGCAGAGGTCCAGTGCCAATCATAACTGACAGTAGACCTTCCAGAGAGAAAATGGAGATGGTAATGGCAAGAGTGTGCCCAGGGGCACGAATAGGATCGGGAAGCGGGAAGGTGGACATCCACACTGTCCGCGACCTAGCACTCAGGGTAGTGCTTCATACCATTATACGAGCTGCAGGATTGCAAGCTCCACATGAGGCAACCAAGGCCCAACTCATACTAGCCTCCGAGTGTATGAGTCCTACACTGTTCGATTGGGCTACAACGGTGACAACCAACATAAAGAGGCAGCTAACAAGATGCAAGCAAGCCAAACTAAAGCAGTTCGGCTACGGTTCCATTTTGGTGTCGTTCATCCTGGAACGACTACCCATTTTCCAGGGCCAAGGGGCCATAGTTGCCGAGCCGATACCGAGAGAGCTGAGGATGGCTCGCTGGGTAGCACTTATGCCCAGATCAGGAGGAGGCTGGTTACGGTGACAACTGATCGTGGTCGAAGATTGGCCCTATGTTGGGACCGATTTCACCGGAGATCCCGATCTTCCGCTCCCGAAGGGGGACAATTGGGACGAGGAGTTGGGTATGATACTCTTTTTGATTTTTATGTATTTATGATTTTTTTTTTTGGTAATACATGTCCGTTCTAACAACAATTTTATGTGTATGCAGACGTCGTCCCAGAGAGACCCGCGGGCATGTCGCCCATTGCGCGGAGGACCCATGTCGCACATGACCCTGAGGCTAAGGGTGGCGAAGGGAGCGAACTGATCCAGAACTTGGAGGGCATTGCCTGGGGAATCCCGGACTATGCACGGCTAGCAGACGTCCCATTAGCTTACCAACGACGCACTGTGGGGGTGCTTAGTCACCTTCACAGACTGCTGAGGCGATTGGTGCGCGTGGTGGCATGTTACCACGAGCATCATGCTGATTAGCTATTTAGGGCTTTCCATGCATATTTTTTGAGAGACATGTTGTCTCCAGCTGTTATTAGAAAAACATGTATATTTTTTGACTTTACGTGATGCACACTATGCAAACATTTCGACACACACACACACATATATAAATATATATACCTATTTCTGGATGGTTCTTTGTACATGTAATGATGTTTTTATATGCTATGCAAATTTCTAATACAATGTTATCTTGATGCATCAGTTGCATAACAAACGACCCAATGAAAAAGTTCACAAAATGTATCTAATCACACATTTTATTTTTTATGCAAGCTTAAAATCACACATGAAAGTACACATGCAAACTATGCTTGGAAATGAGTTTTATTTTTATGCAACCTTAAAACACAAACTATGCTTGAAGAAGATGGGCATGCCCCCAGCATGGTGTTTCAATTCGAGGTACATGCCCCCCAAGCTTCAGTCCATAGGAAATGGAGTGAAGGTTGAAAACATAAGAGATTTGAACTAAATCTATCAAAATTTGAATTGAACAGGCTTGTGTTTCATTATTTTCGCAAGGTTGACACACTTAAAAGAACTGTCCTCGTAGCAACTTGTTTCATTGTTTCAGGAGCTTGGCACAAGAAGAGGAACTGTGCTCCGGTGAGCTCAACGGAGGAGACTCAGGAAGGGGATAACCAGATACATCATGCTCTAGAAAATCTGACATTACCCCCAAGCTGGGCATGAAGGAGGAACGATGATGTCCATCGCTCCAAGGCAACTCCTCAAGAGACATTGTCTCAACAATGGCTTCGTCAGAAGGAAAAATCTCTTTTAGAGGATCAGGCGAGTCGGCCTCACCGAGCCAGGGGGATTGAGATTAGATATCTAAAGCCATGCTCGAGGGAGCATGCTGAGAGGGAGGAGGATCAGATGCGGTGACAATTTCACAGTAATTAATCTCTACTGGAGTTAAGGGCATCGATTCTCCAAAATCAGTCACCTGTTCAGGCGAAGGGATGATCCATGGGTTGTTAGACCTAGAGACCATATTAACTTGAACGGTGTGCGGTGGTGGTGCAGGAGAAATACCCATGAGGACGGGGTCCTTAAAGAGACCGGGTCCTACACTGTCAAGGGGATTGGGGATCTTATCCACATAAGGAACGTTGTTCTCAGAGGTGGAGGTGAAGAAAGAAAACTGATCCACAGTAACGATTTTTCCCTCATGAGGAAACTTAAGAAGTCGAAAGAGGGTGGATGGCACGCATAACATGGCGTGAGTCCAACTGCGGCCGAGAAGCAGATTGTAGTTAAGCTTGGCATCAACCACTTCTAATTCTACGTTGAATGTCTTCCCTTGTAACGTAATCGGCAAACTCTCGAGAACACCCAGGGGTTTCGATTCCCGACCATCGAATGCCTCTAAGGCATTGGGAGATGATGAAAGCGCTGCAGAGCCAATGGCATTTCAGCAGGTGGACGACATGACTCCGGTAGAAGCACCTTCATCCACAACGGCCCTATGAATGTTAAGACCGTTGATCCTGACTTGTATCACAAGAGAAATTTGATGCGGAAATTGGGGGGTAAAGTTTTCTAGGTCGAAGGTGAGAAGACTAGAATCGGTGGGATCGATCCCACTGATCGCAGATAATAGAGCTTTCCGTTGTGAAGGGAAACTTTAAAGAACTTCCAATGCAAAATAGCGGAAGGCGCCTGAGCCAAATCCTCAACAATACTGTAGTGCTAAGTGGCACGGGCATTTGGATTGTAGGAAGACCTTCGTAGAACACCTTTAGAAGGCAGCCTCACAATAGGTTCAACAGTAGGCTTCTCAATTTCCAAAGAACCGGAGACAGGAGGAGGAGGTGGGCCATCCACAACTTCCTTCCCAGCTGCCTGACGTGATCTAGCGTAATCCTTCGAACGTGTAGCAATTGAGACAGGTGCAACACCATTCATCATAAAGACCTGGGACCCAAATGGTGCAGATGGTGAGGGCTGCTCAACCATCTGGGTCTGCTGAAACGGGAACGATTCTTTAATAATTGCCGGAGTCCCTTTGGAGCCTTTCAGGAGTTGACTAATTTCAGATCGTTAAGGACAATCTTTGGTATAATGATCTCCTTCATAGATAAGGCAGGGGTACTTCGGTTTACGTTGGGAACCGTCATCAGTACGAGGTTTAGAAGACTCTGACCTTGGGGCGTCGGGTTTGGATTATCCTTTGCCCTTCTTCTTTCCTTTGGAGGCTTTTTCCGTAGGATTAGCCTGAACGGTGTTGACCTCCACAGTTTTGCCAGAATCTGGACGGGCGAGAAGAGCAGAATCATTGGAAGAATTGGACTTCTGCTTCCCATTCGAATATTTCCGAGAATTTTGAGACACGGAACCAATAACACCATCCACCGCTGGGGTAGGTGGAGCTTTAGAGGTTCCTAGGCGTGGAGCATTAGTCAAAATATCATAAAGTGTGCCGGACTGAGAGTATACTAGATCAAGATACTGGGCATGCGCAATGGCCTGTTCCTTAGTCACACATGCCCCCATAGAAATATCTTGAGCGATTTTGTTAACGAAGGACGTGGTGAACCAATGGGTTAGTAGTTGATCAGGTATGTCAAACTTGATCAGCCTACGATGACGTCGCCACTCATGAATATGATCGGATATGTGGGTGGCTTTATCCTGCTTCAAAAAATTTAGGAGATCTGTCCTGGCTTCATAGCGAACCGGTAACTGAAAGTGGGTGAGAAAAGCCATTGATAAAGTATTGAAATCTTGAAAGATGCCACGGGGTAGTTCAATATACCACTTAGTGGCAGCACCGGTAAGAGTGCGCTGGAAGAGACGTAGACGAATTGAATCATCGACCCAAGAATTAGACGAACACGACAAATGGTAGGTCATTACGTGAGTTTGGGGGTCTTCACCAGCTTTACCTTCAAACTTAGGGCAGTCGCCGGGTACCTGGGTTGGAACCGGAGGCCAATAAGGATTATGAAGAATTGGATCATTGGTTAATTTAGAAACGTCCGGTAACTCCAAGGTAGCCAAGAACGGCAATTGCAGATTGAACGACATGCCAGGCCCTCGATAAGGACCGGTACCTATACTCCACGCTGGTTGAGTGTATCCTTGCCACCATGGGTTCTGTCCCGAAGGATTCTGATCGTAGGGGGTATAGGGTGTATAACTAACCTGATTCGGTTGCTGGCAACCAATGTACGGGGGTTGATAACCAGAGTATGGGCCCCGATTATATGTCGGCCCTGTTTGAGCAGTCTGTGGATTTGGCTGCTGAGTATAGGTGTAGCCAGGTTGTTGAGTGTAATAATGGGAACCTTGGGGCAGATTATAAGTCGGTTGAGATTGACCGTGGGGGTAGTAACCGCCTTGAGGTTGAGCAGGCTGCTGATAGGTGGGACCCTGCTGAGGGCGATAATTAGGATGCACCGGTTGATTTGGTTGTGGCATTGAGTAAATCGGTTATTGAGCAGGGTTGACAAGATGTGTAGGCTGGCTTTGTTCGACAGGCTGGCCAGGTTGAACGGGCTGACCTGGTTGAACAGGTTGCCCGGGGTGAACGGGCTGACCTGGTTGCACAAGTTGCCCTGGGTGAACAGGTTGTGCCGGTTGTGCAGGTTGACCTAGCTGTTGTGGAGCACCAGGTTGTGCCAGATGGGCCGGTTGGCCTGGTGGTGGAATGGAGCCAGGTGGTGGCTGGTAACCGGTTTGACCTGCAACAGGACCATAAGATGATCATGGCTGATGTGCAACATTTGGAGCAACGAGATACTGAGGTTGCATGGGTTGTGAAGGTTAGACTTGCCCCCCAGGACCATATATCGGCCCTGGTTGGTACCCCGATTGACCTGTGAGTCCTTGAGGTTGCCCAGGTTGGACTCCAGGGAGAGGCTACACGAGTTGAATTGAAGGGTTGTAATACTGTCCTTGCGGACCGTATAATGGCCCCTGCTGGCCCGTGAGGTAACCTTGCGGGTCATAAGGATAGCCAGGCTGGCCCGAAGGTTGGCCTTGAAAAGGTTGTCCTTGCAGGTTATAAGACTGCCCAGCCTGGTTATACGGTAAACCTTGAGCATGAAGTTGAGCCTCAGGAGCGGGTAAACGTAAAGGATTCCCGTACTCATCGTACTGATATGGAAAAACGTACACGGGTGTACCATCCTGTGCATAATGCGAAAAACACGAGCGGTTGGGATCTTGGGAGGGTTGTTCGACCTCGGGGTTCGATTGTTGTAGGGAAAATTGATACTCCTCAGGAGAAATGTTCTCCGGCATAGCAGAAGCTATATAGACGTCTTCGGGAAGCGATGTGGTCCTTACGGAGTGAGTGGTAATAGCAGGTGTAGATGCAGCCACACAAACAGTGGGCCTGACGGGTACAGAAGTGACCTGAGGGGATGACGTAATGGGTGCCCGTGGAGACATCCCCAGTGAAGGAATAACTGGCCTCGTAGAAGGAGCTGATACCCCCATAGAGGCAGCGGTGGCGATAATCTGACCTAAGGATCTATACCCTGCTGGTAGTGAGGGACCGCGCGAAGACATAACAGATAATTCGGGGTTGTCTTCTGGGAATAACTTCCGGGTTACTTCTGGGAATAGCTGGTAATCTTCACCAGACATGGGGATTTCCTCGCTAGGAGAATGGCTGGATTCACTCATATTTGAACCTGCCGCTAGATCTCGTAACAGACGGCGAGGACTAGGAGGAATAACAACAGCTAAAAAATGTGAACCCGATGTAAGAGGAGGGAAATGTTCCCCTACTCCAAATCCAGACCAAGGGTTGGAAAAGGGCCAATTGAACTCAACTGGTCCTCCAAAGGGAAGCTCAGACAAAACCGGTCCCCCGTCGAGAAACTTGAAAATGATGGGCTACTGTGGTTCAGCAGAGGATTGCGAGACCTCTGATGAATCGTCGGTATATGGACTACCAGTAGACAAAACTGAAGGTTCCGCCACTGTGACAGTAATGACGAAAGAAAAATATCAAACACAACACATGGGCTGAAAAAGAACCAAGGCACACAATCAAACGACCAACAAGCAAAATCTAACAGGGCGTGTGATCACAGGTGATTTATTTTACTAATTTGAAACTTAGAAACTTCACCGTTTCATGTTTTAAGAGTCGAGAAACGGATGAAAGATGACTCTATCTCTTTCAGTTTTGAAGAAAGCGTGAAAGGACAAGCGCTTGGTGATCTTTTCAAATTTAAGGAGTCAGATAAGATCAAAATGACTACTCAGGAGTACTAGGCAAAGGGTGTACCAAATAACCGTGAACTGCAATATACACCTTGGTTTCAAAATGAAAGAGGAATCAACCAAGGACTTAACGTACGTGCAGGAAATCTCCCCGAATGTTGTTTCTGGTGTATCACGGGTATAGGGCGACAGACTCGGCTTCCTATGGATAAAGGATAGAAACCTAGTGGGGTCTCCCTTTATATACGCGACGGTATGGGGAGCACAAGTCCGTACTAGTGCTGTCTAAAGCCAGGAGGCGAATGACAGCTACTAGGTTTAAAGACGCCGGAACACGTCTCTAGCCTAGATCTCTAAATGTTTCGTTAATGTTTCAATGCTTCCTTAGTGTAAATTGAATGAATTTTAACGTTTATCTTCAATTATGTTTCAGTTTTCAGGCCCTAGCGAGTGTTATGTCTCAAAATCTCTTAAATGCACACTACATGCCACAGTATATCATTTCATTTGATGAAAGCTAATTACGAGAGAGTTAAGAGCTTTTCACACAATAACGAAATGATCAGAAAACAACCAATGATATCTCTAATGCAGCTAATGGAAACTAAAAGCTTTTCTTTCAAAGTTACTAATCACTAATAACACCGAAAAGATTTAATTCACTCTAACTAATCCAAAGCAAAAGATATTTTTATTTTTATTTTCAATGTTTAAGAGAAAAGTGCACTAAACAAAATGAAAACTAATGCAAAAGAGAAAAACAACCAAATTTCACTCAATGCAAGCACACAATCAGACCTCAAATTGACAAAAATTCCCTCAAATCAAAAGACACCCAAAGACTCAATTGAACCATGTAATCTAGGCCCAAAACGAGACAAGGCGGAACTTGAATGAAGAAGAAGCAAATCACTCAAATAACGCACTAAAACGATAGACAAACACCAAACTAATGCAGAGAAGCAATCACAAAGTTGACTGAGCAGATAAAAACCACAAATTCCCAAGGGAGGCTCGACGCACAATAGCACCTAGATGCCCTAGGGCTAAAATGTAAAATCGATAGAAAAGGGAAAACAACCAAAGGAAGAAGGTCACAGTCAGTCAAACAAGGCTCCAGAACACTCAAGCAGTCAAAAAAATGAAACCAAAACCACAAATCAGGCTTAGAAAGCTCAAAACCAAGCAAACCCTAGCACCTTTCAACATTGGCGCGACTGTCAGGCTGAAACTAGCGCCATGACAGGATTGGTGCGGGTAGTAAACTAGCAACTAGCGCCAATTGGCGCGACTGTCAGGCTATTAAGCGCGCCAGTCAAGTTTTCTATGAACAAATAAAAATAAGCAATCCAAGAAGCAAACCAGTGATGTTGGAGCTCAAACCAAAAGCCAAACTCACGGGTATAGGGCGACAGACTCGGCTTCCTATGGATAAAGAATAGAAACCTAGTGGGGTCTCCCTTTATATACGCGACGGTACGGGGAGCACAAGTCAGTACTAGTGCTGTCTAAAGCCAGGAGGCGAATGACAACTACTAGGTTTAAAGACGCCAGAACACGTCTCTAGCCTAGACCTCTAAATGTTTTGTTAATGTTTCAATGCTGCCTTAGTGTAAATTGAATGAATTTTAACGTTTATCTTCAATTATGTTTCAGTTTTCAGGCCCTAGCGAGTGTTATGTCTCAGAATCTCTTAAATGCACACTACATGCCATAGTATATCATTTCATTTGATGAAAGCTAATTACAAGAGAGTTAAGAGCTTTTCACACAATAACGAAATGATCAGAAAACAACCAATGATATCTCTAATGCAGCTAATGGAAACTAAAAGCTTTTCTTTCAAAGTTACTAATCACTAATAACACCGAAAATATTTAATTCACACTAACTAATCCAAAACAAAAGAGATTTTTTTTATTTTGAATGTTTAAGAGCAAAGTGCACTAAACAAAATGAAAACTAATGAGACAAGCAATTTGAGAGGCGATAGAAAAAGAGAAAAACAACCAAATTTCACTCAATGCAAGCACACAATCAGACCTCAAATTGACAAAAAGTCCCTCAAATCAAAAGACACCCAAAGACTCAATTGAACCATGTAATCTAGGCCTAAAACGAGACAAGGCGGAACTCGAATGAGGAAGAAGCCAATCACTCAAATAATGCATCAAAACGATAGACAACCACCAAACGAATGCAGAGAAGCAATCACAAAGTTGACTGAGCAGATAAAAACCACAAATTCCCAAGGGAGGCTCGACGCACAATAGCACCTAGATGCCCTAGGGCTAAAATGTAAAATCGATAGAAACGGGCAAACAACCAAAGGAAGAAGGTCACAGTCAGTCAAACAAGGCTCCAGAACACTCAAGCAGTCGAAAAAATGAAACCAAAACCACAGATCAGGCTTAGAAATCTCAAAACGAAGCAAACCCTAGCACCTTTCAGCATTGGTGCGACTGTCAGGCTGAAACTAGTGCTATGACAGGATTGGCGCGGGTAGTAAACTGGCAACTAGCGCCAATTGGCGCGTCTGTCAGGCTATTAAGCACGCCATTCAAGTTTGCTATGAACAAATAAAAATAAGCAATCCAAGAAGCATACCAGTGATGTTGGAGCTCAAACCAAAAGCCAAACTCACGACAAGAGCCAGCCAAAAGAGCTGATCAAGCAAGCAAAGTCAAGAATCAACCGAAAGACAAGACAATACTCCAAGTGTTCAGTTCATAAACTAAACTGGAGATTGACTGAAGCAGCATTCATCTACTTTCGCTAATGCAGAGCAAGAGCGTTTCGAAGGCTATCTGGCTAACTTCAGGCTTTGTTTGTAGTTTATAAAGCAAACAACAAGCTAACTCCCCAGCGGATTCGTCAATTTGTTGTGGAGGTAAATCCCCTCTGTGGACAGAGGCGATCCCTACTAGCCCAGATCGCGTCTAGCAACAATCGTATCACGCTAAGGTGCAAGTTCCTAATTGCAATAAACCAACTTGCGAAGAAGGCCTACCTCAAGTCCAACGCTGTTGTTTGTAGAGAAGATGACGCTCCTGTTTCCTTGCTCCAGAAGATCACAATCCTCTCACTCACTGCGATCGAACACATGCACACACAAGAAAGATGACAAACACAAGCGTAAAACCCGATATATGAAATTATGTATCAGTCAGAGAGGACACAACTCATGATCATAATGAACAATACAAGTGGAACCATAACCAATAGTCACTTATCATTAATTTATAAAAAGGAAAATACAACCAAGCTCTGACACTGAACCTTCCTTTGGCGGGTCATCAGCGGAATACGTCTTAGTAAAGCTTGTCGGGAATGGGGACAAGCCTCTCTCTTCAATCGTCAATCTCCTTGCTATGGATTTGGCACTATGAGGACTATCAAAGCTCTTGCAGCATTCTTTAGGCTATGAAGGCTCTTGGAGATTAGCTTGCAAAGGGGAATGGCAAGCTTATATAGATGGTGGAAGAGGAGTTGGGATCCCTACAATCATGGGATTGGCCCTATCCTCAACGAAGCTTCCATGAGAGGTGGCAAACTACTTCCTCTACATGGAAATCTGGAGCCAAACTTCCCAACTCAATTTAGAGACCAGTTCAGGAGTTGGTTGGAGTCAATCTTCCACCATTTATTTTTAAAAAACACCCTTTATTAAGCCTAGCATGAGTGCGACTCTGAGACAGAGCGCCAATTGGCGCGCCCTCTTTGGAAGATTTCCCCCATTGGCGCGGGTATAACACTGGCTAGTCGCTCCAAGGATGAAAAGGCTATTTTTAGGGTTTTTCACAAGGATATGTCTTCAGGGGAATGAAATTCGATGTCCAGGGGAATGCCATGAAAGTGTTTTCAGATCATGTCACTGCTCACAGGTCACGGAATAAGCCCTCCAATGTGCGGGACGGGGAATTGCAGGGACGGTGACAAATTGTTGTGTAACAATTATTTCACAATATATCACTGACATGGTGTAGAATAAGTAAACACAAATTCAAAGGAAAACATACATGCAACAACTACAAACCAATCTGTAACATATTGTGTGTATGATAGTGCACATAAAAATACAATGAAAACATCAGACAACCAATACAACCACCATGAGTAAGCATGGAAATTAGTGCCAAACATGAAGAACATTTTTTGACAATGTTGGATGTCTCCAACATAGAATCATCTTGAATTTTTCGATATGTAAGGTCTTCTTATTCACTTGTTAAAGACTATGGATGGGAGAGATCGGGAAGAAAAGATTCAACATCCTCATACTTTGATTATGAAACATCACCCTCATGTAGATTATTGCAATCAACACCAGCATAATAAATATCTCAATGATTTGTAGAAATTGATGATGTATTATACTCATAAAATAAATCATGTTATAATGGATGAAAAGGTTCAGATGAAGGGGCACCAATCGCATGATGACTCACATCCTCCACATTGGTGTCATCTAGAGGGAGTAATAAATCAACATTCATATCATGGTTTGTGGATTTGATAGGACAAACAAATTTATCTTAGAAAAGACCCAAGTCATTGTTGACAGGTGAATGAAATTCAGGAATAGACCTAGGTATATGTTTAAAGGGATCGAGATGGGTTTCGTCAATAGGTAGAGATGTTACATCAACTTTATCTTTAGGTTCAAATTCAAAAATATGTATGATATTTTCATAAGTGATACAAGTTGGTTAATTTCCCTACAAGCATTATTCATCATCTAAACTATTTATGCCAAAAATTCATTAGGTAACGAATTAGAAGGAGGATGAGAAATTTCACAAGCAATAATTTTCTCCTTGGAGGCTTTAGGCTTTTCCAAACTCACAGAGATAGGATATATAGGATTAGGGATAAGATCTGGAAAATTTGTAACTTATATATTATCATGATGCTCATAATAATCGAGATTTTTTTTTGAAGGTATTGCAGAGAAATGAGACCAATTGCTGATTTTTTTTCATTCAAATACACCCAATCGACCTCTCTTTAAGGAAATTTAGAACAAATATGAAAAAAACTAGCCGAAAAATCATCTAATGAATCTTAAATATTCATCCTAAGATGATTTAAACTTTTAAAAACATCTTGAAAATTGTACATTTCAAAGGATTGCTAGATCTCACTTCTAACTCTACTTAAATGAATGGATGGAAACTACTGGAAAATTTTGGTACCACTACTTTATGCGGCCTTCAAGCTTGAGGGTAAACAATCTTCCAATAACATATTTGCAATGTATTCCATTAGAGTGATAGAACTGCAGAACTTGAAGCATGTGTCCAAATATCATTGTATGGCCCTCGCCATCAATCTTCCATTGTGACAAGTGATAGACAATTTCCATTGGCACTAAAAGATTTACACTTTTAGAAAACAACCTAGGATATAGATTCAGGACGAAGTCATTTACAGATATAAAAATAACTGAAGACTCCATGGTCTCAACTTGTCATCTCGCCCTCCTTCTAGCGCCAAAATCTGTTGACTGTGTTAGATGTCGCCAACATCTAAGGGTCTCCCCCATGTGAAGTCTAAATTAGAACTCACATCCTTTGGGATAGGAGCCCCATCCGATATGTGTTGGAAAATAAAAGTAGATATATTAGGGTTTGATTCTATGATCTTGATAATTACTTGTGAGTGTGTTGCCTTAATTTACTTCCTTCCTATATTGTATTTTATTAATAAATTACCATATTATGTATGTATGAAGATCACAAAACAAGAGACACAAGATATAGGCACTATACCAAGTGAACACCCCCCTCAAGAGGGTAACCCAGTCAAAATAATTCTTCCTTCAAATAGTATTCTTTGAAACTCTTCATCGTATAAATATTCCAGACCTTCACTCCACACCAAGTCAGCCTTCCAAATCTTCAACCCCTTTCAAACAACTTCTACTAGGAAGCAATTTCTAGCACCAATCACCTTCCCACATCAACGAAACTTGGAAGACTTCAATCTCCCAATCTAGGGAACAAAAAACAGAGAGAGAGAGAGGCACCCAAAAGTTTGATTTTCTTCTTCTCCTCAAACTTCTCCAAACTCGTACTTCTTTCGGATTACCGACAATAGACTTCAAACTTCTCCAAATACTCTTGACATATCAAACTAGCTTGAGAGATGATGCTCCAAATGACTTTGTCTAGCTTGTATTTATAGGCTTCTTGTGGGTATAATATTTGTCCTTAGGTAGACTTGATCTCTTCTAGGCCAACTTGGTGTTGAGGATACATAAATCATGTTTAACTAAATTATTAAACTTTTTACATGATTCAAAAGCCCAAGAAAGGTCTCTTTGAATATAAAATGAATCTATAACCTCAATATTAATCCTAGGTGTCCACAATGGGGAATTTGACTAATATAATGATGATCTAAGCATGAAACCCATGCTTTAATAAGTCATTGTTACAATAATAAAAATTATTTACTTCATTATTTTGACAAGTACATTTCATGATGAATTAAATACATTAAATGAAGACCGAACCTAGTTACATTTTCCAACACTCCCTCTTAAATAGGGAGGTATTCATCATATAAAAATACAATAGATGATATCAAACTATATGAAACAATGAAGAACTTTAGCACCGCAATGTCATGGACTAGATTCCTAACCAAATAAATCTCTCCATTGGTCTCTCAACAATTTAGGCACCCTAATTCCATGGACTAGATTCCTAAACAGGGAAATATATCCAAGTGGGAATAAGGTGGACTCAAGATTTTGGCCCCTTTAGGTACCATTAAGCTTACTTGCAAACCACTAACCCAGAGACCTAGGTGTGTATCCATGGTCAAAGCTCTATGACCCACACCACCCTTCCCTACTTTGGGACCTATACATCAACACAAAGTGCCGACCATATGTCTTCCCGAGAAATTCTTCACTCGCAAAGGCTCAACAAATCACTTCCATTTCGTTATCATCAATACAATTAGAAATGTCTACCAAACCCAACATGTTTCTCAGATACTCAATTTTTTTATTCAGAAGAGCTTTTGTTAGTATGTCTACTGCCTATCCATCTATAGAGACATACTCCAACTTCATGATCCCATCCTGCACCAAGTTCCTAATAAAGTGTAACCTATTATTGTTATGCTTTGTCCTAGTATGAAACATGGGATCTCCAGACATCTTGATACAAATTTTATTGTCACATGAATTAATCATAGTAGGACCCAGAGACTTCTCAAACAAGTCCGTCAAAAGATTCCTTAACAAAATAATCTCCTTTCCTACTTCACTTTTTGCCACATATTATACCTCGACACAACTCAATGCAACGAGATCTTTCTTCCTACTCATCCATGAGATCATAGCAACTCCTAAACTAAAGAAACTTATGGTACTATCAGTCTCAAGGCCACCCAATTCAAAGTTTGTGAATACAATTAGGTTGAATTATTTACTATCATACTTTAGGAAGTGATATATAGTGCCACAAAGATACCTCAATATATGTTTGGAAGCTATTCAATGATCGTGGCGGGGCTCCAATAGAAAATGACTAAGAATTTTTACTGCAAAACATATATCTAGCTTATTATTTACCAGATACATTAGGGAACCCACTAACTGTCGATAGGAGGTAGGATCCACAAGACTAGAGTTAGAGTCCCTAAACTTACTGAGATTGGTGATCATAGGAGTATTCATTAGCTTCGAATCCATCATCCAAAATTTTTGCAATGACTTGACTATGTACTTTCCTTGCCCTAAATATATCTCCCTAGATATCTGCCATACTTATAGACCTAGGTAATAATGCATTATTCCTATATCATTCATTTCAAATTCAGCTTCCAACATTTTCTTACATTCTTGAATTATTCGCTCTACACCTGTGATGAATAGATCATCCACATATAGTAGAATAATGACAGGCTCGTCATTCACAACCTTGATGTAAATATTCAGATCAGAATAACTCTTTACGAACCCAATTCTAAGTAGATATGCATCCATCCTAGCATACCATGCCCTAGGTGCTTGCTTCAAACCATATAGGGCATTCTTAAGTCTGAAAACATGAGAGTCCCTACTATTAACTTCAAAGTCTTCGGGTTTTTTGATGTACACTTCCTCATCAATGGTTCTATTGTAGCTCCTAGAGACAGTCCCTAGATTTATTTGAGTCCAGTGCCTAGAACATCTTAAGTGAGTTCTTCAGGTAGTTTTTCTGAATTCAATATCACACTCATCCTTCATTCAATACATGTTTGATGATGATAGGTTTAGGACCATCCTTATTTGAGAAAATACACTAACTCAGAAATAAATTAATATTCAAAGAAATAGTAACATATAAAACTACAAAGGCCGGTATCACTAGCATATGTAGTCCAAATCTTAAATCATAGATACATATTGGTGATAGACGAACAATAAAGAATAAAACTCGATGTAATAGCCTTAAGACTATAAGAATCCATTAGATCAAGGTCAGAGAAAGAAAGCTGAAATGAGTGAAGGCGGAATGTGAGGGTATATGGAGCGCCATTATTCAGTTCTTATTAAACATGAAGTTCGTTTTTCATCAATTCTTGAGTTTAAACGAATCCGTGAGTTTTCCAAGAACACATCCTGCAACTTTAATTACATAATACCCAATAATAAATATGCATACAAATATGAAAGATACACAGGAGCAGTACATACTGTAAAACATAGGTGAGCTGAAATCACCATGGACATATATTAGTTTTCCTTGAAAGAAACATTCAACAATGAGACATCACATTCCTCTTTCAGGATAAAAATTTCTTGCCAAAAATTTTGAACCCTCTTTTAGTCTTACATTGTTATTCATATAGGCCCTCATAGAGGGTTCATTATCAAAATATTATTTCTTTTTTTTTCCAGTACATAATGATTAAAAAAACAAGCGTGCTTCATAGAACAAATGGGCTAACTGAAATTTAAACAAACTGACAAAAAATTGAATAATTACATGAACGATAAAATATAAAAGTAAAAAGTGTCTTCTAGAAACGATCCAAAAATTCTCATTGGTGGTGGTGCAACTGTGAAGTCTGTGTTGAAGGCTCAATGATATCAATCATTGGCGAAAAGACAAACTCTTCACACCTTTGCCATAAGATTGGAGACGACATGAGAGCATGCGAATATAGTCAATACACGATTCATAGATGATTCAGCTTGGAATAATCCAACCTAGAATAGAATAGATGCTTTACCAACCATAAGAGGTGAAAATACCTCCTTAGGTAAGTCACTACCATTCTACCTCTCAGCATGGACGTCTTCTCATGAGAGGATTCCACCTTGCTCTTTGCTTTGACTAACCTCTGATCGTAATGCTCCCACGACACTAATCCTCTTCCCTGATCCCAGAAATTGGGAAACCCCGCTCTAGTGAACCTCGCTAACTCGGTATCGAAGGCCTCGACACTTTTAATCATTGTGTTCAAGCATTCCTCGGCTTTAACCCTGACCTCCTATTCCTCTTCGGGTTTGTGAGTCCTTTCCTTCTTACTTACGTGTACTTCCTTTTCCTCCTCGATATCTTCAACTTGGTCAATGGTCCTTTTGGGTTGCTTGTCCCTGATAGTAGGGGTCTCAGTCTCCATCTTTGTATCCAAAGGCCATGAGTCAGAATTAGCTTTCCATTCAATTCTAGCTATGGGTTCATGTATATAGGTTGAAACTTTTATCTTTTCTCTCCTTCGGGCCATGACACCCATAGGATCATAGTGCAAGACACATCCCTGTTGAAATTCCATCTTTCTAAGAAGTTCTTCAATCATTTTGAAGGAATTTCTTGAGTTGATAATAAAAGGGCCTATAACATTTCCTAGTTTTGAACATGTATCCTTTCTTTAGCGGAACAAAGTGGATCAAATCTACATTAATGCTCTGTCTCATGAATTCTAGTGAAAAGATCCTCATGGACATGAATACTGGCAAATGATAAGGGGGTAGCTCACAACCATAGATCCTGAGTTCTGTTTGGTCCTCAAACAAGTACCAATATCCTACGTAAACATCCTTGTTGAGCTGGAGAATATATTTTTGTTGTGGGAAGATGCGGGGTGGAGGTGCACCATGAATAATATTAGGCCTATTTTTTACTGCAACAGTCCAGTCAAATACATAATTGAACTCCTTTCTGTGAGTAATTTTTCTTAGGTGTACATGCTCAAAGGTGTCGGCATGTGCGTACATAAACAGATAAAACAATAGTGAATAATATCGGAAGCTAGATGAAGTGGAGAGATGTTGGAACTGGAATTTGATGTTGCGGACAAGTAGGATGTGATATAGAAGAGATGGTTGGGATTCATCATCATGCCCATAATCCCTAGGCAGGCTTTTTTGACTAAACTCACATCGTCTTCCCCTAACATACCTGAAATTACGGAAAAATGGGTTTGACGGGTTTGATAAACAAGGAAAGAGGAAATTTTTTAGTGGCCAGGAGGTTCTGTGAGCTTGTAACTAAGATTATCCGTCGGATGGATTGTTGTGTTCCATCTAGGAGGCTGGCAAAATGGTACAAGAAGGTAACATCAGTGAACTCATGTGGCTCATAAGACGTACGGTAAACCAGGGCATCCCAGATGAGCTTAGGGGTAATCTTGAGTATTTTGTTCCCTATGGAGGAGACAAAGTACCATTTTTTGTCAATGTAAGCTTCCACAAGCCATGAGACAAACTCAGGGAAGTAATGCATAGTTTGGGATATTTGGTAATATAGTCCAGATTCGACTACTCGGAAAAGGTCTTCATCCTCTAATGATAGCCCATTAAGTCAAAACATAGGTTAACGATGTGATATGGGTAAATTTTGTCACATATCTAGGGTTTTTTGTCCATGAGGGGTTCAGGGCCGAGAATGAACTTAAACTCACAAGTTTTGGGGGTTTCTAGGGAGGTATTTTTTTATTTTTAACAGTGTTGGAACTTAAATCACAGGCGGACAAGGAAGTTAAAAATATGTGGTGACCGCGTAGGGATTTGGAAATGATGTCACAGCAGGTTTTGGAGTAGCTGGAAGACTGTTCAGTGTCCTGTGCAAACGCCAAGATGGAGGGATATTTTATGAAAAATACAATTAAAAATCGGACATATAAGGTGGGAGAGGTCAAACAGTTAGGTGGAGGACAACAATGGTAGGATGATGCACTAATGATGTTACTGAGTCAAGAATGTGCCTTAAATGGATTGGGTGGATATGTCAAACAAGTGGCAGAAGTGGGGCCCATTACCTTATTATTGCTCATGTCACACTAGCTTTATTTTGATGGTCGTAGGTTCGACACGTGGCACAGGTGGTCCCCGATGCTTCTCGACGGGTCAGTAGACAATCGAACTAACCCTCCATAATAGATCTAAGTCGTCGTATCTTCAACTAAATTTTCAACACTAGGTGGGGCAAAGGGTTATCCCACGCACATGTATCCCCGCTGGTCTTATTCCAGGAGGGTCTCAGGCTATGATGGATGATGATATTTCAGGAATATGCATAAAATTTAATCATCATATCTACGCTTATAAAATACTCTGTTTTTAATTCTTTGTCGTGTGTTGAAAACACTTGTGGATTTGGCCGAATACATTTAAAAAGTAGTGATGCTTTCTCTGTGAGCACTCAAACTCTGATGAAATTCTAAAGAGGGCGAGTTAGCCATCCTTAACCAATTTTTGTTTTTCACGAAAATATGAGGCAAGCTATTACATCGGCTCCATCTTGGGGCAACGTTTTTTATGTAATACGCTGAGAACCTGCAACTTAGTGCCTTGCTCCTTTGGGTAGGGAGTCATATTATTGAAAAATTTCACTTAAAAAATGAAAGAAATAGAAATATAGAGGAGAAATATTTATTTACATATAACTAGATGATATATATAATGAATGGGGGGTGGTACCTTTAGGATTATAGGTAGAACTTGAGAAAATGCCCATTGACTCGCAACTCAAGTACTTCACCTTCTAGATTTTCTAGCATGAAGGTGTTGTTTCCCTTGAATTCAAAAATTATGAAGGGCTCAAACCATAGGGGAGTAAAATTTTCCATGCATTCCTTTGTCTTCCCTCCTTACATCCCACCTTAGTACTAGATCCCTGTTACACAGTAATTTGTCACCATCCCTGCATTTTCCCATCCCGCACAATTGGAGGGCTCATTCCGTGACCTGTGAGCAGTGACATGACTTGAAACCACTTTCATGACATCCCTCTGAACATGAGCTTTCATTGCCCTGAAGACAACTCCTTGTGAAAAACCCTAAAAACACCCCTTTTTGCATTGGCGCGGGAAGCCAGTTCAGTACCTGCGCCAATGGGGGAAATCCTTCAAATAGGGCACGCCAATTGGCGCTCTGTCTCAGAGTCGCACTCGCGCCAGCCATTTTAAGGAGTGTTTTTTAAAAATAAATGGTGGAAGTTTCGTCCTAACCAATTCATAAACTGGTATCTAATTTGAGTTGGGTGGTTTGGCTCCGGATCTCCATGTAGAGGAAGTGGTTTGCCACCTCTCATGGAAGCTTCCTTGAGGATAGGGCCAATCCCATGATTATAGGGATCCCAACTCCCCTTCCTCCATCTATAAAAGCTTTCTCATCTCCTTTGCAAGCTAGTCTCCAAGTTCCCAAGAGCCACCAAAGCCTTATGCTGCAAGAGCCTTGATTCATTCCCTTAAGGCCAAATCCAAGCAAAGAGATTATTGTCGAGACATCCGAAGAGAGAGGTTTGTCCCATCCTTGACAGGCTTTTTCGAGACGTGTTCCGCTGGCGACCCTCCAAAGGAGAATTCAGCGTCAGAGCCAGGTTGTATCCTCCTTTGATTGATTAATGATAAGCGACTATTGGTTATGGTTCCACTCCTGTTGTTGATTATGATGATGAGTTATGTCTTCTCTGACTAACATATAGTTGCATATACTAGATTTTACGCTTGCGTTTGTTGTGTTTCTCGCATGTGCAGGTGTCCGGTCACGGAGATCGTGAGGGATTGTGATCTGCCAGAGCTAAGGAATGGGAGCGCTACTTTCTCTACAAGCGACATCGTTGGATTCTAGGTAAGCCTTCATCGCTAGTTGGTTTATTTGCAATTAGGAACCTGCACTATAGTGTGTGACGATTGTTGCTAGACCCGGTCTGGGCTAGTAGGGATCGCCTCTGTCCGCAGAGGGGATTTACCTCCACAACAAATTGGCGACTCCGCTGGGGACGTCTAGCTTGTTTTTGTTCTGCTTAGTAAGCTACAGATGGAGCCTGAAGTTAGCCAGATAGCCTTCGAAACGTTATTGCTCTGCATTAGCGAATTAGATCAAAGCTGCTTCAGTCAATCTCCTGTTTAGTTTATGAACTGAACACTTGGAGTATTGTCTTGTCTTTTCGGTTGTTTCTCGTTTCTGCTTGCTTGTTCGGCTCTTTTGGCTGGGTCTTTTTTGATTTTGGCTTTGGGTCGGTTTGATCATCACTGGTCTGCTTGTTGGATTTCCTATTTTTATTTTTCCATAGCAAACTTGACTGGCGCGCTTTACAGCCTGACAGTCGTGCCCATTGGCGCAGGTTGCTAGTGTATTACCCGTGCCAATATGTTTCTGGCGCTAGTTTCAGCCTCACAGTCGTGCCAATCCTATGAGGTACTAAGGTTTGCTCTGTTCTGAGCTTCCTGAGCTTGATCAGTGTGTTTGGTCTTGTTTTTTTGACTGCTTGAGTGTTCTAGAGCCTTGTTTGACTAGCTGTGACCTTCGTCCTTTGGTTGTTTTCCCGTTTCCATCTATTTCACATTCTAGCCTTCGGCCATCTAGGTGCTCTTGTGTGTCGAGCCTCCCTTGGGAGTTTTTGGCTTCTATTTGCCCAGTCAACCTTTTGATTGATCCTCTGCATTCGTTTGGCAGTTGTTTATCATTTTATTGTGTTATTTGAGTGATTGTTCTCTTCTTCATTCGAGTTTCGCTTTGTCTTGCTTAGGGCCTAGATTACATGGTCTGTTTTGAGTCTTTGGGATTCTTTTGGTTTTGAGGGACTATTCTATCAATTTGGAGATCTGATTGTGTGTTTGCATTGAGTGATATTTGTTTGTTTTTCTCTTTTCTCATCACTTCTCAAATTTCTCTTTTCATTAGTTTTCATTTTGTTTAGTACACTTTGCTATTAAACATTGAAAATACAAAAAATCTCTTTTGCTTTCGATTAGTTAGTGCAAATTAAAATCTTTTCGGTGTTATTAGTGATTAGTGACTTTGAGAGAAAAGTTTTTGGTTTCCATTAGCCGCATTAGAGACTTTGCTGGTTGTTCTCTGATCATTTTATTATTGTATGAAAAGCTCTTAACTCTCTTGTAATTAGCTTTCATCGAATGAAATGATATACTGTGGCATATAATGTGCATTTAGGAGATTTCGAGACATAACACTCGCTAGGGCCTGAAAACTAAAACATAATTGAAGATAAACATTAAAATTTATTCAATTTACACTAAGGCAGCATTGAAACTTTAACGCAACATTTAGTGGTCTAGGCTAGAGACGTGTTCCGGCGTCTTTAACCCTAGTAGCTGTCGTTCGCCTCTTGGCTTTAGACAGCGCTAGTACGGACTTGTGCTCCCCGTACCGTCGAGTATATAAAGGGAGACCCCACTAGGTTTCTATTCTTTATCCATAGGAAGCCAAGTCTACTGCCCTATACCCGTGATACATCGGACACAGCATTTGGGGAGATTGCCTGCACGTATGTTAAGTCCTTGGTTGATTTCTCTTTCATTTTGAAACCAAGATGTATATTGCAGTTCACGGTTATTTGGTACACCCTTTGCCTAGATTACCTGAGTAGTCATTTGATCTTTTCTGACTCTTTAAATTTGAAAGGATCACCAAGCGCTTGTACTTTCACGCTTGCTTCAAAACTGAAAGAGATAGAGTCACCTTTCATCCATTTCTCGACTCTTAAAACATGAAACGGTGAAGTTTCTAAGTTTCAATGTGGTAAAATAAAACACCCGCGATCACACGCCCTATTAGATTTTCCTTGTTGGCTGTTTGATTGTGTGTCTTCACTCTTTTTCAGCCCGTGTGTGTTGTGCTTGATCTTTTTTCATTGTTGTCACAGTGGAGGAACCGTCCGTTTCGTCTACTGGTAGTCCATATACGGACGATTCATCGGAGGCTTCTCAATCCTCTGCTGAACCTCAGCAGCCCATCGTTTTTGAGTTTCCCGATAGGGGACCGGTTCTGTCTAAGCTTCCCTTTGGAGGACCAGTTGAGTTCAATTGGCCCTTTTCCGACCCTTGGTCTAGATTTGGAGTAGGGGAAGATTTCCCTCCTCTTACATTGGGTTCGCCTTTTATAACTGCTGTCATTCCTCCTAGTCCTCGCCGTCTGTTACGAGATCTAGCGGCAGGTTCAAATATGAGTGATTCTCCTAGCGAGGAAATCCCCACGTCTGGTGAGGATTACAAGTTATTCCCTTGACAGTTATTCCTAGAGGACAACCCTGAACCATCTATTATGTCATCACCTGGTCCCTCATTACCAGCAGGGTATAGATCCTTGGGTCAAATTATTGCCGCCGCTACCCCTATGGGGGTATCAGCTCCTTCTACGAGGTCGGTTGTTCCTTCATTAGGGATGTATCCACGGACACCTGTTATGTCATCCCCTCAGGTTACCTCTGTACCCTCCAGGCCCACTGTCTGTGTGGTCGCATCTACACCTGCTGTTACCACTCAGTCCGTAAGGACCACATCCCTTCCCGAAGATGTCTATATAGCCTCTGCTATGCCGGAGAACATTTCTCTGAAGGAGTATCGATTATCCCTACAACAATCGAACCCCGAGGTCGGAAAGTCCTCTCAAGATCCCAACCGCTCGTATTTTTTGCACTATGCACAGGATGGTACACCCGTGTACATTTTTCCATATTAGTACGATGAGCACGAAAACCCTTTGCGTTTACCCACTCCTGAGGCTCAACTTCATGCTCAGGGTTTACCGTATAACCAGGCCGGACAGCCTTATAACCCGCTAAGACAACCTTTTCAAGGCCAACTTGCGGGCCAGCCTGGCTATCCTTACGACCCGCAGGGACAGCCCATACAAGGCTACCCTCTGGGCCAGCAAGGCCCATTATACGGTCCGCAAGGACAGTATTACAACCCTTCAGGTCAACCCGTGCAGCCTCTCCCTGGAGTCCCACCTGGGCAACCTCAAGGACTCACAGATCAACCGGGGTACCAACCAGGGTCGGTATATGGTCCTGGGGGGCAAGTCCAACCTTCTCAACCCGTGCAACTGCAGTATTCTCTTGGTCCCAACGTTGCACATCAGCCAGGACCATCTTATGGTCCTGTTACAGGTCAAACCGGTTATCAGCCACCACCTGGCTCCATTCCTCCACCAGGCCAACCGTCCAATCCGGCACAACCTGGTGTTCCTCCACCAGGCCAACCAGCCAATCCGGCACAACCTGGTGCTCCTCAACAGCCTGGTCAACCTGCACAACCGGCACAACCTATTTATCTGGGTCAACCTGTTCAACCAGGGCAGCCCGTTCAGCCAGGTCAGCCTGTCCAACCAGGCCAGCCTGCACATCCTGTCAACCCTGCCCAACAGCCGACTTATTCCATGCCGCAGCCAAATCAACCACTGCACCCTAACTATCAGGCTCAGCAAGGTCCCACCTATCAGCAGCCCACTCAACCTCAAGGCGGTTACTATTCTCATGATCAATATCGACCAAATTATAGCCAACCCCAAGGTTCTAACTATTACTCTCAACAACCCGGCTACACCTATGCTCAGTAGCCAAATCCACATACTGCTCATACGGGGCCGGCATATAATCAAGGTCCATACTCGAGATATCAAGCCTCGTACGCTGGTTACCAGCAACCAAATCAGACTGGTTATACGCCCTATACCCCCTATGGTTAGAATCCTGCTGGACAGAACCCATGGGGGCAAGGATATTCTCAACCGGCGTGGAGTACAGGTACTAGTCCTTATCGAGGGCCAGGCATGCCATTCAATCCGCAATTGCCATTCTTGGCTACCTTGGAATTACCGAATGTTTCGAAATTAACTAATGATCCGATTCTGCACAATCCTTATTGGCCTCTGGTTCCGACCAAGGTACCCGGCGATTGCCCAAAATTTGAGGGTAAAGCTGGAGAGGACCCTCAAGCTCACTTAATGACTTACCATCTTTGGTGTTCGTCCAACTCTTGGGTGGACGATTCGATTCGTCTTCGTCTCTTCCAGCGTACTCTTACTGGCGTTGCTGCCAAGTGGTATATCGAATTACCCCGTGGCATCTTTCAAGATTTCAATACGTTAGCCATGGCTTTTCTGACTCACTTCCAGTTACCGGTCCATTACGAGGCCAGGATGCATCTCCTGACTTCGTTGAAGCAGGATAAAGCCACCCACATTTCGGATCACATCCATGAGTGGCGACGTCATCGTAGACTGATCAAGTTTGATATACCTGATCAGCTACTAACTCATTGGTTCACCACGTCCTTCGTTAACAAAATCGCCCAAGATATTGCTATGGGGGCATGTGTGACTGAAGAACAAGCCATATCGCGTGCTCAGTATCTTGATCTGGTATACTCTCAGTCTGGCAGGCTGTATGATATTTTGACTGATGCTCCACGACTAGGAACCTCTAAAGCTTTACCTACCCCTGCGGTGGATGGTGTTATTGGTTCCGTATCTCAGAATTCTCGAAAATCTTCAAATGGGAAGCAGAAGTCCAATTCTTCCAATAATTCTGCTCTTCCCGCCCCTCCAGATTCTGGAAAAACTACAGAGGTTAATGCCGTTCAGGCCAATCCCATGGAAAAGACCTCCAAAGGGAAAAAGAAGGGCAAAGGTAAATCCAAATTCGATGCTCCGAAGCCAGAGTCTTCCAAACCTCGGACTGAGGATGGTTCTCAACGCAAACTGAAGTACCCCTGCCTTATTTGTGAAGGATATCACTATACCAAGGATTGTCCTCGATGGTCTGAAATTAGTCAACTTCTCAAAGGCTCCAAAGGGACTCCGGCAGTTCTAAAAGAATCGTTCCCATCTCAGCAGACCCAGATGGTTGAACAACCTTCACCATCTACACCATTTGGGTCCCAAGTCTTTATGATGAATGGTGTTGCACCTATATCCATTGCTACGCGTTCGAAGGATTATGCTGGATCGCGCCAGGCAGCTGGGAAGGAAGTTGTGGATGGCCCACCTCCCCCACCTGTCTCCGGTTCGTTGGAAATTGAGAAGCCTACTGCTGAACCTGTTATGAGGCCACCTTCTAAAGGTGTTCTACGAAGGTCTTCCTACAACCCAAATGCCCGTGCCGCTCAGCACTATAGTATTGTTGAGGATTTGGCACAGGCGCCTTCTGCTATGTCTGCATTGGAAGTTCTTCAAAGTTGCCCCTCACAATGGAAAGCTTTATTGTCTGCAATCGGTGGGATCGATCCCACTAATTCTAACCTTCTCACCTTCGACTTAGAAAACTTCACCCCCCGACTTCCAAATCAGATCGCTCTTGTTATTCAAGTCGGGATCAATGGTCTTAACATCCATAGGGCCGTTGTGGATGAAGGTGCTTCTACCTGTGTCATGTCATCCGCCTGCTGGAAGGCCATTGGATCTCCAGCCCTTTCATCTTCTCCCAATGCCTTAGAGGCATTCGATGGTCGGGAATCGAAACCCCTGGGTGTTCTCGAGAGTTTATCAATTACTTTACAGGGGAAGACAGTCAACGTAGAAGTAGAAGTGGTTGACACCAAGCTTAACTACAATATACTTATTGGCCGCAGTTGGACTCACGCCATGCTATGCGTGCCATCCACCCTCTTTCAACTTCTGAAGTTCCCTCATGAGGGAAAAATCGTTACGGTGGATCAGTTGTCTTTCTTCACCTCCACCTCCAAGAACAACGTTCCTTACGTGGATCAGATCCCAAATCCCCCTGACAGTGTAGGACCCGGTCTCTTCAAAGACCCCATCCTCATGGGTATTTTTCCCGCACCGCCACTGCACACCGCTCAAGTTAATATGATCACTAGGTCTGATGACCCATGGCTCATCCCTTCGCCTGAGCAGGTGTCTGATTTTGGAGAATCGATGCCCTTAACTCCAGTAGAGATTAATTACTGTGAAATCGTTGCCGCATCTGATCCTCCCCCTCCTTAGCATGCTCCTTTGAGCATGGCTTTAGATGTTTACTCTCAATCCCCCTGGCTCGGCGAGGTCGACTTGCCTGATCCTCTTAAAGAGACTTTTCCTTCTGATGAAGCCATTGTTGAAACTATGTCTCTTGAGGATTTGCCTTGGAGCGACACGCATCATCGTTCCTCCTTTATTCCTAGCCTGGGGGCAATGTCAGATTGTCTAGAGCGTTTTGCATCTCAGGTTCCCACTCAACCTCTCCAGACGCCTATATTGACACATGAGGTCTTCTCAGAGGGAAACCTGAGCAACATGACTCAAACTATTCCGATCAACATCTCCGTTAAACCGGGGATAGTTGAGAACATACACATGGGAGTAACTTGTTCTCCTAATGAGATACGAGTTTATACTGATCTTTTTTGATAATTCAGAGACGTGTTCGCTTGGTCCTATGAGGAAATGCCCGGGATTGATCCCAGCATAGTAGTGCACGAGATTATTACCTATCCTGGTGCGAAACCCGTGCACCAAAGCCTACACCTAGTGCATCCTCGCAAAGCTGCTGCCATTAAAGTAGAAGTTGACAAACTTCTGAACGCGGGCTTCATTTACCCAATTCCCCTCACAGAATGGGTTTCAAATATTGTGCCTGTAGATAAGAAACAGGGCACTATTAGGGTCTGCATTGATTATCGTGATATTAATCACGCCTGTCCTAAGGACAACTATCCTACTCCCTTCATAGATCAAATCATTGACGAATGTGGCGAGAGTGAGATTTATTCCCTAATGGACGACTTTTCCGGGTATAATCAGATAAATATTCTACCTGCTGATCAACACAAGACTGCATTCATCTATCCGTGGGGTACTTTTGCTTATAAAAAGCTCCCGTTCAGCTTGAAGAATGCTGGAGATACTTTCCAGCGTGCGATGTCTTACGCATTCCACGACATACGCCATATCGTTCAGCCTTATCTGGACGATCTGCCAGCTCACTCAACTCGGCGGGAGGACCACCCAGAACACCTTCGCCAGATTTTCCTTCGCTGTCGACACTATAATATCCGACTTAACCCTCATAAATGCGTATTTTGCGTGGATTCTGGCCGTCTTTTGGGGTTTATAGTCTCCAAGGACGGGATTCGCCTCGACCCCCTAAAGGTCGAGGCCATTTTCAATCTCCCATCACCTTCCTCATTATATCAATTGCAGAGCCTGCAGGGAAAAGCTAATTTCCTTCGACGCTTTATATCGAACTACACGGAAGTGGCCAAAGGATTCACACATCTTTTAAAGCAGAACGTTCCCTTTCATTGGGATGACATTGCTCAATAATCCTTTGAGAATCTTAAGACGTTACTCGTTAATGCTCCATTGCTTCGGCCTCCCAACTATCACCGTGATTTCACTCTATATTTGGTCGCCGCGTTTAGCACTATAGCTATGGTTCTGGTGCAGGACGACGATTATGGCAATGAACATGTTGTCTATTATCTATCAGTGAACCTTCTTGACACAGAGACACGTTATTCTTATGTCGAGAAGCTGGCATTAGCAGCCGTACAAGCTGTGCAGCGTTTTCGCCACTATATCCTGCTGCGTACAACAACCGTGGTTTTGGATTGCAACCCCATGACGTACATTATATCTCGACAATTATTGGGGGGAAAATACTCCAAATGGATCGTTATCCTTCAGGAGTTCCAGTTAGAGTTTACCACTACTAAGTCGACCAAATCACTGGTTTTTGCAGATCTCATTTGCTCCCTCCCAACAGACTCCACACCCTCTCATTCTGAAGATCATATTCCAGACGAAACCCTCTTCCTTATCAACACCCGTGACCCGTGGTATGGCGATATTATTGTGTATCTTCAACGTCAACGTTCCGGTCTGAGTTGACCAAAGATGCCCGACGTCGGATTCGGCATCAGTCTCAACCCTACCGCATTGTAGGAGATACTTTATACCGCATTGGAGTAGATTCAATGCTCCGTCGGTGCTTGACATTGGAAGAGGCTGAACGAGTCTTAAATGACTGTCACAGTGGCGCCTGTGGCAGTCACATGTCTGGATATGCCACCGCCCAGAAGATTCTGCGTGCGGGTTACTTCTGGCTATCAATATTTAAAGACTGTATTGTCGCAGTCCGCAAATGTCATTCGTGCCAGGTTTTTCAGTGCAAGATGCATGCGCCACCTCTCTCATTGCATCATGTCATTATTGTCGGCCCTTTTGCAAAATGGGGAGTAGATTTCATGTCGTGTAACCCTCATTCGGCCGGGGGGCATGCATATATAATCGTCGCTGTCGACTACTTTACTAAGTGGGCTGAAGCGATGCCTACACTAGCCGCCGATGGTAAGACAGCTACCCAGTTCATTTTCAACCATATTATTGCACGTTTCGGGGTCCCTCAGGCCATTGTTACATATCATGGTACTCACTTTGGAGATTACATGATGGTCGAGCTGACATCAAGATTGGGCTTACGACACGATAGCTCAACGCCATATTACCCCCAGGCAAATGGCCAAGTTGAGGCTGTGAACAAGGTTTTGGTCAAAATGCTTCAACGAATAGTTGGAATTCATAAGTCCAATTGGCACCTCCAATTGTTCTTAGCTCTATGGGCATACCGGACATCAGCAAAGAGCGTGATCGGATTCACACCATTCCAATTGGTGTATGGTCTGGAAGCAACTCTTTCAGTTGAGTGCGAAATTCCTTCCTTAAAGTTGGCTGTGGAACTTTTACCCGACACTTCTCCTGAAGAAGAGCGTCTCTTGTATTTGGAACGGTTGGATGAAACCTGCCGCTTGGCTGCCTTAGTCATTGAGGCACAGAAAAAGCAGGTCAAAACGCACTTTGATCAATCAGTCTCTCCACGTTCCTTTGTCGAAGGGGAACTTGTCCTCCTATACGACCAAGCTCACAACAAACTCGGGGCAGGAAAGCTCCAACCCTTGTGGCATGGGGCCTACATAGTAAAACGAGTATTGAAGAATGGGGCTTATGAGCTCATTGATTATGAAGGAGTTCCATTGGCGCAACCTAGAAATGGGCTGTACCTTAAAAAATACTATGCTTTAAGTCATTTTTGGTGTGGTGTGTGTACATAGGTGTGTATATTCATTTGTGTGCGTGTGTGGTGTGGTGTGCATGTAAGCATCTTTCTGCTGATCGAGTCTTCCTGATTGTGCAGATGTCTATTACTCCGTTTGTGGGTTTCGCGGATGGTGCCTCTCACAGTACCAGGAATCTGTCTTCGGCAGCCTGGGTAATCTATGATCCTGCTGGTGAGTTGGTTAACCTGCAAGGTGTGTGTCTGGGTCCTGCTACAAATAATATCGCGGAATATAGTGTTGTATTGGAATTATTAACCGAGGCTGTGGACCTTGGCATTCGTGAATTACTTGAGTATCTAGACTCACAACTTGTAGTATTACAACTTAATGGACATTATTCAGTAAGAAATCCATCCATTTTACGTCTGTATCTGCGTATTCGTCTGCTAGAAAGAAATTTTGACTATATTACATATCAACACATACCCAGACATATGAATACATTAATAGATGCAGTAGCTAATTTGGTTCTAGATAGACATTTGTGCAATTTATAAATAAAAACATCATCACATGTAAAAAGATCCATCCAGAAATAGGTATGTATATATATATGTGTCGAAATGTTTACATAGTGTGCATCACATAAAATCAAAAATATACATGTTCATCTTAATACATTCGGAGATGACATGTCTCTCAAAAATACATGCATGAAAGAAGCCCTAGGTGTCTAATCTGCATGGTGCTCGTGGTAACATGCTACCGCGCGCACTAAGCGTCTCAAAAGTCGGTGGAGGCGACTAGGCACTCCCACCGTATGTCTCTGATACGCCATCGGGACATCTGTTAGCCGGGCGTAGTCTGGAATCCCCCGGGCGATCCCCTCAAGGTTCTGGATCAACTCTCCTCCCTCAGCACCCTCTGCCTGAGGATCAGCTGCGGGCTGAGTTCTCCGTGCAATAGGAGACATACCGACAGGTCACTCTGGGCTGACATCTGCATACATATAAAACTGTTGTTAGAACGGACATGTATTACCAAAAAATCATAAAACATAAAAAACAAAAAGAGAGTATAATACCCAACTCCTCATCCCAATCCTCCCCCTCTGGGAGCGGAAGATCGGGATCTCCAGTGAAATCTGTCCCAACGTAGGGCCAGTCCTTGACCACGATCAACTAACGTCGTAACCATCCAAAAAACTCAGGCCTCCAAGACATCTGTTGGCCTCCTCCTGACCTGGGCATAAGTGCTACCCAGCAAGCCATCCTCGGCTCTCGTGGTATCGGCTCAGCAACTATGGCCCCTTGGCCTTGGAAGATAGGTAATCGTTCCAGGATGAACAACACCAAAATGGAACCATAGCTAAACTGCTTTAGTTTGAATTGCTTGCATCTCGTCAGCTGCCTCTTGATATTGGTTGTCACCGCTATAGCCCAATCAAACAGTGTAGGACTCATACACTCAGAGGCTAGTATGAGTTGGGCTTTTGTTGCCTCGTGCAGAGCTTGCGATCCTGCAGCTCTTGTAATGGTGTGTAGCACTACTATGAGTGCTAGATCCTCGACAGTGTGGATGTCCAGCTTCCCGCTTCCTAATCTGGTCCGTGCCCTTGGGCACACCCTTGCCATTACTTGTTCCATATTTTCGCCAGATGGTCTGCTGCTTGTCAAGATGGGCACCGGACCTCTGTGCAATAGTCCGGTTATGAAATATATGTTGGAAACCTCAAGTTCCAACACTTGGTCCCGAAGCTTAAACACTTCTTCATTTTCATCCCATATACTGACCAAGTATTGTAGTAGCTCCGGTTGAGCTCGTAAGCAGGGCGTCAGGAAGAAATTTTTGAGTTCATAGTTCTTAAGTGCATTCATACAAGCTTCATTCTCCATAGCCAGTTCATCCTCTTCCCCATGCTCCCTCTCCTTCCATTCGATAACCATTATGCTTGAGTAACGTGCATCAACATGATCAAAAACCTCGATTAGATCTCTGTTATGCTTGAAATTTCATTTGGATCGCTTGTAATTCAAAAATTTAAAGCGGAAAATTGAGTTCCGCCATTGGCGCGGCCCCTTTGTAGGAAAAAGGCCATTAGAGAGGGTCTATGCCCGATACCTGCGCCAATGGGCGGAGCCCTAAAATTTGAGAAATTTTCCACAGAGGTCTAATCCGTGATAGAAATCTCTTAAAAATGGATCGAAACAGAGTTCAAGGAAGCGCCCCTTACCTGGAACAAACGGGGATATGAATGGTAGCCCAGATTAGTCGCAGTCACCGTCAGAAGTTTGCACACAAATGGACCACTGTTGCTCTCCAATGAGGTAAATAGTAAAAGTAGTTTTGTTTTTACCATTGGAGACTTATTTATAACTTTTCGAAATCTAATTAGGTTTTAAAAGTCATTTTTTATTAATATTTTAATATATTTTGTCAAAATGGATTTTACACTTGCCTTTATGTGCAGCAACAAGTTTTTACGCAACTTAAACGGTGGCACGAGTTGTATTTTATACTTTTTTGGACTCGGTAAATACATGAAAAAGTCACTTTTGGAGTCATATTTCAGCTCTTTTCTAACTCTCTAAACATGAAAAGATTGCCGAGGCCCTTGTCGTTTTGATCTCGTTAAAGTGGCCATGAAACGACATCTACCCAGTATACGTTTACCCCTTTTTCGGGCTGGGATAGATTATTTACGAAAAAGGAATACCCTAGCCTATCGCGACTAGGAGGTTTTCTCAGATATTGTTTTCTACCTTTTTGGGTCTGAGAAACTATTTACGAAAAGGGACCGTTGGAGTTTACTTTTCTGCTGTCTTTTCAAACTCTCTAAACATGAAAAGACGCCGAGTTCTTCCTTTGTCAGACTCGTTAAACCTTGATGGCATTAGATTCAGTCATGATGACGGTATCCGAGTTCCTCCTTCTTAGGGCTTGTTAAATGTACTAGGATGGACTTATACAGCAAGCATATGGTACCCTCTTCAAGCTTGTGTAAAAATAAAGAGGTACTCGCCAGAAATGGTGGGGAAAATGGAACCAATATCATTGTCGTGTCGGCAGTATGTCACTCTTGAACATGGCACTTGTCTGCATTTGTGTCGGGTTGGGGATATCTCATCTCGTTTTCCACTTTGCCTCAATGGGTTTGGGTGATCCCTTTTGACCTCTCATCTGCTCTTTTCCTTGTCATCATGACCCATGATCTTTTGATGTCAAATACTGCCAAATCCACTATCGTGCCGCCGACATGTTCAAGAGAAGTTGACCTTTGCAGATTTCCACCTTCCTCTGATTCTCATCTGATCGTGATTCACAAAAACATTATGTTCCTCTGTCTCACGTCGATGATGTGGGAAACACTATGGCCCACCTTTGATCAAGGTCACTTCCTGTCGACTTCAGCTCATTATCCAGGAAGTTGATCTAGAGACTCTCTTCTGGTACCTTGGAGCCTGCATGCCTCGATGGCAGGTTCTTCGCGTTCGACGTGAGGTTTTCATTATCGGCCTCCAATCGAGTGATTCTACGGGTGTTTGACGCCAGCTCATTGATTCACATGCCATGGATTGTACCTATAGTACCTTGAGGACCATTGTCATTATTGGTGGTACCTCTTGCGTCTGTTAACAGCTTTTGTCATTGGCTAGTAATCAGGCGATGTTCTTGCATGTTCGACTTCAGCTCACATATTTGCATGCTTTAACTTGTACTTTGTTCGGGTCGAGATGGAGCGCAAGACCCTGGATTCCTGTCTGTCATAATCTAGGCTGTGATTTTGTGGATTCTTATGATTAGTTACATGACTCACTGATTGGATGGTTGCGACCATACCTGAGTCTATTTATCGATCCTCACTGGATGGCTGCGTCCATACCTTGGATCTGGATTAGTGCATACTCTGCTATGGATGGCTGCGCCCATACCACATATATATCATGTATCTTAGATATCAGTTGTATTTCTCTATGCAGGTTTTCCGACGGCAGTGTTTTCAGTTGGACATGTTCTCGTAAAGCATTTCACCCCTCTCTCTCTTTCGGGCCTCATGCTTTAGGGGGCATCTGTTACACAATAATTTGTCACCGTCCCTGCATTTTCCCATCCTGCACAATTGGAGGGATCATTCCGTGACCTGTGAGCAGTGACATGACTTGAAACCACTTTCATGACATCCCTCTAAACATGAGCTTTCATTGCCCTGAAGACAACTCCTTGTGAAAAACCCTAAAAACACCCCTTTTTGCATTGGCATGGGAAGCTAGTTCAGTACCCGTGCCAATGGGGGAAATCCTTCAAATAGGGCGCGCCAATTGGCGCTCTGTCTCAGAGTCGCACTCGCACCAGCCATTTTAAGGAGTGTTCTTTAAAAACGGAAGTTTCGTCCTAACCAATTTATAAAATGGTATCTGTTACACTAAAAACTGTCACCTTGACATTCTGCTGACTATATGAGCTTATTAATACTCATACATGCCTCCTTTGCAAGTCTTACAACCTTTACTCCTCATGTCAAGCCCTAAAACAGGAGGAAAAACCCTAAAAATCTCTGAAACTTTGGGTACGCAGGTAACATGAAGCCTACCTGCGTTCCTGGCTAGGGTACGCAGGTAATGTGAAGAGGAAATGCGTTCTAGAATGCAGTTTTCCAGTGTTATGCCTGCGTACTCCTGTAAATATCAAAAAAGCGAGAAATTAAAGTGAAAAAGTTGAATTTTGGTCAATTCTAGAAGGTTCTAGATGAGATTTTTTGGGGATGAGTACGCTTTGGTAAGGTGCATGTATCTCACACCTTAAGGAACTAATCCCTTGATGTGTGGAGCCTATCCCTTTGAAGGAGGATTCTATCCCTTCAAAGGTGGAACCCTAACCTCCTCATCTGCTCTATAAAAGGAGGCATTGGGTAGCCTCAAAGGGTTAAGATTTTTTGGTTAGATTTTGGAGATTGAGAATTAGAATTCAAGCTTTATGTGTGATTGAGTTGAAGTGCTGTTGAGAGTTAGTATTCTTTCTACTGAGCTTTTGAGAGGAAAGATCACTTACCTCTTTATGCTCCTGGAGGAAGAGTGCAAGACTTATCAAAGTAGAGGAGACTCCTACTTCGAACCCCCGGAAGGCCTTTCAAACATCAAGGCTAAGGTTGTAAGGTTCTTCTGTATATTTTAAGATTAATACAATCAAGTTTTGTTTTTCTCAATAAATTGTCGTTCGATTGTTTATTTCAAAAAGCTGTCGTTTGATCATTTATTTCATAGATTCCTTGATCACTATGATAGGTATGTTTTATGATTATTTGTTATACAAGTGCTATTTAATATTTTCTTGCTTGTGATTTCAGGTCGACAAAAGAACTCCTCTTGCAACGGAAGGATTTTGATCCAACGGAAGCACTATGACTGCAAATAAGCATTTGGATCTAAGGTAGGATCGACACCTTCATAACATTTATTTGTAAAATGAATATATTTAGAGAAAGACAAACTTAGTTGTTCGTTTGTTGCTAGATTGTCTTCTGACACTAGGGAGATCGGTCTTGTCCGCAACAACGATTTATCCGACCAACAAATTGGTGACTCCAATGGGGAAAGAACTTGTTGTTTTTGGTTCTCTTTTATTTTGATTTGAGGAAACGTTTTTCCTAGTTTTTGATTGATGGATATCTGCCTGGGTAGCTTAGGTTTTCTCTGTTTTTGAAAAATTTGAAATCTTTTATGTTTTTCTTGAAATTTTTTGGGGACCGCACTTTTTTCTTTTGAACAGTGCGGGTAGCTTCGCAATTCACTTAAGTAAACAGTGCGGGACCGCACCTGTTACTTCTGGAAGCCTGCGGACCCTACTTTTTGGAAAAACTTCAAATTTCTTTTTTCCAGTTTAGTTTAGATTTAATTTAGGATTCTTAGCATCTACCCAGATCTGTATTTTTCTGTCAAAAATCCTTGTTTCTGAATTTCTTTCAGCAATTTTTCATCTCATCAATCTCCATTAAGTTAATTGGGTGTTTTGAGTCTCTTTTTTGAGAAATTCTTAATTTGATTTCCTTTGGTCATTACTTGGAGGTTTGTCTCGGTCTTTTCACAATTTTCCATCTTTTTGCTTTTGTTTTTGCACTTGCCTTTGAGTGTTTTTTGATCTTTGGAACTCTCACCCGATTTTCTTGACTTGCACTTGATTGGTTCTTAGATTACATTAGAATCATATTTTGTTTGAGAATTCTCTTGCATAGATCACATTTGCATAATTATAATTCTCATTTTTAGAATATGAATGAAAAATGTGCATAGATTACATTTGCATACTTTTCAAGTGAATTGTGCATAGATTGCAATTGCATAGTTTACATTCTGACAAATCAATCATAGATTTAGATCAGTTTTCTTTGATTTGAATTTAGATGTTTTTATGGTTGTTTTAAAAACACAAAAATAAAAATAAAAAATTGTTTTGGAATTGATTTGCATTAGTTTTTCTTGATGAAATTAGTGCATTAGAGAATTTGTTGTATTTTCTCTTAGTGATCAATTTTTTGCATTGTTGGAAGTGAATGGAAACTCTCTCCTTACTTTAGTTAGGATTCGTCGAATTGAAAAGATTACATTATCATATTCGATTGCATTCAGTTTTGGTTCGGGTCATAACACCATTGGTTTCATATCCATTTACCATTTTGAGTAATAACAACCTAAATAACACAACGTTTAATTAAAATTCATCTAGTAATTTTTACATTTTTAGGGCTCTTTCCACCAATATAGCTTAGGATTAGTGCTTTGGAATAGGTTATAGTTAACTTTCCAAAGCAACTAAAACAAACAAGTAGACAAATCTTGCGGTAGGAAATAAATCCAATTGTAATTTGTATATCTGGGAAGCTTCTCTTAAAGAAGTCAATCACGATATCATGTCCGAACCTTTGAAACAATCAATTCTATTTCATTGGGGAAGATAGAATATTTTGCACGCATTACAAATGGTAAACCTCGGATTAACCATTGTCGAGGAGCCTGGGGCCACTTGTCGGTAAACCTCGGATTGACCATGTCGAGGAACCTTCAAGGGGATTGAGCTTTGTTACTCTGCCCTTGCGCGTGGGATCGGATCGTAGATTGTTCCCCCAGTTATATTTGTTACTGTTGGTAACCTTAGTGTCCATAGACTTAAGATTATTTCCTAAGGTGACAGTGAAGGAAAGATCTCACTGTACCTGGAGCAGACATCGACTAGACTCACTTGGACTCTCTGGGGGGTTCTCTTCACACGAGATGGTTTTGTGAGGAAACTTGTGCCAGTTCGTTTCATTAAGTAGGTTGTCGGGGTAACTATTCCAACCGCCCTTTCTGTATTAAATTCTACAATGTTGGATTTCATCACCAACTAGTATTTTTAGTACGGGAAGTTACTGTTTGTGTGTGGTTTGACTCCTAGATTTGATAGCGCGTGTTAATTTGTTTGTTTTTACTTTTAGAGACCATAGGTGTGAATTGTGAATTTTAATTGTTAGGTGTGAATTGTGAATTGTGAATTTTAGTTTTAAATTGTTAATAAAATTCACTGAAGTTGAATATAATGGCAACTGTTCCGGAATTTACCAACCAAGGAACCCCTCTTAACGAGAATCCTAGTACTTTTCCTTTCTTTGGAAATGTTGGTCCTCCTTATATGGCTACTTTTTCATTACCTGGATTTACAATAGGTTTACCGATATGGTTATTTTCAACTTTGTTGGCCCCGAATACTCCAATTGTTCCACCTCAACCGGATACTTCACCTCAACAGAGTTTACCATCTCAACATCACCAACTTTCTGTTGACCCTTTACCTGCTTCGCCTAATATTTCTTCCTCCATTTCTTCCTCTTTGGTAAAAGCCTTGACACTAGTAACCAAGTGACGAAGAAGAAGAAATGGAAGAAGAATAAGAAGAAGAAGCAAGATAAGAAAGAAGTCAACCAACCAACCATGGCTGTAAGTGTTAGTTGTGTTGAGGAAACCTCCAACATGCATCGTAAACCCAAATACCCTTGTAGGCTTTGTAAGGGTGACCACTTCCTTATCAATTGTCCTGGTATTCCAAAGGTCTTGGAAGTACGGTCAGAAAAATCTCATCAACTTTCCATTGATCCATCAACCAGTGATAGTCAGGTTCCTGGGAAAAAGGGTAAGTTAGGTTTCCTTGTAAGTTATGCAAAGGGAGTCATCAAACTCACATTTGCCCTCACATGGATGAAGCCTCAAAATTATTGGAAAACCTTACTATTCCACAGCAAGAATTTCCAACTGGTTACCGTAAACTTTCTCCCAACCTACCGTCAACTGACGGAGTGATTGATCTAATTTCAAGTACAGTCGATCCCACTCTTCCATTGGAGAGTGAAACTCATATCACTCAGGTTGATGATCCATTAGTTGATCAAGTGGTCGATTTGATTTCACATTTGGTCGATCCCATTCTCCTTGTAGAGAGTGAACTTCATACCGCTCAGGTTCTTCTTGTTACATCAGATTCTTCTAAGCCGGGGGGCATTTCACCTGTTTCTACAAAACCCCCTCCAAGTACTGAGGTCTTTTCCTTTGATTGGAATAGACTGAAAGAACCTCGTCTTCCTTCCTCCATCCCTTTCCAAATCATTGTGAAGTTGGGTGGTAGGGACATACACTGCACACAGGTAGATGAAGGTGCTTCTGTTAGTATTTTATCTTCAACTGATTGGAAATCTTTGGGTTCCCCTCAGCTTATGCCTATTACGCAGAATCTGAAAGCTTTTAACAGAACCATTAGTGAACCTTTAGGGATCCTTCCTAAGTTTTCTATTACTTTGGAAGGTAAAACTGTCTGTATTGATCTTATGGTAGTTCGAGGCCCCTTGGATTTCAATTTACTCCTTGGGTGAGACTATGTTTATGCAATGAAAGCTGTCGTATTGACACTCTTTCGCGTGATGTCTTTCCCTCACAATGGAAATATTGTGACTGTAGATTAGCTTTCGTTCCCTAGTCTTGATTCGAATACCAATGATCTGACATCCCTGAATGTTCCTCATACGCAAGCGGTATCTACCCCGCCACAGGTTAATTATGTGGCAGCTAGTCCCATGTTTTTAGTTACTGATGGAAGCGATCCTCTCACTGTTTTCTCGACTTCCTATGACTTAGATCCGGTAATTGACATGGAAAAATCTATGGGATTATTTCAACGTGATGTTCTCATCCCTTTTGAGTCCCTTGACATGTGTTCCTTTCATAGAACTATTCTTCCATCTGATGAAGACCTCTTGGAAGCCATGATCAAGGTGTGTCCATTGACATGTGTTTCTTCCTGTTGGAAGCCATGATCAAGTTGGTCTGAGGACAGTTCTTTTTACTGTGTCAACCTCGTTAAAAAATGAATCAGTCAGTGCGAGGAAAGTTCCTTTTACTGTGTCAACCTCGTTAAAAAATGAATCAGTGAGTCTGAGGAAAGTTCCTTTTACTGTGTCAACCTCGTTAAAAAATGAATCAGTGGCTGGTGAGGAGAGTTCCTTTTACTGTGTCAACCTCGTTAAAAAATGAATCAGTCGGCGGTGAGGAGAGTTCCTTTTACTGTGTCAACCTCGTTAAAAAATGAATCAGTGATTCAGAGGATAGTTCCTGTTACTGAGTCAACCTCGTTAAAAAAAGAATCAGTTGCTGAGGACAGTTCTTTTCCTGTGTCAACCTCATTAAAAAATGAATCAGTAGGTAGATTGTAGGTAGATTAGAAATAAGTAGTTTCTGAGGATGGTTCCTGTTACTGAGTCAACCTCATAAAAAATGAATCAAGTATGAGGAAAGTTCCTTTTACTGTGTCAACCTCGTTAAAAAATGAAACACGTTGCCATGAGCATAGTTCTTTTCCTGTGTCAAGCTCGTTAAAAAATGAAACAAATCCTACCCTAATTGAGTTGAGTCTTTCACTAGATCTCGTAAATGTTAAGTCATATATTTAGGTTAGTTTTTGCATAATTTTCTTACAGTTTTAGGTCGGGTCTTTCATATGATCTCGTAAATGAACCTTCATTCCATCCAACTATTAATTACTAGCAGTGTACTTAGTTGAATGAAATGAAGCTGGGGGGATGCACTCTAGCAGTTACGATTAGGGGGCATCAAGCACAGTTTTCTCTCTGTTTCAAGCTTGTGTAAAAATGAAACCACTCTGAAGCATAGTTTTTCTTTGTTTCAAGATTTTTGTAAAAATGAAACCTATCTTGAGTCAATTTCAGTTATTTTCAAGACTCATTAAACTCATGAAAATCCCGAGATTATTTTGCTATCTTTCATTCTCGTAAAAAACATGAAAATGCCAAGTTCTTTCCGTATTTTCCTACTCGTAAATTAAATTGAAAATCGGCCACAGGAGTACATTTTTATCCCTTTTTCAAACTCGTTAAAACTTACGAAAAAGTGAAAACCATGAGTACATTTTTATCCCTTTTTCGAACTCGTTAAAACTTACGAAAAAGTGAAATTTGGAGTTCTCTTTTAAGCCCTTTTCAGACTCTCTAAACATGAAAAGATTGCCGAGTACTTGATTATTCGAACTCGTTAAAGTAAATGAATGATCGTCCCTTCAGTATAAGTTTACCCCTTTTCCGGACTGAAATGGACTATTTACGAAAAAGGTATACGTTGACTAATTACGGTCAATAGAGTTCTCTCCAGCATTATTTTATCCTTTTTCGGGCTCGAGAGACTAAATTTACGAAAAAGTACACCCACGGAGTTTTCTTAAGTTTTTCTTCTGACTCCCTAAAACTGAAAAACACCAAGTTTCTCCTATACTGGACTCGTTAAAACTTAACAGTAAAGGACCTGTTCAATTTTAAACAGGAACGAACCACTCCTTCTTAGGGTTCGAATCTTAAACTAAGTTGGACTCATCCGAAGGATGAGCTTATAAACAAGCAAATGTTATCCTCCTCAAGCTTGTCAAAAATAAAGAGGTACTTGCCAGAAATGGTGGGGGAAAAGAGAGGAAAATGAACCTATTTGTTGTATTTTGATTTTTCGGAAATCCAGTTAACCACTCTTGAACACGACACTTTCATTCACCTGGGTTGGGAAATCCTTTTCCTAGCAGTTAATCAAACCACATTGAAAGTCTTCAGCCAGTTTCTGGGTATTAACTTTGGGTCAATTGTCACCAAGCCATCTACAGTGCCGTTATGTGTTCAAGAGGACAGTTCAAATAAACCATTCATCTGCAAAATATCTGTCATCCATTTTGACCATCCCTGAGTTAGTCCTTGCCAATATATTTCTTCAAAACTTGATCTATGATTTTGTGTTGTGGGCTTGCATACGACGGATCACTTTCTATCGACGACATCTCATTATCTAGGAAGTTGATCTAGAAATCATCAGTACCTTGAAATATGCATGCCTCAATGGCAGGTTTCTCGCTTTCGACGACAGGTTACATCATTGACCTTCGATCAAATGATTCTGTGACATGTTCGACTTCAGCTCATTCATTCACATTTCATGGATTGTACTAAGTACATTGAGAGCCATTGACATTACTGGTGGTTTCTCTCACACTTGTTAACAATTCGCATCATTGACTGGTAATCAAGTGGTTTCTACCATGTTCGACTTCGACACATTTATTCACATGGATAGAATCGTACTAGTTCGAGATGCAGAAATCAAGACCCTGGATCTAGTTTCTACCATCCAGGCTGCGAGGAATTTTGTTATTCATTTATACAGTGGACTATTCATAAACAGATGGCTGCGTCCATACTATGTCTACGTATGTCTATACTGATGATGTATTCAAAATCATTCATGTATCAGAACAATTTGAATCTAGTTAGTTTTTGATCTGAGTATGGGAATGCCTACCTCAGCGATGATATGATTACATATATATATTTTGCATTGAATGTTTTTACAGGTTCCGACTGGGGTGTCCACAGGATGATCCTTGAAATGATAAAGTACTTCACTCTTCATATATGACAGACTTCATGTTCATCTATTCCAGACTTCGCACTTTAGGGGGAAATCTGTTACACTAAAAACTGTCACCTTGATATTCTGCTGACTGTATGAGCTTATTAATACTCATACATGCCTCCTCTGCAAGTCTTACAACCTTTACTCCTCATGTCAAGCCCTAAAACAGGAGGAAAAACCCTAAAAATCTCTGAAACTTTGGGTACGCGGGTAACATGAAGCCTACCTGCATTCCTGGCTAGGGTACGCAGGTAATGTGAAGAGGCAATGTGTTCTAGAACACAGTTTTCCAGTGTTATGCCTGCGTACTCCTGTAAAGATCAAAAAACCGAGAAATTAAAGTGAAAAAGTTGAATTTTGGTCAATTCTAGAAGGTTCTAGATGAGATTTTTTGGGGATGAGTACGCTTTAGTAAGGTGCATGTATCCCACACCTTAAGGAACTAATCCCTTGATGTGAGGAGCCTATCCCTTTGAAGGAGGATTCTATCCCTTCAAAGGTGGAACCCTAACCTCCTCATCTACTTTATAAAAGGGGGCATTGGGTAGCCTCAAAGGGTCAAGATTTTTGGGTTAGATTTTGGAGATTAAGATTTTGGAGATTGAGAATTGGAATTCAAGCTTTATGTGTGATTGAGTTGAAGTGCTGTTGAGATTTAGTATTCTTTCTATTGAGCTTTTGAGAGGAAAGATCACATACCTCTTTATGCTCCTGGAGGAAGAGTGCAAGACTTATCAAAGTAGAGGAGACTCCTGCTTCGGACTTCGGGAAGGCCTTTCAAACATCAAGGCTAAGGTTGTAAGGCTCTTCTGTATATTTTAAGATTAATACAATCAAGTTTTGTTTTTCTCAATAAATTTTCGTTCGATTGTTTATTTCAATAAGCTGTCGTTTGATCATTTATTTCATAGATTCCTTGATCACTATGATAGATATGTTTTATGATTATTTGTTATACAGGTGCTATTTAATATTTTCTTGCTTGTGATTGCAAGTCGACAAAAGAACTCTTGTTGCAACGGAAGGATTTTGATCCAACGGAAGCACTATGACTGCAAATAAGCATTTGGATCTAAGGTAGGATCGACACCTTCATAACATTTATTTGTAAAATGAATTTTTATAGAGAAAGACAAACTTAGTTGTTCGTTTGTTGCTAGATTGTCTTCTGACACTAGGGAGATCGGTCTTGTCTGCAAGAACGATTTATCCGGCCATCTGTTACACTAAAAACTGTCACCTTGACATTATGCTGACTGTATGAGCTTATTAATACTCATACATGCCTCCTCTGCAAGTCTTACAACCTTTACTCCTCATGTCAAGCCCTAAAATAGGAGGAAAAACCATAAAAATCTCTGAAACTTTGGGTACGCAGGTAACATGAAGCCTACCTACGTTCCTGGCTAGGGTACCCAGGCAATGTGAAGAGGAAATGCGTTCTAGAACACAGTTTTCAGTGTTATGCCTGCGTACTCCTGTAAAGATAAAAAAAGCGAGAAATTAAAGTGAAAAAGTTGAATTTTGGTCAATTCTAGAAGGTTCTAGATGAGATTTTTTGGGGATGAGTACGCTTTAGTAAGGTGCATGTATCCCACACCTTAAGGAACTAATCCCTTGATGTGAGGAGCCTATCCCTTTGAAGGAGGATTCTATCCCTTCAAATGTGGAACCCTAACCTCCTCATCTGCTCTATAAAAGGAGGCATTGGGTAGCCTCAAAGGGTTAAGATTTTTTGGTTAGATTTTGGAGATTAAGATTTTGGAGATTGAGAATTGGAATTCAAACTTTATGTGTGATTGAGTTGAAGTGCTGTTGAGATTTAGTATTCTTTCTACTGAGCTTTTGAGAGGAAAGATCACTTACCTCTTTATGCTCCTGGAGGAAGAGTGCAAGACTTATCAAAGTAGAGGAGACTCATGCTTTGAACCCCGGGAAGGCCTTTCAAACATCAAGGCTAAGGTTGTAAGGTTCTTCTATATATTTTAAGATTAATACAATCAAGTTTTGTTTTTCTCAATAAATTGTCGTTCGATTGTTTATTTCAAAAAGTTGTCGTTTGATCATTTATTTCATATATTCCTTGATCACTATGATAGGTATGTTTTATGATTATTTGTTATACAGGTGCTATGTAATATTTTGCTTGTTGGTGACTGTAGGTTTACGAGGAAAACTCCTTCCAGTGCACGAGGGACAACAACGACTTCAAACAAGCGCTGGACATATGGTAAGTCTTTTTACACCTCTATAGAGCTTTTGTAAACCTTACATGCTTAGAGAAAGATTAGCCTATTTGGTTGTTTGTTGCTAGATACTTTTAGTACTAGGGAGATTGGTCTTGTCCGCAAGAACGATTTATCCGGCCAACAGTATCTAATTTGATTTGGGTGGTTTGGCTCCGGATCTCCATGTAGAGGAAGTGGTTTTCCACCTCTCATGGAAGCTTCCTTGAGGATAGGGCCAATCCCATGATTATAGGGATCCCAACTCCCCTTCCTCCATCTATAAAAGCTTGCTCATCTCCTTTGCAAGCTAGTCTCTAAGTTCCCAAGAGCCACCAGAGCCTTATGCTGCAAGAGCCTTGATTCATTCCCTTAAGGCCAAATCCAAGCAAGGAGATTATTGTTGAGACATCCGGAAAGAGAGGTTTGTCCCATCCCTGACAGGCTTTTTCGAGACGTGTTCCGCTGGCGACCCTCCAAAGGAGAATTCAGCGTCAGAGCCAGGTTGTATCCTCCTTTGATTGATTAATGATAAGCGACTATTGGTTATGGTTCCACTCCTATTGTTGATTATGATGATGAGTTATGTCTTCTCTGACTGACATATAGTTGCATATACTGGATTTTATGCTTTCGTTTGTTGTGTTTCTCGCATGTATAGGTGTCCGGTCACGGATATCGTGAGGGATCGTGATCCGCCAGAGCTAAGGAATGGGAGCGCTACTTTCTCTACAAGTGACAGCGTTAGATTCCAGGTAAGCCTTCATCACTAGTTGGTTTATTTGCAATTAGGAACCTGGACTATAGCGTGTGACGATTGTTGCTAGACCCGGTCTGAGCTAGTAGGGATCGCCTCTGTCCGCAGAGGGGATTTACCTCCACAACAAATTACCTTGGATCTGGATTATTGCATACTCTGTTATGGATGGTTGCGCCCATACCACATATATATCATTTATCTGAGATATCATTTGTATTTCTCTACGCAGGTTTTCCGATGGCGGTGTTTTCAGTTGGACACGTTCTCGTAAAGCATTTCACCCCTCTCTCTCTTTCGGGCCTCATGCTTTAGGGGGCATCTGTTACACAGTAATTTGTCACCGTCCCTGCATTTTCCCATCCCACACAATTGGAGGGCTCATTCCGTGACCTGTGAGCAGTGACATGACTTGAAACCACTTTCATGACATCCCTCTGAACATGAGCTTTCATTTCCCTGAAGACAACTCCTTGTGAAAAACCCTAAAAACACCCCTTTTTGCATTGGCGCAGGAAGACAGTTTAGTACCCACGCCAATGGGGGAAATCTTTCAAATAGGGCACGCCAATTGGTGCTCTGTCTCAGATTCGCACTCATGCCAGCCATTTTAAGGAGTGTTTTTTAAAAATAAATGGCGGAAGTTTCGTCCTAACCAATTCATAAACTGGTATCTAATTTGAGTTGGGTGGTTTGGCTCTGGATCTCCATGTAGAGGAAGTGGTTTGCCACCTCTCATGGAAGCTTCCTTGAGGATAGGGCCAATCCCATGATTATAGGGATCCCAACTCCCCTTCCTCCATCTATAAAAGCTTGTTCATCTCCCTTGCAAGCTAGTCTCCAAGTCCCCAAGAGCCACTGTAGCTTATGCCTGCAAGAAAGAGCGATCTGCCCCAAGGCCAAATCCGCCAAAGGAGATTATCGTTGAGACATCCGGAGAGGAGGTTTGTCCAATCCCCGACAGGCTTTGTCGAGACGTGTTCTGTTGGCGACCCTCCAAAGGAGAATTCAACGTCAGAGCTATGGTTGTATTCTTCTTTGATTGATTAATGATAAACGACTATTGGTTATGGTTCCACTCTTGTTATTGATTATGATCATGAGTTATGTCTTCTCTGACTGACATATAGTTGCATATACTGGATTTTACGCTTGCGTTTGTTTTGTTTCTTGCGTGTGAAGGTGTCCAATCACAAAGATCATGAGGATTGTGATCTGCCAGAGCTAAGGAATGGGAGCGCTACTTTCTCTACAAGCGACAGCGTTGGATTCCAGGTAAGACTTCATCACTAGTTGGTTTATTTGCAATTAGGAACCTGCACTATAGCGTGTGATGATTGTTGCTAGACCCGGTCTGGGCTAGTAGGGATCGCTTTCCGTCTGCAGAGGATTTACTCCACAACAAATTACCTTGCTTGGATCTGGATTATTGCATACTCTGTTATGGATGGCTGCACCCATTCCACATATATATCATGTATCTGAGATATCATTGTATTTCTCTACGTAGGTTTTCCGATGGCGGTGTTTTCAGTTGGACACGTTCTCGTAAAGCATTTCACCCCTCTCTCTCTTTTGGGCCTCATGCTTTAGGGGGCATCTGTTACATAGCAATTTGTCACTGTCCCTGCAATTCCCCATCCCACACAATTGGAGGGCTCATTCCGTGACCTGTGAGCAGTGACATGACTTGAAACCACTTTCATGACATCCCTCTGAACATGAGCTTTCATTTCCCTGAAGACAACTCCTTGTGAAAAACCCTAAAAACACCCCTTTTTGCATTGGCGCGGGAAGCCAGTTCAGTACCCGTGCCAATGGGGGAAATCCTTCAAATAGGGCGCGCCAATTGGCACTCTGTCTCAAAGTCGCACTCACGCCAGCCATTTTAAGGAGTGTTTTTTAAAAATAAATGGCGAAAGTTTCGTCCTAACCAATTCATAAACTGGTATCTAATTTGAGTTGGGTGGTTTGGCTCCGGATCTCCATGTAGAGGAAGTGGTTTTCCACCTCTCATGGAAGCTTCCTTGAGGATAGGGCCAATCCCATGATTATAGGGATCCCAACTCCCCTTCCTCAATCTATAAAAGCTTGCTCATCTCCTTTGCAAGCTAGTCTCCAAGTTCCCAAGAGCCACCAGAGCCTTATGCTGCAAGAGCCTTGATTCATTCCCTTAAGGCAAAATCCAAGCAAGGATATTATTGTCGAGACATCCGGAGAGAGAGGTTTGTCCCATCCCTAACAGGCTTTTTCGAGACGTGTTCCGCTGGCGACCCTCCGAAGGAGAATTCAGCGTCAGAGCCAGGTTGTATCCTCCTTTGATTGATTAATGATAAGCGACTATTGGTTATGGTTCCACTCTTGTTTTTTATTATGATGATGAGTTATGTCTTCTCTGACTGACATATAGTTGCATATATTGGATTTTACGCTTGTGTTTGTTGTGTTTCTCGCATGTGCAGGTGTCCGGTCACGGAGATCGTGAGGGATCGTGATCTACCAGAGCTAAGGAATGGGAGCGCTAATTTCTCTACAAGCGACAACGTTGGATTCCAGGTAAGCCTTCATCGCTAGTTGGTTTATTTTCAATTAGGAACCTGCACTATAGCGTGTGACGATTGTTGCTAGACCCGGTCTGGGCTAGTAGGGATCGCCTCTATCCGCAGAGGGGATTTACCTCCACAACAATCCCCAGG